>KE373004.1:155097-182967 GCA_000418225.1 Zizania latifolia | reverse complement strand
TATTTGTCATTTAATAGAAGTTAAATAATTATTTGTTATCCAATAGTTATACCACTTTAACTATTTTATCTATATTTTACCCACTAATTCACTTGATTCTATGCTACCACAATATGTATGGCGATCTCTTGTTGACGTTAATACCTGGAAAGGAGTAAATAAGTATAAATTTAGATAGGTTCTGTAATTACAGGATAAAATACAAAGAAAATAATTGAAATGATATTGCTAGTTACACTTAACTATTCGATATAAAATTTAATTATGTATATACAATATACAATATTTAATTTCTATATTATGTATGATAGTAGCAAGGGCGCTTTTATTCGGCCTCTCCTGTCAGCAAGGTAAAAGAGACCACCGGGATTCCAGATTTGCAGTACACTGCGTGATTGACGCCATCGCCATCTAACGTATTTCGAGTCCCAGACTTTTCATGCAGCATCTACTTACGTGCGAACGTACAGGGAGACAGAAAATTGGCCAGTTGGCCATACGGTTAACGGAGTGAAAACACAACGGGCTTGTTGTTGCGATGCCACAAAGTAAACAAATACGTCTCAACATATAACATTATTTAAAATTAAATTTTGTCTTAAAAACAATAATGTGGTACTAATAAAAAAGTTCGTTTTTACCTTTAAAGTACCTATACTATCATTGAATTTTAGTATTTATTATTCTACCTAACTATTTCTGTGTCCATACTCATTCACTCCGAAGAGATTATTCTGATCTTTTTACGTATATTTTTAATAAATATGTTCAAGCATAAAAGTTGTAATATTTTAAGAAAGAGAGAGTACTTACTCTGGCTCCAAAGAATATATTTGTACAGTACAGAAATGATTTAATTGTATTTCAGTAATTCAAGCTAATTATGGTTGTCATTGAGCTCATTAATTACACAAGTATTAACTAAAAAAGTTTTTAAAAAATACGTCTATACAAATTTTGAATGATAAAAATGGAGGGAGTAAATTCCATCGTTCTCACCTACAAAAGCCAGGCCATGGTGAACCTGCAGCTTGGAAAATGGAAACATTACCTGGAATCTCAGAGATGCCTTTGATCCATTAGGGAAAAAATTGGGTGTATCCGGTATATATAGAGGAAGCTATGTATAGCCAGCCTAGATACACGATATGTGTACATATTTTCTATCTAACGGTGAATTAAAAGTGAGCGCTAAATAGACTGTAGCTGTGCGTTTAAGAGCTAAACACAGTCACCATCGAATAGAAAATATGTATACATGCCATACATTTAGGCTAGATATACATAGTTTTATTGTGAATGCACCTAATTTTTTTCACAATTGAGGCTGGAATGTACGAAGCCACGGGCCGGGTAACGTACTAACGTTCCCCTCACACGGGAAAGGGCTGAAAAGGAAGGGGATGTTTATGATTCTCGTATCCATCATGAAGCGATGCCATGACTCATGCCATGCAGAGAAAGCAGATGAATGCAAGACGAGGAGTACGTCTATGGTCAAAAGATGATATCTGCAGTGAATTTGCCGACGACCCCACTGATTAGAAAACAACTTTACTGATGAATAACCGTACGAGCAAAGGGACACCATCTCATTTCAGTCGCTATAGATTGCATCACCGGCACCTCAGGTACCTCGTTTCGTGTAATGTTAAAAAAAGCATACATTCCAACAAAAAATTCCCCCAAAAGAGGCTCAAAATAAGCAAAGAACACTACCGAGTCTACCACTACAGAGGTTTCCTGCTAGATGTGGATATGCTTCGATTTGCCTGAATCTCCTACCTGTGGTTACACCTTATTCTGATCGTCAGATACAAGTTTGCTATTTCAGGCTTCTAGCTAATTTAACTAACATAAGCAGCTGATGCTGCTGATCTTGCGTTAGTTTACAGAAAGAGCCAATCAAAAGCAAGCACGCAGCAACATGGGTGGCTTAGGCATCCGTCCAACCAGCAAAGACAGGCAGATGAGCAATGGCACCCGGTGGCCTCATCGCATGCGCTGATGTCGGCGCCGGCATTGGCATCCAGGAGCTCATGGCGTCAAGGCGGACGGCGCTGGGATGCTTGGCGTAGAGCATGGCAAGGCCGGGCCTCTCGGGGCTCCCCTCCCTCGAGTTGCTCAGGCTAGACGCCGAGTTGGAGAAGTTAATGCCACTGACCTTCCCGGAGACGTCGATCTCATGAGCTGCCGACTCGGCGTCCAGCCCGGCAATGCCATGAAGAGCTGAGTTCGTGTCGCTCATGGCGCCCTTCTGAAGATCATCAGTTGCTGCTTCGGTGCGCGCCGCAGCTTGCTGCTGTGATCCATGCAGCACCATCCTCCAGTCGGTGCCCAGGCCTGCTGCGCTTGCTTCCCCGGCAGCGCAGAGCTCGCGGCCACTAGATCGCATCACCGGCACATGGTCCGGCGCTGCTTCGATCGCCTTGACCTTACGGGCTGCATCACCTTGCAGCAGTGAGCTGCTCTCCATGATCTTGTCGACGTCGTACCTCGCTATGTCAAAGTTTGTCACTGCGTTCAGCCCACGGAACTTAATGGCAGCTACATCGTATGCCTCACCAGCCTCTTCTTGAGTGCCTGTACATTTTTTTCCACAAAATTAACCTCTAGATTATTGGAAGTTTTTACTGGAAGACGTTTCTTTATTGGTTCATCTAGTTTATACATTCAAAATACCAAGGTGGATCCTACTGCAAAGTACAGTTTTCAATCTGGTTACTTTTGCATCGTGATAATATTATCTTTTAGACCAAAGGATAGTTAAAACAGTCAACTGGTACCCTTGTTCAGAGGTCACAGCCTTATGAAAAGCATAACTATCTGGAAAAGCAAAGAACGATCAAGAAAGAAACGCATCAACACTGTACTCCAGGACGACACTAGAGATTAGCAGCAAAAGCTTCTGCCTGATGTCTACTTTGGCAAATCTACTTTGACAAGACAATTTCCGTAACATGATAGTCAGATCCGAAAGCAATGCTAGTTACTCAATATTAGTGCTAAAAGCTGCATTCACTCATGATTATGGCACATTAATTTGTCGAAGCGTTCAGATTATATAATCAAATAGAATGTTTTTCGTACTGAATGTGCCAAGATACAAATCCTTATTCCCAGCGACCCTGCCAATCCTAGCTTGCCATCTTCCATGCTGGTGATGCCTGCAATGCGGTTAACATTGATACGTTGAGATATTATCTTCATGCGTAAATGTGTCCTTCCATTAATTAAGAAAGCAAAATAAGTATTTATTTATTTCAGCACAACAAAACACCTTGTTACTCCTCGATAGATGGAGGCACCACGAGAGAACCCACTGCTTCTCATGCGAGGAGCAACAGCTCGTTAACATATCAATCTGGCAATAATCTTAGCATGCAGGCAAAACGAGCGTGCAGTCGGCTTGTCACCTTCTCAAGTGCGCGACGTATTCTTGCCTCGTCATTCGTTCCATCGACTCCAGCTCTTCTCCGTAGTTTTGTAGCTGCCAAACACAATACACGAACATGTTCATGTTATAGAAATCATTTCCACCGTACAAGACCGCTTCATTATCCGTACCGGGAAATTTGTATGCGTAGACAGCCCCCAATATTTCAGGGCAGCCAGATCATAAGCCCTGGCAGCTTTATCTTCCGCATCATAACCACCTGATGAACACGAAGAAAATACTCAGGAACATGGACTTGTCTTCATACAAGTATGGTGACAGGACAATGTAAGGGTCGATTATTACCTAGATACACTGCAAGCAATCAACGCCAAAAACGGTGAGATACCAAAAAGAAAAAAGATTGTCAGTAAGAGTTATAAGGTGACGAATGGAAAAAAAATTAGATGCATGTACGTTGGATGCACATGGAAAACAGTGCATACTATGGCCATATGGCCAGATGTATGACATGTCACATGTATATGCAGTAGTTATCCGACGGCGACGCCGACCAGCTCTCAAACTCAGCAAACTTCTGGCTCTGATGTGATTTCACACACATAGATGGAAACCCGAGCCGATGCTAGATGGAAACCCGAGCCAAAAGTTTGCTGAGTTTAAAAGCTAGTCATCGTTGCTGTTGGATAGCTGCTGCATACACATAACGTGT
This sequence comes from Zizania latifolia, assembly GCA_000418225.1. Taxonomy (NCBI): domain Eukaryota; kingdom Viridiplantae; phylum Streptophyta; class Magnoliopsida; order Poales; family Poaceae; genus Zizania; species Zizania latifolia. Next base: position 178,858 of record KE373004.1, on the reverse strand, counting down.
CATGCATCTAACCATAGTATGCACTGTTTTCTATGTGTATCTAATATACACCTAATTTTTTTACCGACGAATACGATGTTATTGTCATAAGAATTATAGCGCCCCAAAATGTTCAAGCATCAACCTTGCCTTCCTTTCCTTGTCTGCCCATCCTTTCTGCAGCTGTTGTCCCAGAGGTGGGCTTCATATCTTCCAGTCCACCTGTGCCTGCTCCAGTGAACCAGACACTCACAAAACTTCGTCGTTCAATATAAAAAAACGGGCTGCGCGAAGGTTTCAAATGGTTTGCTCAAAACAAAAAAGCAGGTGCCTCATTAATACAAGGAACGGAAGAGGCGTCAGAACAAACAGAGACCCCCAGGACACAATCCATTCTCGTGCAACGGACAAAAATAAGATACTCCTACGGACTACGGACGGAGTACTCTTAAATAAAGCCAACTACGGCAGCAATGCAGCAATGCAGCATTAATTTTATTCGGTATCAAGAAAGAGTACGTGGTAGCATTATATTCCAAACGAAGCAGGCATGCAATAACTGGTTAGCACAAAAACACAAATGTCCGACGAAACCTATCAAATGCCACAGAAGAGACCACACATGTATCACCTAGCTAGAAGCCTAGAACTAATAAAAAGACGTTAAGTAAATACAGTACGAGTACTAGTGACGAACCATTGCAACAAGAGATGATATGACGCATAGAAAAGCTAAATCTTTGTGAGCAACTTACCTGGTGACGCCCCTATACTGCGAGGTCCTCTGCCCAAACGTGTCAATCGACTTCCGGTGCACGGGCTGCTTTTGGCCCCTCTTCTTCCCGACACGCAGCTCGCAACAGCTGTTACTGTTGCTTCCCTGGACAGCAGCCACAGGGGCAGCAGCGACCACAGCAGTCTGCTGCTGCTGCTGCTGGGACCCTGGGCAAATGGAAAGGTTCAGCGGATGAATCTTCTGGTTGCTGTAGCAAGCGCCGTAACTGGTGACAAGGAAGCTCTTGGGCGCTGCCATTGCCTCCATTGGCGCTGCGGACTCGTGCAGCATGTCTGCTTCGGTCAATGGCTGGAAGTTGTAGGGGACTAGCTGATGCTGGTAGGTCCTACCTGCGTCCTCATCAGCTTGACCCTGCGGATGGCTGTAGTAGGTGGTCCTGTCATGCGCACTGACATTGCCACACCCCAAGAAGTCCTCGAGCTTCGGTGATGACGACGACATCATGCCTACTGTACTTTCACGCCAAGAAGATCAAGTCAGGGAGAGACCAAGGAGAGAGGAAAAAGGAAAGAAAAGAGAGGTAGCCAGTGACCTTCCATGGTGCGGAGGGAGCCATCGGACTTGATGGGCATGACAAGGAGATGCGAGTAGTAGACGCCGGCAGTGCTGGTTCCATCTCCATATGCGCCACCGACATAGCGGTAGCCAGGAGGAGGAACTGCCATTTGTGGAGGAGGGGAGAAGAGGAAGTTGCAGGTGGAGGCGTTGCTGGGAGGAGACGACATGGGCACCTCAGGAGGTGGAGGATGATGAGCAGCAGCAGGCGCCGGCTCAGAAGAGGACGGCACCTCCATGGCCATATACGGGGAGAGGGAGAAGCCTAACCAGTTGTTGCCTCCGCTAGCCATCTGTTCGCATCATCCATGCACATTCATGCAAGAGCTAGGCAGGGCACCACGACGAAGACGAGAGGCATCCCTGAGCTGAGCAAAAGGAATGAGAGGGCTAAAGCAAAGCGGTGGATAGGTAGCGGTCGTACTCCAAATTCCCAAATCCTAATGCAAAGCGAGCATACAAAAATCTAAGGAGCTGTTTGTTCTTGGTCTTTTCTCCCGATAGCTATCCAGTCTATTGGGATCTGTGATAAGGGAAGACGTATATGTAGGGGGGGTATCCGTGTAAGTGTGAGCGTGTGAGAGCCCTTGCATGAATAGTTTACTCCTCCTCTCCTCTCTTCCTTATCGAGGCAATTAAGCCCCATGATGTCCGAAGCACACGCACAATCGAAACCATGCAAGAAGTTAATTGTGATGTTGCCATCGAGCGGCATTGCCAGTACGGATAGAATCAGATCGGATTCGCGTGGAAACGAATCTGAATAGTATTATTTATCATATTTTACTTTAAATACGAATACGAATTCGAATATTTTCGAATATAAATATAAAACGGATAATTTGAATACGAATTCGCATTCGAATGTTTACTCGGTTTAACTTGAAATGAATCCACATTCGGATGTTCATCATTTCACAAATTTTTCAAAAGTCCAAAATGTCAAGTATATCAAATTAGCAGTTAATACAAGAATTCTTGACTATAAATTATGGTCTAGTTGATCAATCTAATTCTAGATGAAAAGACTTTATGCTTTGAAAACCAAAATTGAACAAAAAGAAATGAATACACATTTTTTATTTTAGATATTTTTCCTTTTGTTACCTCTATGCAGCGTGGACTGCATGCACAGGGCGTGGGCGACTGGGTGGTGGGCTGCGCCCACAGGGCGTGCGCTGCGCAGTGCTTCGGTGCGTGAGCGCACCGGGCGTGGGCGCGCCAGTGCACGCGCCAACGCGAAAATAGATGGGCCAGCGCGGGCGCGGCCGCGCGGCAATGCCAAAACAGCGAAAAAGCACAGGCGGTAACCGGTAAAGCATTGGCTGTATTTGTTTTTTTTAAATTAAAAAATTATTAATCTCTATGTTGCCGATCGAGTGTCGCAACTTAAATTTTTCTAAATTTCTTTCTATTTAGTGGGTAAGGCCTACAAATATACTCAAAAATATTAATATAATTTTTCTACAAATTTTGGTTTATTATTTCATGCACTTGCAGTTCAAATTTCACTAATTCCAATTTAAATCCTAGAAACACAATTAATGAATTAAAAATAGTAAACTGACTCAGAAAAATACCAAATTTTTATATGGAATAAGCTATGTTGTATTTTGATTATAAAAAAGTTTCAAGTTCAAACAAACATTTAACCATCGATATACTTTGAACCATAACCTATTCCTTCTCGGTGAATCTCCGATTTCTTAACATCCTATGTGATAACTTTCTTGAAACATTTTCAAATTTTTATCACATCATCTACGTATAATATCATAACACCATGACAAGTCTCGTGTTTTTTAGACTTTATTTGGTTTTTCTAGAATTAAAAAACCATTAAGCTCTACTTTACCGATTGAGTGTCGCAACATAGATTTTTCAAAATTTCTTTCAATTTAGTGGATAAGAACTAAAAATGAACGCAAAAATATGAATATGATTTTTCTATAAATTTTGTTGCATTATTTTAGACACTTACAGTTCAAATTTCACCTATTACAATTTAAATCTTAGAAATACAATTAATGAATTAAAATAGCAAACTGACCCAGAAAATACCAAATTTTTACATGGAATAAACTATGTTGTATTTTGATTATAAAAAAAGTTTCAAGTTCAAACAAAGATTTAACCATCGATATACTTTCAACCATAAACTGTTCCTTCTCTAAACCCTAATTCCTTCTAGAAGAATCTCTGATTTCTTAACATCAAATGTGACAACTTTCTTAAAATATTTCAAAATTTTTATCACAGTACCTACGTATAATATCATAACACCATGACAAGTCTCGTGTTTTTAGCTTTTATTTGGTTTTTTAGAATTAAAAAACCATTAGGCTCTACATTACCGGTCGAGTGTCGCAACATAGATTTTTCAAAAATTCCATCAATTTAGTGGATAAGAACTAAAAATTAACTCAAAAATATGAATATGATTTTTCTATAAATTTTGTTGCATTATTTTAGTCACTTGCAGTTCAAATTTCACCTATTTCAATTTAAATCCTAGAAATACAATTAATGAATTAAAAATAGCAAACAGACCTAAAAAATACCAAATTTTTACATATAATAAGTTATGTTGTATATTGACTGTAGAAAATTTTTTAAGCTCAAGCAAAATTACAAATATCTTACTGCCTTGTATTACTAGAAACCCTCGTCAGTAACTTAAGTATTTCATAATTATATAAAGAATAAATAAATCACACATATTAATATTTACTAACTTAAGTATTTCATAATTATATAAATAATAAATAAACCACACATATTAATATAGTAATATCATATCATCCTGAGTCCCTAAAAGTTTAATCTGTGTGAAATCCTAAAACGGATACGAATATATCCATTTTCATATCCGCGTTCAACGAAATTTCGGATATCCGTTTTCATATCCATATTTGTAAAACGAACTCGGATGTTTTCGTTTATCATCCATATTTAATTTAAATACGAATACGGATAACATATTTATAATGTTTTGAATACCGATAATTTAGATACCATCCCTAATTGCCAGGACTTCTCTCTGTCCACCATACGCTACGTCTGCTGCCTAGACGTACGGTGTCCTATCTGGTTATCTGGTCCTGCGTGCTGCAAGAGGGCTGCTGTTGCCACAGAATTGATAATCATGAACATCGGAGATTGGAGAGAGAGGAAGGAACTGTAGTATCTAAGAAAGATTAAAACGGCAGGACAACTGTGTACAACAGTAATAGCTACACCTGCAGGCTGCAGCTAGCTGGGCGGCACTCATGCGGCGTTGCCGTTGCAGATGAGATCGAGCGAACGAAGCAATTGCAAGCCCGCTATTAATTCCCACGGGTTAACTCGGAGACGACGTACAGAGCTTTTCCAAATAGAAGGCGATCATGCTCCACTTCTGATCAACCACAACCACAATGCAATCTGATTCCATACGGCTAGCTCACTTATAAGAATTGAAGGAAGGAATCAGAGCACGCAACAGACATGAAGACGCAACGCAGGATTTGGCTTCTTTAACCATATTTGACATGGTACTACACCACGTCCAAAGATGACACAGATAAATGCTAGTGCAGTTCTGTACCGTTATATTTGCCTAGTAATGGGAGTAGTTGAAAAGTCTACTACGGTACCCTGCGTCCTGCCACACAGATATAGGGAAAATATTTAGTTGTGGCTAAGTTTGCCGTATAACTCACTTCGACAAATATATATGAGGCGTCTAAAAAAAGTGTGGTAAACAATTTGTTGATCATAGCAATAATTTGGTAATAAATTGAGCGTATGGCATGTCAGCCAACAAGTTAATAAAGCCTTGCATACATAGATATAGCCATCAGCCAAACACGCTAAAAACTTTGACAGAGAACCAGACAGCCTCTAGTATCTGGCAGGTGGAGTATCAATACACCGTCGTACTACCGGAGCTGTAAAAATCTCTCACGTTGGTACTAAACCGACCACTGTTTCGCCATCAATCGTACGTAACGAGCTAGCTGCTGCGGCGTGCATGCATGCTTTTAGGTCTGTATATATGAATATACGATACCTTCATACCATGATCTACGTACGTGCTGCTGTCAGGGTTAACAAAACTGTTCGGTAACACGGTTACCGCTCGGTTATCGACATACCGTTTACGCTCGGCACCGATATACCGATCGGTTTCATTTAAAATTCAAATTTGAAATTGAAAAAATAAAAAAAAATGGAAAATTCCTAAAAATAGTAGTTAAATTAATATGATTTATGGTGAAATTAGTTTTCAAAAATATTGAACTATTATGAACCAAACAAGATAAACAAAAATGCAAAATGCAAAAATAATTTATTTTTCAATCTTCTTGACTCGTTATTGTCTGATTCTTTGCATGTAGCCCTCTTGAATTAATGCCATATGTTTAATCAAATAAAATATCATTTTTGATGACTGTTACATGTTAATTATTTATTTGTTCCAAACCTATTAATCTATAAGCACTCACGCTGTTCCCAAAACAGGGAAGAATGTGCCTAGCTTCTTGTGCTGGGAAGTGATAGGCAAGTCAGAGTGGCTGAGATGAGCTCTTCTCTCTTCCCAGAATCCCAGCTGCGTTTTGCAGTTTGCAGCTGCAGTGTAGTATTAAATCATTTACGCTGGGCGTGCAGCAATGATGGTGCTGGCTTGCTGCGAGCAAATCATCGCTTGTTCTGTTCTTTGGGTGGTCAGCTGTTTCCGGTTCCTTTGGGTGCCCTACCAGGTTTTCCTTTTTTTAGTACTCCTTGTGACTCACATTTAAAACAGTCAAGTATAAGTATTGTATTAGACTAAAGTTTAATTCTTATCACATCGGATATTCAGATACTAATTAAAAGAACTAAATATGAGTTAATTATAAAACTAATTGTAGAAGCCTAGGCTAATTCACGAGACGAATCTATTAAACCTAATTAATCCATCATTAACACATGTTTACTGTAGCACTACATTGTTAAATCATGAACTAATTAGGTTTAATAGATTCGTCTTACAAATTAGCCCTCATTTATATACTTAATTTTATAATTAATCTATATTTAATAATTCTAATTAACATCCAAACATATAGTACTAAACTTTAGTCCCTTGAACTAAACCAGCACTTATGTAAACTGCCCAAACAGACATTCCTGCGAAATCTACGATGCCATTTAATGACCCGACCTACAAAACTGCCAACTGCCGGTCTGCCAAGTGGGCTGTGGACATCGGAGGAAATTGACCCCTCGGAACATTGCCTCTTGGCGCGTAATATAGTTGGAGAAAGATTCGGAAAAATACGAAGATAAAATGAAAATATTTATATTACTTTCTCGGTTATGATATAATAATATTTAAGCTTCTACACATGTATCAACTAGATTAAAAAAGACTAATACTTTATCAGATGGGTGAGTTTGGGTAGGAAGTAGTTCAATGGAATAATGAGCAATAAAATCTAACGCTAATATGATTATTTTAGAAGTAAAAGTAAACTTTTATAAGTAATATGTTGATATATATATATATATCAAATTCACTCTAAAATTTGCTATATTATGGGATGAAGGGAATAGTTGGTAAAGTAAGTTATTAGACGGGGGTGATAGACAAATCGTGGATTTTGTTTCATTTGCCATGGAATTAGGAGTGGCAATGCACCCAATGGGGTCTGGGACCTGTCCCCTGGCGTCGGGTTCAATTTTTCACCTACGGATTCATCCGGCCAGGGCCCACATAAGATTAGAGTCAGGTTTGGATCCATTATTTGACCCACAGATCTCCACGAGTCCACGGCCTAGTAATAAAAGGCACAATATACATAGGCCTAATACTAAAAAAACCCTAATTGACTAGTTTAACTCATGTCCCATTCCCATTGTCCTTGTCCCACACTTCTCCCGGTGGCTGAGAGTTCTGCGTCTGGAAGCAAAGCTTCGGCCTGGACACTACAGAGTGCGCCGGTGCCGCCGCGCTACGCCGTCCCCAGGCCCTAGCGTCGAGCCTTGCCGGAGTCATCGCCGTCCCCACACGTCGCACCGCCGTCCCCAACCCCAAGCATCGCACGCGCGCAGCCATTCCTAACCGTTGCGCCGCGCCACGTCGCCGTCCCCAGGCGCCAAGCAAAGGTGGCCGCCGGGCGCTAGCCGGCCTTAGCACGACGAAGACAGGTCTGTGGGGATATGCCGGGTTTGCGGAGGACCTGACAGATTCGAGTTCAGATAAGAAAATTTACCCGCGAGGCTAACGGGGTTAGGTTCTACCGGATCTAGGTTCGGATTTGGTATTAATCAACCCGGACTTATCTTGCCCCGTTGCCACCCCTACATAGAATCTATGGAGGTGGTCAAGTGGAACCGAAAGATGAAGTGGATCGATGAATAGGAGTGATTGTGCACGGTGCTAACAAAACTTTGGTTATAAATATGTTAATTTTTAATAAATGTTGATAAGTAGTTAGCAGTTAGCACTAGTTCCACTGTCTAATTGTGTGTTTAGTTGTGAGACAAGATGGGGTGGAATGGTTCCATCCCTTATCTTATTTTCTATTTGGTCGTCGAGATAGATCTATTTCATAATTTTTATTTGGTTAAAGATAATATTTTCAAAATAGGATGTCTTATCTGACATTTGAGTGTCGCACGTCATCCTCACAGTGTCCTCTTCCCAATGCTACTATTGCCCCAGCCACCAGCGCCTCGTCGCCGCCACCACCACACTGCCCCGCCATGGCATCTGCCCCGAGCCCTTCGCCCTCCGCTGACCTCGCCCGCTCCGCCCCCACGTCGCCCGCTCCACCCTGACGTCGCCTGCACTGCCCAGACAGACCCCACAGCCGTGCCGCTCCTGACTAGCCCCGCTCCACCTCGCCCCAACCTCGCCTCACCGTCCCGACTGCGCCCGTATACATACCTAAGGAAGGCAAATAAAATAAACAACATACGAGCATATCGTAAGATTTTATGGCACATCCGACAATGAAAAACATGTATATCAACACCAAATTTCTTACTTTTGGTTACTTTCTCCATTCGAAAATATACAAGTTTTATACTTATCACATATATTAAAAAAATTGAGAAATAAGATTATATTACCCTCCTTGGATATACAAGTGTATGCTAAAGAGTAATTAAATAAAGTAATCAAGTCAACAAAATATTATAGATAATTTAGAGTTAAAAGTTATTTTTTATAGGTATAAATTGTAAGAAAATTTAAACTTACATTGAGAGAAATACTCATTCCATCCTATAATATTAAACATAGAATTGATTTAATATTTTATAATAAAATAAATATGAACAGTCCACATCTATTATACAATAAAATATTAAATTCAGAATGCGACCGAGCCCCAAGGGGTAGCACCAAGCTTATCAATTCCGTTTCGGTATTAGTCAGAATGGCCGGTACGTACTATTCCATCACTCAAACCGGTATATATTAAGTGACGTACTATTCCGCTTCCAATACCGGTCAATACCGGCCATTCCGGTCAATTCCGGCCCTATACCGATCAATACCGACCGTTTCGGTCAATACCGACCATTACGAATAAAAATCATAAAATTGTATTTTGAATTTTGTTGAGATATGTGTTATATATTATGTTGTATTTAAGCTATACATTATATTTGAGATAGTAATATATTTAAATATATCATATTAATATATATTTTAAATATATTTATATTATTTTATTAGACCTCAAAATAATACGCTGATATTGATAAGTACCGAAACATTCTATCTCATATCTCATGGGCTAAACTAAAATGCCTACCGAAATGAAATTAATGAGCTACGTAGCATCAGTGTAACACTTGACGTCGGTGGACCCAGCTCGTCTGCAATAGTCAGCGATGGTTACTGATCGAGACAGTCCTGCTGCATTTGATAGTAGCAGTCGTAGCAGAACGTGTAGTTCCCTAAAGTTGCACCTTGCACGTAGATCTGCAGAGGGCAGCGGCTGGGCTTATGTCCGCTACCACCACCGTGATAGACAGGTGGTCATTAAACATTGATTCAGATCTCAGGTTCAGGGGCTGCTCCAGTTCACTTATGTCGACGGGCTAGCTGGCGCATGTTTGAGTCATGTTTATTTTTTCAGTTGTTCGGCTGGTTTGCTTTAATATCTAAAGCCTCCGTTTTATTTTATAATATAAATTATTCTAATTTTATCTAAATTTATTTATAGATCAATAAATCTAAACACGTATATATTATATGTATAAGAAAAAACCATACTACTATTTGTCTAGTCATAAATGAGTGTAGAGTCGAAACTAAATATATATAGTAATAAATAATAAAATCTAATACGAGGTGTTGGAGTTCATAAATGTTTCTTCTGCCTAGCTTGATCGGACGAACGAGGTCATGATATTGGAGTTCGTAAATGTGTGATCTAAACATCTAAAGTACTCACTACTCAGGCAGATGGCTCGATTAACAGGGTACCATCAGGGCGTCCCACGTTTTCTGGTACGTTAATGGATTTTAATAATTAGAAACTAGTAGGTTCATTTGTAAGCCGATAGGTATGTGAAAATAAAATTTATTCAACAGCTGTTTCTATATCTCCATGTATTTTTTTTAAAAAAAATATCAGTACTAGTTAATCGCGAATGCACAGGTTTAACGGTAGTAGTATACCTATAGATTTGGAAAATACAGTTTGTTACGCCAGGTCTCATTTATTATGCATTACGAAGGGACACAAAGCGATCAAGCAGGAACATACTGCCTCGCCATTGTACGGAAAAATACAAACGTACGTACGTAGTACTCGTTAATCATATAGTATCATCTTAGTACTCGTTAAGGGGTCCCCGGCTTTGGCCTTTGGTGCATATATATGCAACCTGCTGCAATATTTTCCTTGGTCGCGACTTCATCTCCACCGTACGTACATACTGTGGAACTTAATTTGTAATTAGTAATACTTGTTGTAATTAATTAAAGGTCGACTGGCCCACACGGATGCATCATATATATACGGTATTGTATTTTTTCGAGCAAGCGCGAATTAAAGAGAGAGATTGCAGTGAAAATTAGTTTTTTCATTGAGGAGGCGCTAAGAGGTACCGCAATTGTTAGTATTAATTTTGGTACCTCAAGCACTAAGAGTTATCAAAATTAACGCTAAAATTATGATACCTCTTGTTTTTTTATCTTGTTTAGGATTTATTTTTAGATGATTAGTAAATTTGAATTTATATTTCAAATATTTGAGTCAAGGATGGCATAATACTCTCAATATACTAAACTTTCATGTTAGCCGGTTTAGACTTGGCCGGGAGAACCAAAAAATGTTCTCCCCGGTTCACAATCATATCGATGAAGGATATGTCAAATAAATACATACATGCTAAAAAAATATTTCAAACTTAAGGCCGGTCTTAATGAGGTTTAAAACGCAAAGGGTGGAATTCGGCGAGCAATTTACCGCATATGTCACATTGGTTTCTTGATAAAATGAACCGGATGTTTTTTATGGAGAAACTGAAGTGCACTACTTTTGGTGCCGTGGTGCAGTGGCTATCCTTTGGTTGCTTCGGTGTCCTGAGGTTTGGTTGGATAGCTAAAGGTAGATGAGGTAATTATTAAGAGGAATATTTATTTAATATGTCAAATGGAGAGATAAAAATTAGTAATGAACTCATTAAGTTTGGATGAAATATGTCATTTCCTGTTTGTTTATTTGGATATGGGTTTAATTTTTGGTTTATAAATATTTAAATATTCTTTCTAAACATTTTATGATCTGATAATATCGTTGTATTCATTACAATTTAATCTATAAAAAAGACGTCGTATAATTATATTTTAATTACAAATATATACGACAAGTGAGGACTACTAAATTTATACTTGTCATATCAATATTATATCTATCTAACAAAAAACTATCTTATCTCACACTGTATATATGTTCAAACTCTGGTACTCACGCTGTTGAAGACCCATGTGCATCTCAATAAGAACAGGAAAATGATCGGGTCGATTGCTTTTGCCAAAAGCGATTATCATCGTACAAATCTTTTGGCCTCACTGTGCTCAATAAATCGGGTCGATGTCCGGGATCCTTCATTTCCTTGGAAGCCCCACATGTACAACGGCGTGCTAATCGTATATGTGGGGTACAGCTTGTGCTCGATTTTACAACGTCCATTATTCCGTTTAATTTTGTACTCAAGTACATGGATATGTTCATATCTTGTTTAGCTTTTGATGCAGCAACACCCACCGTGCTAGGTTTGTGTACGGTGAGCATAATTTGCTCACATTGACTCAGATCTCAGGTTCAGGGGCTGCTCTAGGCCTCTTTTGGAAGCTACATCCTACATATGGTTATTTTTAGATGGTTGTTGATTCTTCGATTAAGGTAAAACAATCTCTAATCGTGGACATTAAGCTCATGAGCGTAACGTAATAGCAGGAAAAAACTGCCGACGTTTGTTTTACGGGGATGTTTGTGCACCGTTCTGCAAGGGCAAAAGATGAATTCTTTGGTGGCTGGGAGACGAATTTTTTTAAAATAATATATTTTTTATTCGAAATTTAATTTGTGGTATGCGTTTTTAAAAATTTACAAAAGTAGTCTACTGTCGACAAATAGTTTACCGACAGAGGCTTTTTTAGCATCTATCGACAGTCTATCTATCGACAGAGGCCCCATCAGCAGCCACACCGGCAAAAATGGCCTCTGTCGACTAATCCGACCTCTGTCGACAGACTATCTACCGATAGAGCACTATTACTCTACCGACAGAGCCTCTGTCAACAGATGGTCTATCGATAGAGGATGGACTGGCCGATAGAGACTATTTTTGCCAGCGTAGCTCTGGAGGTAGATGGTCTGCCGACAGAGGTCGAAAAAGCCTCTGTTGACAGACTATTTACCGACAGTAGACTATTTTTGTAAATTTTAAAAACACATACAAAAATAAAATTTTAAATAAAAAAATATATTATTTAATAAGAAAATTCGCTGGGGGACTCAGGAAGCGGCAAGAAACGAGGCTTTGCAAGTCAAGTTGTTTCTCCTTGTTTGGGCTAAGCAAGTAGCAACGCAAAAATTGCGCAAGCGGCAAGCCTCCTAATAAATTCTCTGCACAAGGGAGCCAATGCGTATCGATCGACGAGGTACGCAATACGAATCCACGTATCGGTGGCACAGTCCTGCTGTTGTAGAGTGAGGGGCAGCCGGCGACAGGTGAAGCAGACAACTGTAGCCCTCGTGTTTCACTCTGTAGCCGCGTAGGCGCACAGCCCGTCCAGAGCTTAGGCATCCTTGTGAGAGGTATGCTTGTACATCAGATGATCTCTGTTTTTTTTTTCTGCTTTGAAGGCGTCAGCCACATGGTCGTTTTTCAGAGGTCACTACTGTTGATCGACTGCTAAAAAATACTGTACATGAGCCGATTTAAGGGACTATTTGTTGCCCCATATTATAATAATTAGTACTAAGTGGAAACAGACAACTTATAGAGCCTGTTTTTTTAATTTGACAAGTTGTTGTAATCTGGAGTAGTTTTTTAGCATCAATTTTACTTTGGTTAAATTTTAACCTATCACCCCGTACCGAAATCTTAGTCCTATCGGTTCCTGCAGATTCCGAGTGAGGCAGCTTGAGCTGCAGCCATGTTTTGCAGGGTGCTGCGGTGGTCTGGTGGAAATGTCAATCCCAACTTCCCAACCTGGAGGAGAGGGATTATTCGCTCTTGCACGGGTGAGTCGACGGGTGTCGGGCATTACACTCTTACGCTCTACGCAGCGTGTTGTGCAGGGTGCACCGAGGAGCGAGGACATGGTCGAGGCAGAACCGTCAACCTGCAAAAGTGCCCAGCGCTCTCTCTCTCTCTCTCTGTGTGTGTGTGTGTGTGTGTGTGTCTGTATGTCTTCTCGGTTGTATGCTGTGCAGATCTTCGCCGCCGTGCGACGCAGAGGATCAAATCTCGGGTGGTCACCTCACCTCGCTAGCTATCGTCCCTTCTGCCGTCTGCCTGCAGTTTCGTTGTTGTTGTTCGATGGCTCAGCTTCATGCATTGATGCATGGCGCTCTCCGCTCACATGGTTCAGACCTTGGAACTGTAGCTGAAGAAAAATAGACAGGCATGGCATGGTAGGCCTAGCTTAGCTTAGCCTGTGTGTGTACTGCGTAAGCTTCCTGATAGCCTAGGGTCTACAGCCACGTCGTCAAGGCCGGCATTGGCCGCAGGCATTTAGCAGGCAATTTCCAGGTACTACAACGTGAGGACACAATAAATGGCACTCTTATAGCCCTATGCAAGATATATGTAGTACGGAGTACAACTGTGTCTGCCAGTGGCGTGGGTTGGCCCGTGGCGCTCCCTGTGACGGGTCGTGCTGTCGTGCGTTGGAGATCAGAGACCGCAGTGCCGGTCACTGGGGGACCACAGCGGCGGTGGTCCGGCGGTGTGGCCCGCGGTGGGAGGCGTCGCCGCTTTTTACTGGTGCTGGTGCTGCCAGTTCAACTGCAGTTGCAGGGCAGCGCGGGCGCCGCCTCTCGTTCCAAGCCGATGCGAGCGGCCCGCGGCCGCAACGAACGGCTCAGAACGGGACTGTGCCACAGTGGTTGATGGGAGGGCCATTTAACTGGGCCGGATCGCGACTACCGCTCAGTTGCGGCCCATGATGTCGAAACCATGTATAAAGATGCATGCAAGAAGTTAATTGTGATGTTGCCATTTGCCAGGACTTCTCTCTGTCCACCATATGCTACTTCTGCTGCCTAGACAGTGTACTATCATCTGGTTATCTGGTCCTGCATGCTGCACGGTCACGGAGCCTCAGAGTGGCTGAAAGAGGGCTGCTTTTGCCACAGAATTCATAATCATGAAAATTGGAGAGAGAGAGAGAGAAGGGAACTGTATCTAAGAAAGATTAAAACGTCCGGACAACGTTACGACAGTAATAGCTACACCAGCTAGCTGGGCTGCACTCACGCAGCGTCGTTGCCGTTGCAGATGAGATCGAGCGACTTGGAGACGTACAGAGCTCCAAATAGAAAGCGATCATGCTCCACATCTGATCAACCACAACCACGATGCAATCCGCTAGATAACTAGATGGAACTTAACGTGCATGCATGGATGCACACAGGATGATACTTGTGCCTTTTCAAGGTAGTAGTGGGTATAGCTGCAGTAGACGAGTAGTATGTCGTCGTTTGTCTCTGGCCGGCGGCCTTGTCAAAGAGACGCATGCAAGGCAGCACTGACGCCTTCACGTATGCGCCCCCAAGTCCTCTTGTGAGCGTGATAAAAGCCAACCAGGTTGGCTTTTGCCCAAGCCAAACATTCTGATTCCATACGGCTAGCTCACTTATTAAAATTTAAGTAAGGAATCAGAGCACGCAACAGCTAGCCATGAAGACGGAACGCAGGATTTGCCTTCTAGCTTTAACCATATTTGACAGAGTACTACATATACAGATACGGGAGTAGAGTAGTAACACCGCGTCCAAGGATGACACAGATAAATGCTAGTGCAGTTATGTACAGTATATTTGCTCTACTACGGTTCCCTGCGACACAAATATAGGGGAGGATATTTGGTCGTGGTTAACATGCTGTAACTCACTTCGACAGATATGGGGCAACCTAAAAAAAAGTGCGGTGAACAATTTGTTGGCCATAGTTAGATTTTGGTAATAAATTGAGTGTATGACATGTGAGCCAATAACCAGTTAATAAAGCGTGACACACATAGATATAGCTATCAATCAAATAGGCTAAAATTTTTGACCCGCCTGAAGTTTAGTGTGGCAAACTTTGACAGAACCAGACAGGCTTTGGTATCTGGCAGGTGGAATATCAATACACCGTCGTGCTACCGAGGCTGTAAAAATCTCTCACGTACGTACGTACTAAACGACCACTGTTTCGCCATCAATCGTGACGAGCTAGCTGCTGCGGCGTGCAGTGCGTGTACATGCATGCTTTCTTTCAGATTTGTATGATATACCTTCATACCATGATCTACGTACGCGCTGCTGCATTGCCAGGCTCCGTCGAGATGTACGGCCGGCCGGCCGGGCAAGAAGATACAGCTGATTTGTGCTGCTGTGCATGAATGCTCCTGTACCCGCTTGCTCGCAGGCCGCAGCATGCGGCAAACGGACTCAGACGCGAGCCGGTCCATCGAGGGGCAGGAGGCAACGGTGAGAGGGCCCCTCGCCATGGGAAAAAAAGAGGAGACCTCTAGTAGTCCAGTACCCAAAGTACAGGGAAGAATGTGCCTAGCTTCTTGTGCTGGGAAGTGGTAGGCAAGTCAGAGTGCCTAGCCTCTATGCCTCTTTGTATCCACGAGTTCCGAAACGAAGAACGACAACTGCCAAAGTAAAAAAAATAGTATTTCCAGTCTAATGCATGACAATTAGAGTTTTTTCTGCCACGGCACAGGGTATCCTGCCACAGTGCCACTGAGAAATTAATTTACTTCCTGGTGGCCGTAAAATACGTGTAGTTCCCTAAAGTTGCATCCTGCACGTAGATCTGCAGAGTACAGCGGCTGTGCTCTGTCCGCTACCATCACCGTGATAGGCAGGTGGTCATTAAACATCGATTCAGATAATCAGATCTCAGGTTCAGGGGCTACTCTAGTTCACTTATATCGACGGGCTAGCTGGCGCATGTTTCAGTCATGTTTATTTTTTCTGTTGTTTCTGCTGGTTTGCTTTAATATCTAGTAAAGTACTCTCTCTGTTTTAAAATGTTAACAAATTTTATATTTAAACATATATATTATGGATATGAGAAAAAATCATACTATCATTTGTCTATTCATAAGTGAGTGTGAATTCAAAAATAATTATGTTTAGTAATAAATAATAAAATCTGATGAGATACTGGAGTTCATAAATGTTTGATCCGACGAACAAGATCATGATATTAGAGTTCGTAAATGTGTGATCTAAACTTCTAAAGTACTCACTACTCAGGCAGACGGCTCGATTAACAGGGTACCGTCAGGGCGTCCCACGTTTTCTGGTACGGTAATGGATTTTAATAATTAGAAACTAGTAGGTTCATTTGTAAGCGGATAGGTATGTGAAAATAAAATTTATTCAACAGCTGTTTCTATATCTCCATGTATTTTTTTTTAAAAAAATATCAGTAGTAGTTAATCGGCGAATGCACAGGTTTAACGGCAGTACTATACCTAGCTAGATTTGGAAAATACAGTTTGTTACGGCAGGTCTACTCATTTATTATGCATTACGAAAGGACACAAAGCGATGAAGCAGCTAACATATTGCTTCGCAATTGTACGGCGAAATACAAACGTACGTACTCGTTAATCATATAGTATCATCTTAGGACCATGTTTCGGTAAGTACAATTAAGGGGTCCCCGGATTTGGCCTTTGGTGCATGTGCAACCTGCGGCAATATTTTCCTTGGTCGCGACTTCATCTCCACCGTACGTACATACAATTTAATATGTTGGAGAGATAAAAAATTATTAAGAGGAATATTTATTTAATATGTTGGAGAGATAAAAAATTATTAATGAATTCATTAAGTTTGGATGAGATATATATGTCATTTCTTGTTTGGTTAGACGTGGGTTTGATTTTCTGTTTATAAATATACAAATATTTTTTCTAAATAATTTATTTGATTTATGATCCGATTGTATTGTTGTATTCATTACCATTTAATCTATAGAGTAAGATCTTATATAATTATATTTTAGTTAAAAATATATACAACAAGTGAGAACTACTAAATTTAGTCTTATCATATCTATATTGAAAAAATTATCTTATTTTATTCATTTAACAAGACATTATTCTATTTCTAAATGCATCGATGATTTTATCCGTTCATACTTGTGCCTAAATAAATCACTACCTTGTCGGTGCATATATGCTCAAACTATGTACTCACTCTGTAGCAGACCCATGTGCATTTCAGTAAGAACAGTAAAATGGAGAGATCGGGTCGATTGCTTTTGCCAAAAGCGAATAAGCGATTATGTCTGGATATGATGTTGATGAGCGCCACTGGAACCCATCCATGGATCCTTCGTTTCCTTGGAAGCCCCCACATGTACAACAGAAAGTGCTAATCGTACATGTGGGGTACAGCTTGTGCTCGATTTTACAACGTCCATTCCAGATAATTTTGTACTCAAGTACTAGACGAAACAAGATGGATATGTTCGTATCTTGTTTAGCTTTTGATGCAGCAACACTCACCGTGCTAGGTTTGTGTACTGTGAGCATAATTTACTCACATTGATTCAGATCTCAGGTTCAGGGGCTGCTCTAGGCCTCTTTTGGAAGCTACATCCTACGTATGGTTATTTTTATATGGTTGTTGATTCCTTGAAGGCGTAACGTAATAGCAGGAAAAACCTGCCGACGTTTGTTTTACGGGGATGTTTGTGCACCGTTCTGCAAGGGAAAAGATGAATTCATTGCTGGCCGGGAGACTCCAGGGAGGCGGCAAGAAACGAGGCTTTGCATTTACGCAGTGTTCTTGAGACAGTCAAGTTTTGGAAGAAAAAAAAATACCGTCACAGGACGTCACTCCGACAGCTCCGCGATGGATTCACAACATGTGTCCTCAAGATACATGGAACGATTTAGCGATCTCCGTCCTCTCGCTCTGTCTCCTCTCAGGCTCCACCTTTCACCGTTCGGATCGCCGCCCTCCTGCCTCCTGGCCCGCACCGCCACGTCCCTGCTCTAGCTCGACGCTAGCCTCCCCAGCCAAGCCCTGCCCCTCCGTACTAGAGCTGCCCTCCCTAGCCAGCGCCGCCCTGCCCCCCTTCGACCCGTTGCCGATTTCCTCAGCTAGCGTCACCCTACCCCCGGCCTCCTCAGCCAACGTCACCTTACCCCCGGCCTCCCTAGCTAGCGTCGTCATGCCCCACTCCGTCCCAACAACGCCCTCTTCGGCCAGCGTCGCCCTTCCCCCGGCCAAGCGCCACCCCATCCCTCTCCGGCCGGTGTCGCCCTCCCCGACTAGCACCGCCCCATCCCTCCTCCGACCCAGCGCTGCCCAGCCCTGTCTCCGGCCAACCGCTACGAATCGTTCGATGCATTCTGAAAACATGTGTCGTGAATCTACGGCTGGACTGCAGGGGTGGCATCCTGCCCAACTGCATCCTATTTTTCTCCCAAGTTTTTTCTCCTTGTTTGGGCTGGCAAGTAGCAACACAAAAATTGCACAATTCTCCTAATAAATTCTCTGCACAAGGGAGCCAATGCGTATCGATCGACAAGGTACGCAATACGAATCCACATATCGGTGGCACAGTCCTGCTATTGTAGGGTGAGGGGCAGCCACCCTGCGACAGGTGAAGCACACAAACTGTAGCCCTCGTGTTTCACTGTGTAGCCGCGTAGGCCCACAGCCCGTACAGAGCTTGTGAGAGAGATGCATGTATGTCAAATGATCCGTGTTTTTTTAGTAATTTTAGGAGGTATCGTAATTTTTATTGTTAAATTTAATACCTCCTGATACCTAAGATACTTGACTTACCTCTGAGATAAGTGGCCAGTGGAGTGCTCCTTGTGGTGGGTCGTGCTGTCGTGCGTTGGAGATCAGAGACCGCAGTGCCGATCACTGGGAGACCACAACGGCGGTGGTTCGCGGTGTGGTCTGGGGTGGAACTTGGAAGGCGCTCACGGTGCTGGTGCTGCCAATTCAACTGCAGTGCAGCGTGGGCGCCGCCTCTCATTCCAAGCCGATGTGAGCGGCCCGCAATGGACGGCTCAGAACGGGACTGTGCTTCTGTGCCACTGTGGTTGATGGGAGTGCCATATTAACTAGGTCGGAGCGTGACTACCGCTCAAGTGTGGCCCATGTTGTCCAAGGGCGGAGTGGAACTATTGACGAGCAATCGATCCATATTAGTTGGGTCGGAACGGAATTGTGTCGTGTAAGCATGCTATTTTGCTGGACCGCGCGAGTGACCGGACGACCTTCATGCCGTAGCTCGGCTAGCCGACCGTTGCCGCGCGGCCTGGCGTGCGATCCACCTGGAATGGCCGTTTGCTTCTCAACCAGAAGCCCCTTGTGGAATTTTTTTTTAAAATAATTTTTTTTACAAAATTATATTTATGATACATAATTTTAAAAAATCATAAAAATATATATCTATCAACAGTCAAAGTGTCGATGGTGTTCTCTCAACACCTCAATTATTGACACGAGCCTAGATTCTCCCGTCGTTCAACTGTCGATAGGAGAAAAGTTATCGATCGACAGGCTAATGCTGCCTGTCGCGCACACTTCGTGCTCGTTGCCGCTGGCTTTCCCATGGGCTGCTTCTCTTGTTTTCCCCCGTCGACACACAGAGTCTATTTTGTAAATTTGTTAAATGGAGTACTAGAATTATAATTTTGTCAAAAATATTATTTAAAAATTCCTTTTTGTGCAACGTGACGGAAAAATTGCATGTAATCGGGCTGGAGGATGCCACCCTTGCAACCTGACCTCTAATTGTCGACGCATGTCTACTCGCGAAATCACATGACTGCGTGAAGCTTCGCTCACCAACACGTCTAGCACCTCGCACGGCTCAGCGCCCCCGCACGGCTGATCGCCCTGTAGGGATAGATTCAGATCGGATACGGATGAAATCGAATCCGGATATCACTATTTACCATATTTTATTTTAGATTCGAATACAAATACGGATATTTTCAAATATGAATACAAAACGGACAGCTCAAATTCGAATACGAATCCAGATGTTTACTAAGTTCAACTTGATTTTTTTTTGCGTCAAATACGAAATTTTTGGCGCCGGGTGCGGAAGATGCGAAAATTTTGTTTGCTGACTGTTTGCACTCAGTAAACACAAACTGTTTGTTGAGTGTCTCAAATTTAGCACTTGGCAAACATTTTTTTTATTTTTTAAAATTTTGTCAAATGTGTTTTTCCTTTTTTTTATTGACAAATTTTGTGAGACATTTTTAAATTTAGTGGGTAAGGCCTAAAAGTAGACTCAAAAATATGAATATAATTTTTTCAGATAATTTATTTTATTATTTCATGCACTTGCAGTTCAAATTTGACATGTTTCAATTTAAATCCTGAAAATACAATTAATGAATTAAAAATAGCTAACTGACATAGAAAAATACTAAATTTTTTAATGGGATAAGATACGTTGTATTTTAATTGTAGAAAAAGTTTTAAATTCAAACGAAGATTTAACTATCGATTTGCTTTCAAACCTAACACATTCCTTCTTTAAATCCAAATTCGTTCTTGGAAAATCTATAGTTTTTGAACATCGTAGGTGATAACTTTCTCCAAATATTTTTAAAATTTTATTACAGTATCTATGTATCATATTATAACAGCATAACATGTCTCGTGTTTTTCATACTTCATTTGATTTTTTTAGAATTAAAACATCATTAATCTCCACGTTGCCGATCGAGTGTCGCAACCTAGATTTTTCTAATTTTCTTTCCATTTAATGTGTAAGGCCTACAAATGGACTCAAAAATATGAATATAATTTTTCTACAAATTTTGATTCATTATTTCATGCACTTGCAGTTCAAATTTGACATATTTCAATATAAATTCTAGAAACACATTTAATGAATTAAAAATAGTAATCTGATTTAGAAAAATACTAAATTTTTATATGAGATAAGCTATGTTTTATTTTGATTGAATTTTTTTTAAGTTCAAACAAATATTTAACCATCGGTTTGCTTTCAAACCTAGCATATTCCTTTTCTAAATCCTAATTCCTAATCGAAGAATCTACTGTTTCTTAATATCCTACGTGACAACTTTCTCAAAATATTTTTAAATTTTTATCACAGTATCTATGTATCATATCATAACAACATGACAAGTCTTGTATTTTTCAAACTTTATTTAGTTTTTTTAGAATTAAAATACCATTAAGCTCCACATTGCCGATCGAGTGTCACAACTTAGATTTTCCAAAATTTCTTTTAATTTAGTGGGTAAGGCCTACAAATAGACTAAAAAAAATATGAATATGATTTTTCTATAAATTATGTTTTATTATTTCAGGCACTTACAATTCAAATTTCACCTATTTCAATTTAAATCCTAGAAAAACACTTAATAAATTAAAAATAGTTAACGGACCCAGAAAAATACCAAAATTTTACATGGAATAAGCTATGTTGTATTTTGATTATGAAAAAGTTTCAATTTAAAACAAATATTTAACAATCGATTTTCTTTCAACCCTAACCGATTCCTTCTCTAAACCTTAATTACTCCTTGAAGAATCTCCGATTTCATAACATCCTATATGATAACTTTCTTATAATATTTTTAAATTTTTATCACAGCATCTACGTATCATATCAAAATACTATAATAAGTCTCGTGTTTTTCAAACTTCATTTACATTTTTTAAATTAAAAACCATTAAGCTCCACATTGCTGATCGAGTGTTGTAACCTAGATTTTTTCAAAATTTCTTTCAATTTAGTGTATAAGAACTAAAAATAGACTCAAAAACATGAATATATTTTTTCTGTAAATTTTGGTGCATTATTTCAGGCACTTGTAGTTCAAATTTCACCTATTTCAATTTAAATCCTAAAAAAACACTTAATGAATTAAAAATAGTAAACTAACCTAGAAAAATACCAAATTTTTACATGAAATAAGCTATGTTGTATATTGAGTGTAGAAAAATTTTCAAGCTCAAACAAAGTTGCAAATATCTTATTGCCTTGTACTGCTAGAAAACCCCCACTAACTTAAGTATTTTATAATTATATAAAGAATAAATAAACCACATATATTAATATAGTGATGCCATGTCATTCTGAGTCCCTAAAAGTCTGGTCTGTGTGAAATCCCAAAACAGATACGGATGTATCCATTTTCATATTCACATTCAGCAGAAATTCGGATATCCGTTTTCATATCCATATTTGTCAAACGAATTCGAATGTTTCCGTTTATCGTCCACATTTAATTCGGATACGAATATAAATATTTATATTTATAATTTATTAAATACAAATACGAATAATTTAGATATTTTGATATCCATATCCATCCCTATCGTCCTATTCGGCTTCCCCCCACGCACCGCCCCATCTACCCGACCCCTCTGTGCCACCTCTCATCGTCGCTCGTGCCACCTCTCACTCGCTTCCCGACCCCTCCGCAACGCCTCTCACCACCGCCTCCATGCCGCTCTCGCTCCTTTCCCCCGCCGTCGTGCCACTCTCGCTTGCTTCCCACCCCCTCATCTCCTGGCACTTCCTCTCCTCCGTCACGGGTGCGCTCTCTGGACGAACGCAATTATTTTGGGCCAAATTAGTAGTTCAATAGGCTTACCCCTTATAGTTACAGGGTTTCTTATATGGGCTTTGATTTAGCGAATAAATGGGCTTATATGATTCTGCAAAGCGGACGGCCTACACGAACGGCAAACTCGAGACGAGAAGACGGCCACCGCGTGAGCCAACCGGGACCGGCTACACCCTATCCGCCACGCTTCGTCGAGCGAGCTGCCCGCGCCATGCGCGCTGCCGTTGCTAAGCTTCTCCTGCCCCGCCCTTCCCTCCTTCGAGCCCTCGCGCCGCGCCCACTCTCCCCGCGCGCCTCGCTCCCCGTCCGCCGCATGCTTTCCGCGCCACCCGCGGCGGCGGGCGATACGGTGCCGCCGCCGCCGCCGAAGCAGCGAGACGGACCCAAGGGCGGGAGGAAGAGCGCGCCACCCAGGGTGTCCGTGAACTCAGCGCTGTTCTTCCCTCCCGGGGTAGAGCGGGGCGCTGCAGTGGCGCTGCACCAGAACTTTTGGAGGCTTCTGCTCTTCTAGAATTGTCAACTGGTTCAGCATTATGTTTATCATAACATATTCTATCTGCCTCTTCCACTTGATCGATTCCAATTCTGTGAGCCAAGTATGGATGGACCTGGTTAGACATCCATACTATTCCACACCACCGACCAGACATCACTATTTTCTTCTGCCTGCCCTGCTTCCTTTCACAAGGTTTCAACTTAATTGGTGAGTTGTTAGGGGAATTGCAGCCAAATGAATGTCCTTCCAATCATACTCCACCTCCATTTCTTCAGCCAACAAAGTATCATGAACATCTGAAGAACCAAAAGTTCAAACTACTTAGTCTGATTTCATCTGCATTTCAAATCTGAAAGGATGACATATTTACGGAGAATGGGTCATTGCTAAATCATATGAACTAATGAAATGCACAAAAAAGTATGAAGGGATGCTTACAAATCATATACAAACAAATGCATTTGCTCTTATTGATATATGCTGTCCATGTGACAATCAAGAAATTGTGCACAGGAAATGTGAGGGAAATAGGGCAATCCGGCGGTCCGGCGCGGCGGCGGGCCCCCAGGCGATCTCCTCGGGCGCGGCAGCCCGGCGGCCAGGCGAGCTCCTCCTCACG
>KE373004.1:138468-150648 GCA_000418225.1 Zizania latifolia | reverse complement strand
CAGACGAGCGGCACGGCGGTCACGGCGTCACACCTATTTGTAGGATGCATCGCAGTCACACATTCTTAGTGAGTACTATAGTCTATAGCTAATAAATAATTATTAAGTTTAAGTAGGGATATCTGATTAGAAACTCATCTTGTTCACTGGTTCTTCAGCACTTTTATTAGTACCATGTACTGAAAATATTTTTAGTTTCTTGTCTACTTTGGATGTATTAAAATTGCTAGTGTGCTCATTTCTGAATAGAACAAATCTTAGCATCCAGAAACAGCATTGATGCTCACAGCTTATCCACCGGGCTCTTGTTGAAGAACATTATTACAGCATTGTTTGAAACTAGCATTGGTATGTGCTGCACTCTATGATTATCCTAAAATGGATAGACATCTCAATATGACCTCAGGTGCAATTCTTTCCAGTTTGGACTACTGATCAGGCGAATAGCACAATGGCATGTCAGAGTCTTAGAAAAGTTTAGTTTATTTTGAAAGATGTTTATTTCGGAAGCCTGCATATTGGAACCTGACACGTCCAGCTGCTATAGTTAATAGTTTCTCTTTGAAAAAATGAATTCATGCCATCGAAAAATCACGAGTTCAGAAATATACTATCGAATCATTGAGGTTCATTTTAATACCACCGAGTGATGAAGGCTCCTGGAGACTGATGGAGTGGTAAAAACTTGAACTGTGATCTTTTGGTGGCATTAATGTGAACCAAGACAATTCGATGGTACATTTATAAAGTGGTGATCTCTGGGTTGTTTAGATCCAATTATTCCTTTTTCTTTGGCTACAGTTTCTGGATTTTTGCTTTTGCACGCCAGTGTCTGACCATGTAGCAGTGAGCACATTCTGTGTGAAATAAGAATGTTATAATGGAACTCGAAAGGTCAACTATTGTTTCTTTTCCATTCCCACGGAAACACCACCCCAGCTGGCCCAGCATAACCTACCTCAGCATACTGTAGGAACTTGGAACTCATTTGGCATCTGGACCTTATCAAGTTTCTTCTGGCATGTAGGTTTGCGGCTGCATCTCAATCAGCTCGAATGGATTGGTCTTCATTTACCAAAGGATACTTCTTGAACAGAGATACCTTGGCTGGCGTGCTGCTCCTTGTTGATGCCAGTATTCCACCTCAGAAAATTGACCTTGACTGTGCCAATTGGCTTGGTCGCAACAATGTAAGGCAACATAAGACTTCGTCATCTATTCACTTATCCTTCATGCTGATCGCTAACTACATTCCTACGTTCTGGCTTACCTGTTGGTTTTGTGTTCCAGATTGGATTGACATTCGTGTTCACAAAGTGTGATAAATCCAAGAAAGGTAAAGGGGGCCGGCCTGAAGAGAACATCAAAGAGTTTCAGGAGACAATCAGTTCGCTGTACCCAGAGCCTCCTCCTTGGATCATGACGAGTAGTGTTACTGGATTAGGCCGTGATGGGCTGCTCCTCCATATGTCCCAGTTGAGGAATTACTGGGACAATGAATCAACCATGACTCCATGACCTGTGCTTTACAGAGGGAACCACAAACCATATGAGTCAATGACCTTTGCCGATGTATCTTGCTTTACATATACTTTTAGTCCAGTACCCTTTCATTCTGGTGTATGGCCTTTTGATGTATAGTGGGATAGGCTTTGCGATATGGAGCTTTTTAGATTTTGTCTTCTCAGGGGTGCCAATACTGTTTCAGTTTGCCTTCACCCTATCTATCTGAAACTGTCTCCTACCTGGGTTTTTAAGTCCTTTTATGATTTCTGAATGTAAACATTACAGCGTAGGTTCTGCGGCGGCAGGGGGCAGCGATCAGGAACTTGGCAATTACGGTGAAGGCAGTCCAGGAAATTCAATGTGCTGGACGCATTCAATGACACAAGTTATTGCTAAAATTCGACCGTGCACTTCCTACATTTTAATTGCCCGACCCGACGTACCCCTGGCTTGAATGGTTTTACTTCATCATAGTACCAATCCCTGCCAGTAATTTGATGCGGTAAATCTAGATTCCACTGGTGGTGGCTGTACATATGTCTCGGCCTCGCTGTCCTTTACAAGGGATGATCGCTTTAGCTTTTGATAGGGTGGGTAGTTTGCTTGATTGACCAGCTGTGTCTGCTGAGACCATGGGAGGACACATTTATAGGCCCCACTGAGAAGCCGGGCAGGGAAAACAGAAAGGCAGCCATGCATGCACGTACAGAAGGTGTTTCACTTTCACCGGGGCTGCGCGTGCCGCTCCCCTTACCCCGCCGGCCTGCCCTTCGCCGGCTCAGTTGGTCACATGGCACAAGTGACAGGCTAGTACATAACTGTTAGGATCATAGGACATTAAACGTTGCCATCAACTGTAGTCTTATCTCGCTCACGAAAAAAGACTACGAGCAGCTTATAAAGGAGAGCAGACATCCTTTCTTGAATCGGTCTTTTGAGATGTGAGAGGACTCTCCGCTTGTAAGCTGTGTCGGATATGCATGAACGTCCGAACATGAGCCGAAGCCACGGAGCTAAGGTCTGAAACGTTAATAATTGGTATCAGAGCTAGCAGCCGCCATGTTTACCTAGGAGGATGGGGTGTTAGGATTCTGGGCCATTAAGCGTTGTCAGCAACTTTAGTCCCACCTCATCCATGAAAGGGAACTACGAGCAGCTTATAAGGGAGAGTAGCTATCCTTTCTCGGACCGATCTTTTGAGATGTGAGAGGGCACTCTGCTTGTAAGCTGTGTCGGATGCGCATAAATGTTCGAACGTGGACCGAGACCGGAGAGCTAAGGCCTAGGACGCTAACAATAACAAGACCATATATATATATATATATATTCACGATGTAACATGCGCCTTGATTAACTGGTACTTTAAGTTTGAAAATTAATAATTTGAAGAAGATAAAGGAGAGAAATCGGTGATAAACGAGTTGTTGTTTGGGGGGTTTGGTTGAAACAGCAGGCGTCCCCGAGTCCCAGACACAAACGCTGAAAAGTCTGGGAGGATATGCTCGATGTGATTCGCGTATGCAGTTGCTACTTGCTTCAGCCCGGGGCGAGGTTGCCGGGCGGGTGACTGAGTCCACTTGGGACGCATGGCCGCGATCTGGACGCCAAACTGGTAAATGCTTGGATCGCTTGCCACCTTGTGGGTCAATGAAAGCACCCCATGTCCCGCTGCAGCTGCCTGTGGGGCAGCCCCTTGCCCCCACCTCTAGCTCTGTGTGGCTCCAGTACTGCAGGGCCCCCAAAGGTAACCTTATGTCACACTGCTGCTGCCACCAGGTATACCAACCAATGACATCGCCGGAGGCACAGAGCTGGAGGAAATATGGCCGCGTGCGTACGTACGACTCCACGAAAAGTTGTCGTGCTACGGGGTAGGCACGCAACGCGGATCACCAGATGCGGCAAGGCTGCAGCCAAAGCGCTGCTCGATCATCAGGGTTCCTCTGCCACGATCTAGCGACAGCGCGATCGATCGCGTGCGATGCATTGGCGCAAGCTAAAGAGGAGTTGCAGAGGGAAGACGAAAGTCCACGGGAAGTAACGCGAATGGTTTCGCATCTGCCGCGCTCGCTTCAGGTTCTCACCGAATCACCGATCGATCTGGCAAGACGCTGCGTGCCCGTGTCCGTCTCTGACGGATAGAGCGCTTCGCGTCTTACCTTTTTTTTTTCATCTCTTCTCTTTGCCAAGCCGCGGTGCTCCTCGAGACCGACCGTGTCTGATCGATCTCACGAGGGATATACGTACGGATCGCGTGGATCGCGTGCACTGCATGCTGCCGTCTCTCCTGACATGACCGTGACCGTACGCACGTACGTAAGTTATGCTTCAACCCTTTAAGCGTAAGAAACAAAAGCCGCTGATGAGTTCAAGCGACATGTATCCTCCGCCCTCACGGCAACCTGTGCTTGAAAGTGGAAACATCGAATCCTTCCAATCCAATCGACATGGAGAAGCGTCGCCTGGCGTGATCTCTACCGGCGAACGGAACCAGGCGACAACGCACTTCTACGACGAAGAACGGAACGGGGGGTCGCGTGTCGCGGATGCACGCGTGCCACTCGCCGCCAACCCCTTCCTGCAGGCACATGTACCCGCTGCTGCGCTGCAGCTGACTCAACCGCTTCGGGCGTACGCGCTCACAACTAAGTGCAAATTAAAAGCGGCTCGTCTCTACAACGCCTACGGACACTTGCAGTCTCAGCACGGTGATGCAGATACCAGTATACCAGCACTACAATCTGGCGCCCCGAGCCCCCGAGCCCCCGAGTACAACTTGTGCTCGGCACAGTGACGCCACGAACAAGTCAATCAGTGATTCAGTGAGCCCATCGACGGAGGACGCATGCAGGCACGCATGCTCGTGGTCCTCCTGCCCCCTCTTCACCTATCGCCTCGCCTCGCAGTCGCGAGAGGTGAGGGTACCCACTCGGCGGGGCACCTTTCTCGCGAGACCAGAATGGCGTCGAAGCCATTGGGTGTTAGAAAAGGGGGCGGGTCGTGTGCGTTTGCGAGACGTGGGATGCGTCACGTCGTGGATCTCGGAAAAAGCAGGAGCCGGCCGGCTGACGATGCATGGCTGCTCGTCGCACATCATCCTTCCAGGTCAACTGGGCATCCCAAGTTCGCCAGCTAAACCGGGGCTAAATTCTACGAGTCTACGACACGATACCAGGTCAGTAGGTCACCAGCAGCTCCCACCCCCACATAAAGGAAAAGGTCTGAGCAGCCTAACTCCTGATCATAGATGAGTGAACCTACGCTTTAATTTTTCTCTTTCTGAAAGATCAAATAGGACAGTACCGTGATGTGAAATATACAACGACCTGCTTTCCAACGAGAATGCTAGATGCAACCAAGGCAATGAGTGTTTCGAGTGGCTCTCAACCTCGGCTGTCAACAATGTTCGACCAATTGCTGGTGGAGCACACCGGAAAGAAATGCAAAACAAATACTCCTTTTTCCACTTTTTAAGGGCAGGGATGCTATCTATCAAGATGATAATTGCTTCGACTGGATATGCATTCTAGGTTCAAACTGGGCTCTGACAATAGTTGCTAAATACGATATGCTGGCGACGCAAACAGAGTAATAGACCATGAGTTGAGTGACCAGCACAAGCTGGCACCAGACCACGTCTTTCTACTGTTCCAGTTTCAGCAGCAGGAACGCCTCCTGAAGTTTTTCAGTATATGCTACAGGGCAAAATGTGCCCTTCAAAATTCGGCTGGACAACCAAAGCAATCAAAGATGCCGTAAGAATTCCAAAAACTTTCCGAGATGTGGCCTATGGCAATGTGTATTTCAATTATGAAGCAACAGCACTGTATACAATTCTACCCAGTTTATACCATCAATTACACCGAATATGACAAGAGGAAGAACATCCACAGCCCTGGAAGACCCACATTGCCGAAAATATAAAATAGCAGGCATTTTGCATAGTTTTCTACTACTAATGGCAAAACTGGCTGTACTTACCACCTCCCAGCCGCAAGTGCTTATTGAGCTGACCAAAATCCATATCAATTTGCATGTACATCCACTTGCTCGCCACCGAATTGACCATGCGTATGGTATGGTTCCTCTTGCTGGACACTGATAACATGGCCACAGGTCTCTCAGTCTAATCATCCGCCCTTATGCCATCAGATGACACGGTAAATTCAGCATACCTGCAAAGCTTACCTTTACATGTAGTTGTCAACCACCAATTGCCAATTGCATCCGTTTCTCCAGAATCCAGATGATGTGAGACCCATCCGATGAACGATTCGCCATTGCACCAAATCACAAGCAGAAACAGCACAATTCCAATCTCCGATCACTGAATTGTCTTTGTGAGCTTGCACTTGGAGATGAATACCGTGGACGTGCAATTCAGGGTGCACAGCTTGAGCAGTTCAGACGCTTGCTGCTTCAGTTCCGGTCCACATCCACTCTGAATGACCAAAAGAAGCTTGGCCCCCAGCCCTGCGTCAAGAGCAGCAGGTGCACTCTCTTCAGGTGCCATCCTACACACCACCCACAGCATGGACAATGCTCGATGTGTGCATGCCTCCGACACCCTCATCAACAACCTCACGGCATTGGGGATTGTCCTGGAGCAATCCTTCAGCGCAATCCGGCCCTCAGGGACTGCGGCTAGCGCATCTAAGATATCCAAGGCTGGCTCTACACACTCCATCGGCAGCTCTAGCAGCAATTCCACTAGTTGCGGCACCGCACCGATGCTAACAATCAAACATCTCGCTGGCCTGTGAGCTGCACATATCGAACTGAGCAACTCAAGCCCCGCAGCCACACCGTCAGGGTGTCTCTTGTCTCGGATGAGGCGCATTACGCCAACTAGCAGGCTCAGGCTTGCCACTGTCTCCGGCCGGAAGCCTTTCTCATCCATGAGAATGCGGATGAGGCGGACGCAGTTGATCTTGGTGTCGACCGCCCCTTCGTTGAGCATGTCCACCAAGAGCGACACCTTCGCCGGCTGCATTAAGGCAGCCTTGGCGTCGGCATCGAGTGGCACCCCGCTCACGAGAATGGCGACCGCCTCGGACCCCACGGCGTGTGACGTGAATGGCCCGAGAAGCGACGTCAACAGCGCGACGCCGCCGGCCTCAGCGATGGCCTTGGTCACGGACTGGTGGGTGGTGGCGAGGGAGCGCAACTCCCGGAGCGCGGCTACCCTGGACTGCCCCTTGAGGGGCTGCCTCTTCGGGACTGCCGTGCCACGGAGCCCGTGGACGAGCTCCGCGGCCCGCCCGTGGAAGTCGGCGGAGCGCTTCTTGAAGCGGGTGTAGCGGCGGGAGAACCAGGCGCCGATGAGCTGCCGGAGCGTGGTGTTCGGGATGGGCGTGACATCCCAGAGCTCCTGCATCGTGGTGGGGCACGTCCGGTGACCGAGCGCCAGCCAGCGCGAGATGTTGGCGCTTTCGTACGTCTGCCCGGTGCACAGCGTCACCGGATCCACCATCGGCTCGAGCGAGATCGGGCAGATGAACACCGCCGGCACCGCCTCGTCCCCTCCGCCGTCCCCCGCCGCGTCCAGCTCGTCCATCATCTTCCTCAGCTCCACCGGTTGTTTCCCTCCGTCCCCCGCCGTCGCGTCCCCGAGCTCCGGGGCTCCCCCGAGGATGCCGTCCTTGAGCGCCGTGTCGATGTCGAGTACCTGCCCGCCGCAGGGCAGCTCCTGGTACTGCGGCATTGTGGCGGCGCAGGCAGACAACCTCGCTCCCGCACCCAGGCAAACAACACGCCGCCCCACCTCCACACGCGCACGGCCAGCCGGACGGACGGACGGCGAGGCCCTTTTACCGGCGCACTGGCCTCGGGGAAGACGGAATGATGGGGCGAATCATGGGGCGACTTATCGCCATCATCACCATCTTTCTTTCCTCCCCTCCTTGCTTTCCCTCTTTCTTGACCTGTTGCTTTTCTTGGAAATTTTGGGTTCCTGCAACCTAGCTACTACGAGTCAAAAGGAATGCAAACGAACAAGCAGCTGGAGCTGAAAGCTCGGGGGTTTTCGGATTGGGAGGCGGATTTCTGCGAGACCCAGAGATATGGGGGAAGAAGATCTGAGAGAATGGGGAGGAGTGGGAGGTAGGGGAAGGGGAAGGAGTGGAGAGAAACTGAAAAAAATGTGAGATCTAGTCCAAGCTAGCTTGAGTGGGTGGAGAAGATGGCAGGAGGAGGCAGGGCTGTGTGCTTGTGTCTAGGTGTGTGAGCAAGAATATCCTGATGGAATTATTATTTTGGGGTGTATTTGTACTCCATTTTCCTTTTTTTTTGTGGGTTGGGGTCTTGGGGGAGTGAGGGTTACTGAGAGGATTGGATGAGAGGAGTGGGGACCAGACATTTCCACACTCACTGACATGCCTGTGAGGTAGGCCCACATCTTGTCCTTCCCCCTGCTTTTTAATTTTCTTCATGCAGACTGGCATTATTAGATTATTTCTCTTGTTTGGATTACTGTACTTCTTCCCAGTGCTTCTGGTGCTCGTACACAAGTAGGAAAATTCGCCGATGTCAAAAGCAACCAGCCAACCACAAGAACAGTCAGATGGAGACATGGAGTAGAATCTAGCAGTTTGATGTGATTTTCACTTCAAATTTTCCTCCATGTCTACTTTCCTGTTTCTTCCGTCTCTTTTTGGGAGTATAGTGTTTATCTCTGGGAAAATGGGAATGGTGCAGGTGCAGCAGAGTGCATACGGAAGCGCGCCCGGAGCGAGACGGGCGGTGGACTCGAGCGTGCGTGGTGCGTACTGCACCATCGGTCTCGGCACGCGGGCTGCACGTGCGGTGAGATCACCAGCTCACCGTGACCGAAGCGGAACAGGCTAACAGCCCTCCTCGTGGCACGCGACCGTCACGTTCCGCCACCGGAGGAGGTGGTGGCCCGACGCCTGCTTGACCGCTCCGCTCTCCCCGATGCGCCCCTCTCTGACCGCGCATTGATCGCCTGCAAGATCGGTTTCAAAGTTTCAAACCCTAGCCAATCAACCCCTCCTTAAGCAGATGCATGCGAATCACTGCAGCAGTCCTGCTGTATTTCAGTCGATGCACTGCTGTTTTCACCATTTTCACCGCATGGGACATCTTGTTCTCAATCTATGGTCGCTAGTAATCCTCTGATTTTAAAAAGTAAGTTGTTTTAAATATAATAAACGATTAATTAATTAATGTGTATTTCTCTTATTTGTTCGTATTAAATATAATATGATAGTAAAGACATCGTGAGATAAGAAAATAATTTAGTACATCATTAAGAGTATAGACGTTCAAAATATATAACAACATATAAAACAATTTATTTTAGGTAACTTCAGATATAAATCTAAAACAACATGTTTTGTGAAATTAGAAGAAATAGATGTATTATTAGAAGGGGGAGATGTTGATTTGAATTCTAAAGCCGGGGGAAACCGATCTGCACACATGCTAGTAAGAGGGGGGAAAGAGATGTTACGATCAGATAGGGGGGAAAAGATGGCAAAACATCACACGTGCATTGATGCCAGGTTGGAGCCCTCTTTT
This sequence comes from Zizania latifolia, assembly GCA_000418225.1. NCBI lineage: Eukaryota > Viridiplantae > Streptophyta > Magnoliopsida > Poales > Poaceae > Zizania > Zizania latifolia. The sequence goes on along the minus strand of KE373004.1, from coordinate 141,603 downwards.
CTTGCATGAGGACGTCTTAATTAAGTGGATCCGTTAGACCATGACCATGACCAAGACCAAGACCAAGACCACAGGAGGACAGATTTATCAAACAAAGAAAAGAGACGAGGTGAGAAAATAAAACAGAGAACAGAGGAAAACAGGCAAAAGTGTGTAACATTATTCGCTACAGTAAAGCCGAACTGGACATGTCCAAAGCTCAAGGCTTTCAAAATGCGCTTCTTGACCGACGGCCCGCTCTGCCCCGCGCGGCGCCACAGCTCCCAACTTCCGTCGTCCTATCAGCAGGCACAGAAAATTGAACACCCTCCAGGATCTCAACGCCCAGCCACACACGACGACATCCAAAGTACGCATGCATACTCTTAATGATATAAAATCTTTAATTTTAAGACAAATTTAATAAAATAGTACTGAAAGTAAAGACCAAATAGTAATACTAACCAATCATATCATAAACTAGATAAATAATTTAGAGGAAAAATATTTAAATATTTATAAAAAAAAACTAAATACATCATAACCAATAAAAAATGACACATCATGTTATTCAATATTAGATGAACTTATTCAGCAAATTTTTATGTATCCCTTCATCCAACACATTGAATGAATATTCCTTTATGTGGCAAACCATCTACTCTTGTCCTTCAACCAAATAGCTAACAAGATTGGATGACACCATCCTATCTAGAGATATCCACACAACCAAACATTACCTTAACTTTTTAACTTTGTCTAAAAGGTCTCTATTTTTACCAACTTAACTAACTACGCTCGAATGAAGTTTTTCAATATCCCTTATATGCCATATACATAGCAGGCTTATTTGGTACAGCTCTAGTTATAAAATCATGCTGAATTTATGGATTTTATGATAAAATAAAACAATTTAAATTTTTATTTTTAGTCTAAAATAAAAAATCTGCAAGCTCAATTAAATACCCTTGTTGGCGTAATATAGAAATACGCAATATGTTTTGAGTGTCAATTAAATACCCTTGTTGGCGTAATATAGAAATACGTAACATGTTTTAAGTGTTAAGGATCTCGAAGGGTTCGAAGTGTTTTACAGGGATTCGAACAATGTCCGAAGCCTCCGAATAAGATAATAGCCTTCGGACAAGAGTTGTATTAATTAATACTTCAAATATTCCATCCCCCTACCCTGCAAAGGGGAGGGTATTTATAGGCACGATTATAACAGAGTAATACGAAGTTACCCCCTACGACCAACCGACTATTACAGTATGAACAATAATTTTACATATGGGTAGTGTAACCCTCCGTGTAAACGGGTCAGGCCATATGTCGTGTCGGAGGAGACGGAAAGCCCGTGGTTTCAACGTTACCTTCGAGCGGTTTCAAGCTTTGCAGCCCTTTAACGAAGAGGAGCTTCGGCCTGCTGGGTGGCTCCGAACCATCGGTTCACAAAAGGGCTCCGAAACAATTTTTACCGAGACATTGGCCTATATCTCTAAAGGAGGTTTCGCTAATACTATTCTTAAAACCTTGTTAGGGGAGGACGCGGAGCGACAGCGGATGCGCGTGCTGTGGGGTGACGGACGGACTGACCCAACGTGCGAGCACAGGGGGGAGCGCGCCGCCGTACGTACTTGTATTTGTGTGCAGACGTTGTGCCCGGGATCGAGGCGAGCGCCCAGCGGGCGGCTCGGTGCCGCACCCGTTTAACCAACCAGGCGAGGCGACCATGCGGCGCGCATTCGTGGCATGGGCACCATGCATGCACGGTCCTGACGTGACAACGCGATGCTACTCGCCTACTCGTACGGTACGGTACCCCACTGCAATTGCGACGACAGTTTCTTAAACCGGTGCTTAGCCAGTAATGAGTTACGGTCATCAGTTACAACAAACCATTCAATTGGTAAGAAAGCCGAAAACAGTCGGACTTATTCGGAGAACCGGGAATTTGCAAATATGCTCGTAGGAATGCATGCGCCCTCTATGTAGAAGTAGAACCAGAAGAATAGGAAAACTGTTTTATGCATGGAATGATGGAAAGTTGGAAACCACGCCACAACGTCTGGATACGTACCATTGTCAGTTCGGAATAACAAAAAATGGCTTCAAACAAAACACAGGACATTTCAACCCCGAGGTCCTGAAAGGCTGGACCTGCCATAGAGGAGCACACGGCACCGCGCCCTCGCCCGAAGCATTCGTGAACTCAAGTTGAATCTGCTTCCAGAGCATGAATACGCTTATACGCATCCACCTCGACGCCATCTTTCAGGTTTGTCAGCATCCACGTGCATCCAAAACTGGCCCAGGAGCTCATCGGGACGACGCGCCACTATAAAATTGTCAAAAGCCAGTGCGATGCGAGCTCTGCTGCTAATTAAGCCGGTCTGCCCCGAGAATCTTATAGAAAGCCAGCTAAAAATATTGTGGAAGATGAAAGATGAAAACTTAATCGAGTGGATCCGTTAGACCGTAATCAAGACCATGGGAGGACAGATCTATCAAGCAAAGAAAAGAGACAAGGAGAGTAAAAAAACAGAGAAAAAGGAAAACATAAAGGCAAAAGTGTGATCGGTTTGAAACAGTCTATAGAATATGAATGAAACTGATGTCATAATAATTATTTAATTCTAAAAAGTTAATAAATAAACAACTTTTCAATAATTTCTAGATAGAAAAAGGCAAACCCGATATTAAGCCAGAAGCCAAACGTGAAACCGGCCTTAAGCAAAAGGCAAAGAACAACAGCCATCCATAAACAATCCGCTGAGCAGGCAAGGCAGGGTCGCTGTCCCCATCGCCGAGAGCGCCCGTGCAGCTGAGCCCGCACCGGCATCCGCGCGAACAGCAATAACTTAGCCGCCACAAGGCGCGACGATAGATCATCGTCAGTCGTCACGACGCCGAGGCGAGGCAGAGAGAGGAGAGATGCTGATACATCCAAAGTTCAAAATCTAGCTAGCGTGCGCTTGTTAAATCTTAAACAATCGTGTAGGCTAACCCGGATGGGGCGACAGGCCGTGTGGCCTGCGCTGGGGCCTCACGAGATGGAACCGTAGCGCATGGCGTCGCATGCACGGGGCGGCGAGCAGCGTGCCGCGGCCGGGTGGGGTGTCTGACCGGTCAATGTGGTCCAGGCGAGAGGGAGGG
>KE373004.1:70716-84895 GCA_000418225.1 Zizania latifolia | reverse complement strand
TCTTCCCGAGGTCCGGCGAAGCCAGATCCGGTGGCGGTGACGAGGTAAGTCCTTACCCCGAGCCCTTATCTTAAAACTAGGGTTAGGATTAGGGTTAAACCCTAACCCTAATCCTAATTCGGTTCTCTGTTCCCCTTTTTTTTGTTTGTTCTTATTCGTTCTTTGGCCGAAAAGGGTTTTCTATTCTTAGGGTTTCACTGCGGGTTCTTAGTTTGGTGGTGGCGTCGGCTCAAGGGGAGGCCAACGCCACCCTAAGCTCTAATCTAGCCTAACCTAAGTCCTTGCTCTGATACCATTGATAGGTTTTAGCACTAATGACCGCGAAGGTTAGGGCTAGTGGGCATGTACCTTCGGGCTTTGCCGGTGAGGACAATGAAGACACCATGGTCACGGTGGTCGGTGGCGTCAAAATCCGGCGATGTAGAGGCGACGATGTTGAGGAGAATCCCGCCGCTTCAGCGCTTGCAACCGATCGGTTTGCCTTAGAGATTGTAGGGACGCGTTTAGACTCTAGAACCGAACCGAACAGAGTCCTGGTTGCCCTTTTTTTATAGCGCTGCGCGACGAGGGCCCTCAACAACAGAGTTCTGTTGAGCGCCCCCGATCAGGACGCAAAGGAGTCCAGGCGCGCATGCAGGCCTGACGCATGCGCGGGGAGGAGAGGGACTCGGTCTCCCTCTCCTCCCGGAGATCTGTTACCAACAATAAATAGTTTAGATTTTTCTCTAGATTATAAAGCTCAGTAATATATAATCTAGAAATATATATATATAAGCTTTATTTCGTAGCTTCTGTATTGCTGATCGAGATGACTTGAACCAAGATGACAACGGGGAAGAAATTCCCTAAAGGCCTGACCGCTTTGCTTTACAAAAAGAAATATAATTTTCATGTGTTAATGCCCTCCTTTTATGTAATATGTTGAACTTAACAGTTGAAATCGAGTGTTGCTTACGAATGAGGCACCAAGCGCATGCACCAAATCAAACACATGATCCACATTTCCCCTCTATGTAAACGAATATACACCATACCCTCACAACATAAATCCAATTCATATTGTCTTGAGGTAGAGTAAAGAATGGGTAAGAAAAATGCATTTATGAAGTACTCATCTATGTTGTAAAGACCTCGCTTATTGTCTATTCTCGACAATAAGTCTCGCTTATTTGGTCACCTATCCATCTTATCTTATTAAATAGTTAGAAAAATTAACTTTTTTGTCACTCTCTTCATAAGATACTCTTCAAATGACATCCTACTATTTTTACATATTTATCACATAAAAGAGAAAAATATTTTATAATTTATCATTTTCACATTAGATAGCTACCAAATCATCACGATGACATGATATAGCAAAAAAATGATGTAGTTTTTATTTTATTTAAAAATTGAAAAGTTTATAATTTTAATATTTATGTAAGTTAATATATTAAATTATAATATAATTTTAATTTGTTTACCAAATAATAATTTAAAAGAATGTATATAGATATACGGTTAAAACTTACCCAAATTATTTCGATTTTGCTATTTTATATCATTTCTATTTCCTAAAAACCATATTACCTACAAACCTAGGAACCGAAAAAAAAACGAAGAAATCGATGCCAATTCCACAGGACAGACAGATATCTGTCAGGTTGGTAGGTCTATGAAGGTTGGGCCTCATGTTGCTCTTCTCCAGGGTTGGGCTGTGCCCTACAGGCCTAAACAACGAGACCAGGCAAGTTGCACAGTCATGGGCTGAACCCATCAAGGATTTTGGGTTTCTACTGGTATTAGTGGCGAGCCTAGAAAGGCCTGCCATGAAACATATTGGTAGCCATAATGGACTTGTACACGCTGGCCACCCGCGTTAATGGGCCTAGACGCGTTATGTTGTCCTGATTATGGGCTAGCCGCCTAGACTGTGTAATCGCTACTAATGGTAGGTGGGCCAGTTCTGTAACGATATCGGATCGTGAGTAGTTACGATCCGAAGATACATGGGCCGGAAACACTTTGCGTCATGCGAGATGGGAACTCGCAGGTTGGAATTTTTTAAATAATGATTTTTATTCGAAACTGCAATTGTAGACTGTGTTTTAAAAATTACAGATCTAGACATATGTCATTGGTGTATTGATTTGGGTCCATTGACGAACCAACAATCAACATAGGCCAAATTATATCATTAGGCTATTGTCAATTGTTGCTTAGTCGACAGGAACCCTCCCACCGCTCTATCAATCGACCAACAGTCGATTTACTCTAAATTGATCATTGATTTACTCTAAATTGATCATTGATTGGTTGATGGAGTCGTAGCATGTGTGCTCTTGTTGACTAACCATCTATATAAAGCGTGTAAACAATCCTCCTTCTCTCACGCCCTTACTTCTCTTTAGTTTAGTTGGCTTAAGTAGTTTAGTGTAATTAGTTAGTTTAGTTAATAGAACTTAGTTAGTAAAACTTAGTTAGCTTAGTTAGTGAAATTTAGCTAGTTTAGTTAGCATAATATTGATAGTTTAGGTAGCAAAGCTTATTTAGTTTAGTTTCATAATGTAATTTATTAGTAAAACATAGAAAATTGTACCGTAGTATAGTTGTTTTCGTTGTCTATTGCTCTGTTACTTGGTTTTTTATATATTGCAATATAATGTAGGCAGTATGTTTGTTTAGTAATTTAGTGTAAAGAAATATGTGATGTGTAGATGAATAACATAGGTAGGCGAATCGATTTGGTTAGATGACCTTATGATGAGTAATAGGTAGAAGTTCGATATTGCCAAACCTTAGGTGAATAGTATGTTAGTAACATACTAGCTTGAACTTAAGAAACAGTCATATGGAAATTCCAAGTGGACGGAACATCTCAAGTGTAGATGTGGCGATCAATGCCAACTATCAACTTCCTTTGAAGGAAAGAGCGGGAAAGAAGACATTTTGTCTACCCCAATATAGATGTTGACTTCATTGTACGTCTGTTATATATTGCACACTGATTTTTAAGTTGTTGAATTCTTTCAGTATCTTCAAATCTCTTTGATGATAGAGCAATCTAAGGAGATACGTCTTTGCCAGATGGTACCGTTACCATTTGATTGACATAGTGTAACATACTCACATTGATCAATGGATGTCGACGAGACTCCTGTCGGCTAAGGCTAGTCGACAAAAACCTATAATTAAATCTAGACCTCTATCAATCGGCTATTTGTTGATAGATATCTTATCAACCAACTATGTATCAGCTAGATCCATGTTAACTAATAATTAGTGGACAGGAATCTTTTTTATCTGCAATTTCTCAAAAGACGAGCCCAAAATTGCAATTTATATAAAAATAACTATTTATAAAAAAAATCTACAGGTTGCTGCCGGATTAATTGGCTGGTACAGTGTTACTCAATCAGACCAACGTACACTCCACGTGCCACGGCTCCACTTCTCAAACAGTCAAACTACGTGGTGCTAATGGACGTGTGTGACGTGCTGCTGCCTGAACACGACGGCGTCGCGGTCGGCCCAATCGCCATGTGCCGCAGCTCCGGAGCAGCCGTACCGTCCAAGTCCAACCACCTGCTGCTGCTTGAGAGCCTCGTACCGGGCGACGTCGAACCGGCGCGCCCGCATGAGGCGACGCTGCCTCGACGCGAAGCGGCTGCGGAAGAAGCCCTCGAAGGACGGCTCCGTGGCCGTGCGCATGAAGAAGGCGTAGCCGGACATGAAGTAGAGCGACGTGACGTAGAAGCACACGGGCTCCATCACGTCCCACGAGAGCTCCCAGAAGGTGAGCCGCATGAAGCCCAGAGTCTGCGCCGCCAGGAGGCCCAGCCCGCACCACAGCTCCCGCCGCACCTGAGCCGCCGCCGCCGCGTCGATGGCCGCCTTCTGCGCCTCCATCTCCTGCAGCTCATGCTCCCGCTTGCGCCCGTCGGCGTCGCTTGCTCGCGCTGCCTGTGTCGCCGGGATCATGCTCCCGATCGCTTTCGCTACCTGCACGCGACGGAGACGCGTAAGTTAATTAGACAGTTGTTCGCTGCGTTGCCGCCTTCTCTTTGATGTTTCGTGAGTAATTAACAAAGTCGTACCATGTCGGGGCGGAGGAAGACGGCGTCACCGAGGACGATGACGACGCCGGACTCGTCGAGCGCCCTAGCGAGCCTACGTCCTCCCTCGGTGCCGCCGGCAATGTCGACGCAGAGCGCGGCGAATTCCGACCCTGACACGACGCTCTGGGCGTTGGACCTCAGCCTCGCCCGCGCCACCTCCATCTCCGCAGCCCGCGCCACCTTCCTCACCTCCTCCACCGTCACGCCCACCTCCGCCTCCGGTGGTCGCGTTATCGCCGTGGGTGGGACGAGCCCGTCGAGACGGAGGCGGTTGAACAGCTGGTCACCGACGGGAAGGGCAGGGAAGCAATGGGCCGGGAGCGGAACGGACACGGTGGTGTACCGGACCGCGCCCGGTCGTGGCCTCAGGTATGCGAGCGTCGGGCAGTCGTCCACCGCCGGCAACGGCCGCCGCGCCGGGGAAACGTGAGCCGGAGCTTTCGGTACAGCCGCAGGACAAGCGGCGGCGTTGTTCTTGGCTGCCCATAGGCTCTGTGTTAGTGTTCTTCGAAACGCCATCGAATTCTTTGCCGCCTTTGTTGTGAATTACGTGACAGAGATGAGAGATGGCGCCAAATGTTTGGTTGGCGTTGGCCAATTAGTTGGTGCTTTGGAGCGACAAGAGAAGGGGAGCCCGGTCAGTATTTGTACCGGAGTAACCGGTGACGCGGCGGATAGGAATCGTTGCATCGCCGCGCCAAAAATTAAATTAAGGAGCAGCAAGGCGCACGTCAATCTGACCTCCAGGCTCCATCCGTGTCAGGTAACTGTACGCTGGATTTGGAGACCATCTCCAAGATTGAGTCGCCATAAGAAACGCTTAGCACGTAATGACTAATTTTGGATGTCGATGACACGTACATGTAACATGTTGGAATTTTACCAGGTCAGGGCCGTACTGGTATGTGATCTAACGACCTGGTTGAAGCAAAGTTTGTGCCAAATGTGCAGAGCAAAGCGTCTGCTCACCTAACCGAGATAAGACCAGAAGGTGTCTTCCATGTCTATCCTTGAAGAGAAGTCTGGAAGAAATACGTCCACGAGTAGTGTTCTGGAGTACTGATCATCCTCATCGCCTAGCAGTTAATTGTTTGATTATTTGCACCACAAGTCAAACAAGTTGCTCGATTGGCGATTGCTGACGGCTCACATCTGACAGATATTGGATAGGCATGCCAGATTATTTAACGTCTTCCTCTGTTCCGAACAATTATTCAGGCAGATATATATGTTTAGTACTGTAATGGCTTAGTACATGTGGGCAAAAAGAAGGGGAAACAAGATGTATAATTCTTTATCAGATCAGGCTGAGTACGTAGGCCGGCGTTGGAAGGAAGGAGATGCAACCTTCATCTAGCTAGAATTGCATGACAGATGCTGGCATGCATCAGAAAATCTGCCAAGAAACACAGACTCCTCCAGTGGAAGGATAGGCAGCCAGCACTGCGGCCGGAGGCAAAGTTAGGCGCGCATTGCAATGCTGATGATCTTGGGATTCGCTGATTCGCCCTCCAGGGATGACTTCGCCTCCACGACCCCCGGAACATATCCCCCAACCCAACCGCTCACACTGATTCCACTGACAAGTGACAACATGCACGCAGCCGCCACCGACTGTTCATCCATTCCATTGCTGTCTCCGTCAGAAATTCACAAGTTGTATCCTTCATGTGACGCATGCGTATCCTTCAAAGACACCTCTCACTGTCCACAAGATTAGATCATTTGCCTAGGCATGGCCGCATGGAAGCAGGGAAGTAGTGAGTGCATGGAGCTAGTTGAATTTCCATGCGCAAGAATCGCAAAAATTCTGGGAATTTCTCGCTGGAACAATGGAGCCGTGTCACTCTGCAATTGCGTCCAAAGGCTCTTTTCCAGTTTTTCGCTGCATCTCCTAGGACCAATTAAGCTGATCGCGAAGGTGGATTCCACTAAGGGAGCTGAGCTAGCTGCTAGTGGGATCTTTGATTAATCCCGGCCACAAGTAAAGCGAGCTAGAGCTGGAGCCCTTGCTACGAATGAACATATGCGACGAGACACTTGTTCCGTGTCTTTGGTTTCTTCTACTAGCTCTTGAGGATCTATGAGGCCTTCGCCACCGGGATTGATCTGGAACAGGTGCTGATGCTTATTCTGATACTTGAACTCGCACTGGGTCACGTTGCTTTCGTCGAGTCACAAAATGGAACCTTAAATTTGAGCCAAGTTGAGAGGTAGATACTGTGAAGAGAATACTCGGCCTTTCATGTGTTCAGCTGTGTTTGCACTTTGCAGCTGTAGCATGTAGCATGTAGCATATAAATTCCAGATTCTGAAACTGACTGGGAACTTAGAATGTTATTACAGCACATTCATTCACTATGCGGGGTGTGTATCGACACAGATGTTTGGTTAGCTAGCAGAACATCCTGAGGCTCGTCTGGATTCTGGAATGCTACTTGTTGAGTTACATATCTCAGCAAATTCAATAAAATGTGGGCAATATGCTTCAGTGCTCTCCATCACATCTAGACTGAGACCGAAGACGTGCACTAAGTGCTGACCACGAATGATCTTTACTAATAGTCTAATAGAGTAAGTTGTAATCTGTACAAGGTAAAATGCACCTTATTTCACTATACGCTAAACCTGATGTAAAGCGAAATAAGGTCAATTTTACCAGTGCAATGTGCAAGGTGCTCTGTAAAAGCTGCAGGAGAAAGAGCACTGTGCTTCAACAGTACTATCTTTTACATTTCTTCAGAAATCAACCGAGAGTTTCGGGACTCAATATTGAGAAAGGCATCTATGGTGCGGATCATGAATGCAGTAAGGGAACATCTTTTCCCATCCCGAGAGGGCTAGAATTTGATGAGTGGTAGAAATGATCAAATGAGAGATCATTCGCATTTAACAACAGCCGGCATCATTTATGTTTCTGCCTGACGACATAGTACACTATCTTTTAAGGTTACGATACATTCAATGTTACCAGTAAAATCATGCTAGCTGTTGATTTCAAAGAATCCATGCTAGCCTTTGATTTCAAAGGGTAACTAGTACTGATTATGTTCTGTGTATAACCATAATTAACGAATTTGTATATATCTTTATCATCGACCAACTGCACATCATTTGTTTTTTTTACGATTTTATCATTTCTAAATTAATCATTTTTAACCCTTGTATGAAAAGAGATAAAAGGTTAAAATTAATTCTACAATGTAGAATAAAATTATACTATTTTTTCTTTTGAGAACACTAGCAATTTGAATTAGATAATGGCCTGTTGCTTGGCGGGGTACGTACTAAAGTCTGGAATTTGTTTTTCTGACAAAGAAACCAATTGCTTTTATAGTTATGCTTTTGTGGAATGCGTTGAGAGACTTTAGTCGGGTTGTTAGTTAAAAGCTGATTTAACTGAGATGCTTAGTGTGCCGTAACTTTTCTTCCTGAGATTTTCCCCATTGTGCTAGGTTGGTCAGACTGACAGATACAGGACTATCAAGTAGTACCAGTGCGCTGAGTTGGGCAACTAAAATTCTAAAAAGGCATGCCTCATCGGTAGTTCTAGGCTTCTTGCTTTAGTTTTAGGGTTTAGGGAGAAACAAATTGCAGATATAAACGACACACTTGCTCAATCTGTCTCTAGAGTTTCGGTATCCATCGACGTAAAAAATTCAGGACAGGATTGTTTTGCTGTATAGGAAATGCGTTTCTGTCAGTCTGGCCGCTGCACATAAATCATCATTTCTGCAAACTGTTTTTTTTTTTATCTGGGAACAATTGCAGGATCCGATAGAGATAGCAACACTGAATCTAAAAGAAAACATTTGCTGAGAATCTCGGGTGAATGCTCGTTGCTCGATGAATCACCCGTCAGTCGAATCCGCCATATCTGAACATATCTTGAAATCTTTTTTAGGTGCTTCAACTCGGATAACGAGAGCGACAGCATCCAAGGATTCACCCAGCTTGTTGCAAAAGAACATATCAGATTCCTAGTTCTTACTTGCTGGTCTAGTGGTGGAGGAATACGAGCGTGGCATCCGGTTCTGGGTTCTTGATTCGGCCGCGCTGAGAAAAGAAAGTGCGGTGCACGCAGAGCTGAGCAAAAGGAACAAGCTTTGGTGGCCAAACACCACCCAGGGTCAAGATTGATAGGAATCCTTTGCTCCTTTGTGTCAAGCAGCACTAATCGTCTACTACTAGGATGCTTTGTTCGACAGTTTCTGGACCTTGCTGATGTCAATCTTTCCTTCTTTCTGTTTCTGGGAACGCAACTAGACACAACTAGCAGTAGGGAAGAAAACAGAGCAAAAACGGACGGAAACGGGTAATATCACATCTGTTTCTGTATTTTTTAACGGAAACGGAAACGAAAGCGGATATTATGGAAACGAAAACGAATACGAATAATACCGAAAACGAATACGAATCGAATAAGGAACAGACACGGATACGGATCAAATATATGTCGAAATATAAAGTATCAAATATCAACTCATAAATCATAACACATAGTTTCTAAATAGAAATAGTTTGAAGTTTCATTTCGAAATAGAAATAATTCAAAATCCCAACTTTCGTCATCAATTCTTCATCTACATATCTTCCTATAAGTCCTCCATGTAGTATTCATCATTTATGTCATTATTCTGTTGGTCTAACTACAATGACAATGAAAATGAGAATGTAAGATAAATAAAAATACAATGAAAGTACCTAATCAATTGTTGACAAAATAGTAATAAATTCAGCAGAAAAACAAGTTAGATAGACAAAGGACAATAAAGAATTGAAATATAACAAATTTAGTGAGGCATCATACTACCATATTCATGAACATCATCTTCATAAAACAAGCTCTTACTGGTTACCAAACAAGGTAAAAAAGACACATTATCACATCATTAACAATGATAATTAAACTAGGTGCCACAACTGACCAATAAGGTAGAACGTGAAAAATATGCACTACGCCATTTCCACATTGAAAACACGTGCCAATGTATGGTAGATGGCTGGCTGCGTCGCTGTGGGAATCGGGATGGGGCGACGGGGAATCACGTGGCGACGGTGGCGTGAAGGCTGAAGGCAGCGTGATGGGCCAGCTGTGTTTCTTAGACCGTGGTCTATTTTCTGGCAGTGGACCTAAATATGGAAAGTATTCGTTTTTTAGACGGAATATTTGGTACCATATTCATTTTCAGCAAAAAATCGTCGTTCCGTTTTTGGTTTCGATTCCGAACAAAATATTCCGTATTTAGCGGTACATATTCTTCTTGAACCGGCTGCCATGAGGGAGGCATGCTAAACAGAGAGGAAGAGCATTGGGCCATGAAGCCATTTTTAGCCCAATTTGTCACCTTGTTAGGCCAGAATTCGACTACCGGCCCAACGTTTTTTGATTAACAATCTCATGAGCTTTTCGGTTTAAACAAATCGTGACAGCACGTGCTACTACGACGACTACGCGGCAAAGCAAAGAAAAGGTCAGTACTCTCGTCTTTCATTTCCGTCCGTGTAAGCGCGCGAAAAAAACCATCAAACACGCACTTGGCGTTTGACAAAGTTTTATGAGCGAGAAAAGCCCGCACTCTTCTAGAATCTGGGTTTGACGTCAATTGCATTTACTAATGTGAAAAGTTCCTAAATAATTTAAATTTTAGATATAGACCATAAAATTCAATGGCTATATAATCTGAAAATAAGCTAAAATATTAAAGATGGGAAACATCAATTTTTTCATATTTTTAATATTTACAGACTAATTATCCAGAGTAACAACCATCCTATGCATCTTTTAGGGCAACTTAAAATAATCAAAATTATAGTATAATTCTAATTATTTGATAAGCAGAGACAATCAATTATGATTATTAGTTATATTAGTGATTATAATTAATACTTAAGTTATTTATAATTTTTCTATTTCACACATACTCTATTTATACTTTAATTACGGAAACGTATGGCACGCCAGATCCGTGATGAAACGGACGCCAGGCACCGACCCGACACGCGGCACGGCACCAACCCCGTCGGGCGCATCGATGCGACGCCGGTCGGAATCGCCAGCCAAAAAAAACCCAGAAAGGGCGAGGCGATCGACGGACGTGCACGCCGCGCCGTCCCAGGCCAAGCTAAATCGGGGAGAGGACGGCGAGGCGCGGTCCCCACGCCGAGACCGACGGGCAGACGCAACGCAACCCAAGCGAGCCAGCGAGGCAGCGAGCGAGGGGAGCCGGTGCGTAGAATACCCCTTCTCTCGCCCTCCCTTCCGGCCGCGTCGTCGCGTGCGGCGAATATTCGAGCGGTGGGCGGCATAACACCATTGGCATCCGCGCGGGGCTCGGCGCTCGCTCGCTCGCTCGCTCTCTCTCCCGACCCGAGGCGATGGCGGCGATGGTGGGGAAGGAGGTGGAGGTGGCGCGGCGGGGTGATGAAGAGGAGGAGAGGAAGGAAGGGAAACAGCGGAGGTACGGGCTGGTTGAGTACCGCGCGCTGCCGGTATACCTGCGGGACAACGAGTACATCCTGCGCTACTACCGCTGCGAGTGGCCGCTCCCACAGGTGCTCCTCTCCGCCTTCTCCATCCACAACGAGACCCTCAACGTCTGGACGTACGTACCAACTCTGCACCCCTTCCCCCCTCTCTCCCTCTGCTCTCGATTGCTCTGTTGAATTGCTGTTGCGATGAGGTTAATTGTCCATTGCTTGGCGAATGCGGTGGAAATGAAGGGCATCGATTTTTTATTTTTATTTATGTATTTTTGCTGTGGACCTGTTACGATGCAAGGAATTGCTCTATAGATCGGACGACACCTCTGCTTGTGGATGCTTAGCTTCTGTTTTAGGTTGGAGGTGAATTTCACCGTGTGCTGCCCTAGAAGGACGGATGAATTCCATATAACATATTTCTGCTGGCATTGCGTATTTCAAGTCTGAAGCTGAAACGTAGGCTGCCTCAATTTGTTCATAGGTTTAGTTGCTGCGAGTACTTTTTATTTTTTTGGTTGTTGCTCAACAGTCCATATAATTTGTTCAGCTGTGCAAATTAGGGGAGAGAGACATTTAGATTTACAACCTCGTAACAATCCGATCTGATATTTTAGAAGTAAATTCACCTATCTTTCTCACTCCTTTTAAAACTAACTCAATTTGTTCTTTCGAATTCTCACGTTGCAAGTTGACATTAATTCAAAGTTAAAGAAATGGCTAACGAAATCCAACAATTACAATGCATAGAGGGACAACTCCCATGCTCCCAGCTGGAAAGCCTACGTTGTGTACTTGCCTGTTCATATCAAGCAACAGGGCAGGACCACCTAATTTATTAAAGAAGTCCACTTTCAGTGGTTCGTGCGTTTAATTGAAGTAATTAATGGAGGGTTATGGTCTAGCAGTATTTATTTTATCATGTTCATTGTCTATATATCATGGAGCTCGAATAATTTGATTGGCATCATGCAAAACAGGTCCACTTTCAGTGGTTCGTGCGTTTAATTGAAGTAATTAATGGAGGGTTATGGTCTAGCAGTATTTATTTTATCATGTTCATTGTCTATATATCATGGAGCTCGAATAATTTGATTGGCATCATGCAAAACAAGTCCACTTTCAGTGGTTCGTGCGTTTAATTGAAGTAATTAATGAAGGGTTATGGTCTAGCAGTATTATTTTATCATGTTCATTGTCTATATATCATGGAGCTCGAATAATTTGATTGGCATCATGCAAAACATAGTTTTGATTAAACTGTTATGGGAAGGCTCTGTGCACATATTGGAGAAGTGTGAATTCTGGAAAATTGTGTCATGGTGACTCCTAGGTGTTTCTTTTAAGAAAAATACGGTTGCAATTAATACAGGAATGTGTCTGCTTGGTTCTTCTTCCTGATATACTAAAATCTGTTTTTTAACCTGTGTACTTCAGGCACTTGATAGGGTTTTTCATCTTTCTTGTTCTGACCATATACACCGCAACAAAAGTTCCAAATGTAGTAGATCTTCAAAGTCTGCAGCATTTACCTGATGTGCTGAGAAAGGCTGATCTTCATAAGATTCAGGCAGAGCTTGTGGCATGCCTTCCTTTGTTGCCTCACCTTTCTGACTTGCAAAAGGTGAAGGATGAATTAAGGAGCTCATGGAATTCTATTGAGGTGCTTCCATCGTTGTCCCGTTGGCATCTCTTGGAGTTACTATCGAGTTGCTTACCTCACAGATTTACCCATTCCAATGAAACCAGTCTATCTGTTCTTGTAAGTACTCGACAACTTCCCTAGTTTTTTACTTGGTTATTCTGCTATTAGTATTTTTCCCAGGTTTCACAAAGGCAATAATAACCTTCTGGTACAATTGTTAACCAGAAATTCTTACCAGGGATGGATTATCAATTCCCGGCTGTTTGATTTCTTAGTTTATGCTAATTATATCAATCAGTCTGATTTCTCTGACTTATGACAAGGTTAGGGCAGCTTAACCTGATGCTGGCTAAAGATTTGGCTTCGATGCCTTTACAAGTAAACAGTGAAAATATAGAAACCGACTCCTAATAGGTTACTGGAAAACCAGAACTGTTAAAGAAGTTGCAACTTTATGATGTTAAGAACCTTTGTTTACTCACCACATATTTTATTGAAGGTGTGCAGTTTTACTGATGTTGATACACATACAGAGAAAAGTTATATTGTTTGACTAGATTTCATCAAGACGTTTTTTTGTCTTACTTCAGAACATAACAAATAGCATCTTCTTACATGTGACTATTTTAGTCAAATTTCGAGTAAAGGTCATTAGTTCAATCCCCGTCGTCATATATGCAGATCAAATTTTGTAGTTAATGACTTGAACAGGTTAACTTGTGTATTGACCACTTTAGGCATAATAAACTTTTTTTTATTTTATGCAGCAAAGCATGAAGGAGGATATAGCAAACATGATTGCCCCACAGTTGATTAGGCCAATTGCAAGATGGCCATTCTTTGCCTTCTTGGGAGGAGCAATGTTTTGCCTTCTTGCCAGCAGCACATGCCATCTTCTCTCCTGCCACTCCCGTCGCCTTGCATACATTATGCTTCGGCTTGATTATGCAGGCATTGCTGCTCTTATCGCCACATCCTTCTACCCTTCAGTATACTATTCTTTCATGTGCTATCCATTCTTCTGCAACCTGTATCTCAGCTTCATAACTATTCTAGGGGTGGCAACTATTGCTTTCTCTTTACTCCCAGTCTTTCAGAACCCGGAGTTCCGGACCATACGAGCATGCCTCTTTTTTGGCATGGGTGCATCAGGCGTTATCCCTGTTATTCATAAGTTGATCCTCTTTTGGCACCAACCAGAGGCATTGCACACTACTGGATATGAGGTTTTGATGGGTTTTCTCTATGGGATTGGAGCATTGGTGTACGCAACTCGGGTGCCTGAGCGCTGGATGCCTGGAAAGTTTGACATTGCTGGGCACAGCCACCAGCTTTTTCATGTCTTTGTTGTTGCTGGAGCATATACACACTATCATGCTGGACTGGTGTACCTCAAGTGGAGAGACCTGCAAGGCTGCTAGAAAATGACTATGCCTGTAGGTTGTGGATAGATTGTAGGTGCCCTGCTTGTGTCCCAACAGAGTACTGCCGATTCTCTATCTTTTCTCAAAAAGTTGTATTATTGGCCAAAAGATCAGATTGGTCTGTTGTAAATTGTAACTGAGAACTTGCTAGGGCTGTGTGGAAGGGAAGGCGATAATGAGCAATCTTACATTGAAGATTTGTGCTTGTAAACTGGTATTGATGTTTCAGGTTGTGACACACTTGATATGTCAGGCACGATTATTCTCAGGAGAATCATCAGTGATAGTGTAACTGTTGTGTATGTTCATCTCGTGCCACCGTTTGTCACCTTGCTCAAATTCAATGCACAAACATATCTTGTTCATAATATGAACTTCGGAAGTGAAATGAATGTTCAGGTATGTCCCTATCAAGTATCAAAGGACCACCGATTGATCATTTGCCACTCCAAATTACATGTTTAGATCATTTATCACCTAAAAATTTTGTTTTGATTAAATGTCACCTAAAACTTTGACGCACTTAATAA
>KE373004.1:55198-70645 GCA_000418225.1 Zizania latifolia | reverse complement strand
TCCTCTCTATCATCTTCCGACGTCGTTGTTGTCTCTCTCCCATTGTTGCCTAGCGCTGTCGTTGCCTGGCACCGCCGCAGCCTCTCTTCCTCCTCTGCCCCACGTAGCTCGCCCTTCTTTAGCAGATAAAAGCTAGGACGGAGCAATGACACCGGACAACAGAGAAAGAAGGGTAGAGAAATGGTACGAGGGGTATATATGTCTTTTAACAGAAGAAAAAAATTAAAATAAATTAGGTTGGTAGACGTGTCAAATGATAAGAGTGTCAAAGTTTTAAGTAACATTTAATTTAAGCTAAATTTTTGAATGATAAATTATTGAAATTCATCTACCCTACTCTATAATTAACAAGTTGAGGGAATTGATACATCACCCCTATGATAAATCTTAGACTTTCTTTTACTTTTGCTAAATCTTAGCCATTGATTTATTTGTGCTAATCCAATCCACCAGACCTAATCACCCTACTTAGAATTTCCTGCCGCCACCTCCTCCCTCACCACCCGCACAGATTCCTCTCGACCACGTCCTCCTCCGTCTGCCTCTGGCCGGCGCGCCGCCTCGCCCACCACCGGTCGTCTCCGTCCTCCTGCTCGCCTCCACCCGCCTTCGTCGTCCTGCTCTCCTCCACCTGCCTCCTCTAGGAGGGATCCTCTCGCGCCTCCGCCTGATCCTCCACGGCCACGGCGCCGGCCCCAGCGAGGCCGCCTTCCCGGGCGGCTTGGATCTCGAGGCGGCTAGGAAGCTCGACGGCCGCGTGTCACCCGAGGTATGGCACCGGCGCACTGCTCCCGCACGCTCCCCCCTTCCCTTCCCGATTGCCCATCTTGTCTCGCCCCTTCCCTTCACCCATCTTCCACTCTACTCGACCATTACGCCGTGGTCATCTAATGAGGAATCATAACTCAGAAGAAGGAAAGCAAAAGAGAAGTCAAAGGCCTGGCATTTTTATTTTTTTGCTAATTGACGGTATGACCTCGGCTGTGAATTCGTACATCCTGTTCTTTCAAGATTTTGATGATTCCTTGTGCATCAAAAGAGAATATATACAGCATTAGATCACTCATTCATAGACATACAGTTATTAGTATAATGGAACAGGTGTAATAGCATTGTTCCAAAATAACTCATTTAATTACTTTGCTCGGCATGTCCTGCTAATTCAACCCCACAGGCCTCTTCTAAACACACTAGCCATATCCATTCATGTACGACTAGCCCAACCAGATGAAAAATCGCTGGCTTAATAATTTCACTAATCGTTGTTTTGTAGGTATGTTGAGAAAACAGGACATAGAGCAGTATACACAATTGGAAAAGGAGCTTCTGCTATTGGACTCACTGCAGCAATTAACAAGGACCCAGTAACACGGGAATGGACGCATCAGGGGGGTGCACTTGTTCTTGCGGATAGAGGTATGAAATAATAGCCAGGTAACTGTTTCACGTATCTGTCTCTTCTATAATATGAAATTTAAGCAATATGGGATGTCTCAGAATTTTTTTTATTTAATGTATACTTACTTTCATACTGTAGTTCTTGCTCTATATTTCTGCATCATTTTATTGATTGCCATCTATCTGTTTCTTGAGTGAATGGATATACCAAACCTGTCATTACTGTTGGACAAGAGGTACAATCAGAATTATGTACAATTATGTTTCTTGAGCCTGGTGGAACATAATTACTTTCTTGTATTGATGATCTTTTGTATTTACAAATGCAGGTAGCTGAGGATGTCCGAGAACACCGGGAAACAAGTGACCATCCAGTAGTTCAGAAAATTCAAGAGTATGGTTGCATTTCTACTTCATATTTGTGCTATCTGGTTATAAAATTTGATTGATTTCAATATGTATTATGCTATGGTATTTATTTCTATTACCACAACGATTGTTTTATGTGTCTTGGAAGCACTGTGCATGGTAACTGCCAAGTGTAGTCATGGTTGCCAACAATCAGCTGTGCTTCCACATCATTAGTGACACATATGGGGATGAGAACCAAATACAATAATATCTTTCTTGCAATTAAAAATTTCTTGATACCTTTATTAGGTCATACTCAATGTATCCGATTTTATGTTTAATTACCATTGCATTTTTCTTGCAGTTTGAATCACTCTATTTTTGAAGAAACTGCAACTGCGGTGCCTTTCAGGGAAATTCAGCAACGAGACCCGTAAGATGCGCAACTTAAGTTTGAGAAATTTTAGGATGTATCTGAAATATGCACCACCATTTTGGTCACAAATCCTTTTCTTTGTCCGATTTTGTTGGCGACGTGCAAGAAATAATCAAACCAGTTCGTCGCGTTTCTGCTCTCCAAGAACGACCCACTCACCTACATCAAGCTATCCTGCATCATCTCAATCTGTGCACTACCTCTACTGGTACACTGGTGAATTAGTGTTGGTTATGGACTGGCAGTGATGAGAGGCTCAGGAATTTGAGGCACGGTGAACCACGTGGAAGCAGGCCCCCACAACACGAACAGAGAAGGAGAAGAAGGTACGCGACTTCCTCTCCTCAATGTGAAGTACAAATCAACACTTGTCTTCTATTTTTGAAAACTGAAAATTCAGTTATGATACCTTGATATCGACTAGCACACTATATGCTCCTTTATGGTATTACTCTTACCGGTGCATTGATTTTCTAATGTGTTACTTTTCTGTAGTTATTTATTCATTGTTTATAATTTATTTAAATTCTTACATCCATATCTATTGTGTGTGTAATTATTTAAGAAAATAATATGTTTTTGTTTAATGCTTCCTTTGGCACAGCATGCAGAGGCTGTCTATGAATATGAAAAAGGAGAGCACAATAAAGTCTTTGACATTCTGGGTCCAGATTTTGATGCACTCATTTGTAAAGTATGATTAACAAACCTTGTTTTTTTTTCATTCAAGACGAGTAATTATGAGCCCATTTTCTTTTACTGAATATCAAAATATGGTACAATTAGATGATTGTTGCATCAGATGAGCAAGTGGATGTCTTCAATAAAGTTAGGTATACTGTGCTAATAAATACAGGAGAGATTTCTAATGGTATATGCTTATTTGGTCTTCATCATTGTATAGTTGAACTATGGTTTTGTTGCTCCTTTAGGATCTAATACAATTTGGATGGTACACAGCAATTGAGGTGCTTGGCAAACAAACTCAGAGAATTAGTCAGGTTGCAACTACTGATGAGTAATATATGACCTTCTTATCTCAGTTCATTTTTAAATTCTTTATCTGCCACATATGTCCTAGTGTTATATTCACCGGTGCCATTTCAAAATGGTTGCCTCCACATCCCAGAGGTCATTTGACTCATTTCATTTCAGTGGACTTAAGTTTTTCTTCCTGCGTGAGATGTTGCACTATTTTTCCGCTCTAGTGTCGTAGTTTCAGTTTGTTTTATCTGATACTGATGCATCGTTCTGATCTGTTCGAGTAATTTTCTGGGTTGTACCCTTCATGATTTGTGTTGATGGTTAGGTGGGAGGCTTGTGTATCAGTACACCAAGAAGCGGGCGAGCGGGTCGAAATGCCCTGTCACTGGGAAGAAGATCCAAGGAGTATGTGCTGCCCATCTACTATTTTTACCTGTACATAGGACAAAAACTAGATTATTTTCGTTTTGAGCCCTTGTCAACTTCACCATTAGTATCCTGTAGTAGTAGTAGTTTTTTCTGTTCACGTTGGAGGTGGGTTGCAGTCCTGCAGAAAGGGAGTAATCCTGATTATTGCTTAATCATGCTCATTATACTATTTTTCTTAATTAGTCTGTGTTTAATATAGTCGCATGTGTGATATGTGCTTTTGTAGTTCAGTTCAATTTACTTTTTTTTTCACCTGCAAATTTTCCGGTTATACATTTTTGACTTATTTTTCGTTGCCAAAGGTATATTGCACTAAATTTTGCTGAATCATAATGACATTGCTTGATTTGTCTTATGTTTGCTTCATTCAGTCTGCACCTCCAATTGTTATACATGTTTTCTTCTGATATTTATGTGTTTCATCTTTCACGTGCATAGCTGCGCCTGTCTATGTGCTTATCTTGCATGTGTTTAGGATCTGGATGCTTGTACTTGTCTTTTGTCTGTCATAATTTGTTTTGATGACAAATCCATATGTAGGGATGATACTCAAAATGTTACATGATGTTCTGTCATGTATAATGCTAACATCAAAGGTGCAGCAGTAACCAAGCACCATTTAATCTATATGTTGCATCTGATGTATCGTATTTTTCTTCAATGACATTGGCACTACCTTTTGGTTTTGAGAATTGCACTTCTGAATGGTATTTTGTTTTGAAGGTTGGTAATTTATCATTTAGATTTTTCTGCTGCTATGTGAACATCTAGGCTTTTAACTTATAATTATCAAATTATTTACTCAAACTGAAAATTTGTTACCTTTTGTTTTGTAGATAGATACTTATGAGGGAAGATGGCAGGAAACAAGTTTGCATTGTTGGTTTGCAGGAATTTGAGGTTTTTGATGTTCACATTGTCAAGGAATATATTAAGAGAGGAAATGCAGCACAGAAGGTGATGATCTCTTGCATTTCTCCATGTGCAGGCTCCTGTGAACACACATAAATACCTTGAGATATGCTGATAGGTAATACTTCAAAACTGAACTTTACGAAATCTAATTCCTGCACATTATCTTGAAAAAGCTTTTACTCCTGGGAGTAATTTTATGTTTGAGTGGAGATATTTTTAGGAAGCACCGGAAATTTTGCTAATATGAAATACTAGTTTTTAATATCATGTATTATTTTATCCATACAGGGTTCATGCTGCTGCTGCACAAAGGCAAAATAGAGAAGTTGAAGGTGATTTTCTTAGAGATTGCTTAGACTGTCTTGTTATATCTTGTTCATGTCTTGATATCTGTTTTATTTTTGCAGGAGCCAATGGTATATCAGACACAGAGTCTAATGGCAAAAAAAGATCAACTGGTCTTGGACATATGCGTTATATGCCTTCAACAGGAGTATAATGTTGTTTTGTGCCGTAAGTACCTTATATTATGTATTACATCATATGACTTCACTCATAGGAATGAGGATGATCTATATTGCTGTATAAAAATAATTTGGTAAACATTATGCGAGGTGATGCATTACAATTTTGATTGGAATCCGATGAAATATTTTAATTGAAGAGTAGTTGCCTCAACGTTGTGGTCCTTATTACATTTTAGCTCAGATTGATACATAAATTGTTCGTTATCTCTGTTGTCATATTTGCGATCGATAAACATCCGTTTATGCTAGGCGCTGCTCTAATTAAACCGTCACTCCTAAAATTTATGAATAAATCAGTAAATCAAACATTATGCTATCTGTGTTCTACAAGCATGGTAAGTATAAGTGATTTTTGCTTAACTTTCTCAGTTCAGCAATGTAATATCTATTTGACTGAACTAATCTCATTATTCGCTTCAAGTTCAAAACATTTATTATTTTTTGATTTTTATCATAGCGTTAGCACGTGCACACTACTAGTAATTTAGAATGACAAATGATATGATCCACTCCCCCGTTTGCTACGATTGTGGGAAACACAAAGTTAGAAATCAACGGCCTCACCCTCATAGGCCTCAGCGCCGGCACCGACTATGGCCTCCCCAACTTCGCGCGGCCGGTTAGGAGAAGGCTTTGAAGGGTTGTTTAAGCCAGTAATTAATCCTTAATAATTCTTTGAGTATGGTGAAAAGTAATTCCCTCAACAGCCACCGAATTAAATCTTACCAAAATCATTTGGTGAGTCAAGGGTATTTGAGTAGCAAAAACTTTGTACAAAGTTCCATTGAAACTACGAATAATTTGGTACGGTTCAAAATAGGATCAATCCAAACATATTCTTGGGCTCTTGGCCACCCATGATCCTCGGGGCGTCCAAGTCTTAACAAACGGGCCAATAATAGTCTTAGTCGGATTCTTCAGATAGCATAATAATATGCTATGCACAACTCTAAATAACAGTTATGACTTAGCGCACATAAATGGGCTGCGCATGTAGAGTCTTCGGCGCATGGGCCTAGAAGCTCTATTCCCTTTGTGTAATTTGAACGCTTATTTAAATTTTGGACGTTCGTTTAAATTGAGAGTTCGCATAAGTTCAGAATTTATCACTTCAACAAACCGAAGGATACGTCCTTGTCGCACGTATGCAACAAGGTCTACTAAAACCACAGGGGTCACAGTGCACGATCACTACAGCTCGCGATTTCGTGAGCGTCTGAGCGAGAGAGTGGTTGACTCTGCGAGACTGCGACGACGATGGCGAGCCGAGACGGGGCGGAGACGGCGGACGCAGGAGCAGCTCGCGAGGAGACCACCACTATCCTGCGGGCCCTTTGGATTGGTATATTTCGGGCCCGTTGCCCTGATGTGCAGTGAGGCTTATGGCGCTAGGCCATCCGAGTCCAACCAATGGGACACGGGAAATGGGCCCGGATGCCTGCGTGGTTCCAAGTCCTGTCGTTAGTTCGGCTCTGTTTCTGCCACTTCCTCGGCTTCAAAGCGGCTGGAGCTTCTGCCGATCAGTAGAGAGCTGGAACTTTGGTTTCTAGGGCTCATTTGCAACGCAATATTCTCAAAATGTAGGAACAGGAAAAAGTAGAAATATATTATCCTATGAAACAAGATGTTGTATGATTTCAAACTACAGAAATACAAGAGATGGGTCATAAAAATTAAAACACATGAATGTTGAAGTAAATCACACTTGAAAAAGAGAGCGAAGAAAGTGTTTGTATTGGACTTTTCGAAGGAAGAAATATGAGCTATGACTCATGCTTATTTTCTATTGGAATGGGTATTAGAAATTCAATCAAACGAATTTTTACGAAGCAAATCCTTCGTTCGAAATTGTGTTATAGGAAAAAATTTCGAAGGATTTGAATCCTTTAAATTTCCTTTAATCCAAAAGAGGAAATAATTTTTCAGTGTTTTGAACAGAGTTGATAGTTAACCGCAAGGATTACATGTTTTCTTTTCGAGTGACATGCGATTGCGGTGCACGACGCTGTGTGATGCACAAATATGAAATATGTGTTTATGTTTATGATCATTTCATCAAACATTTGCGTTATTGTTGGCGTAATTTAGAACTACGCAACAGGTTTAAATGTTTAAGAACCTCGAAGGGTTCGAAGTGTATACTAGGGTTCGAACAGTGCTATAGGCCTCCGAACGGATAATAACCTTCAGGCAAGAGTTGTATTGATTACTACTCCGTGAGTTCGATTCCCCCTACACTACAAAGGAGGGGTATTTATAGACACAATTATCATAGGGTAATACGAAGTTACCCCCTACTCCTAACTGACTATTATAGCAGGAACAGTGAATTTACATAGGGGCAGTTTAGTAACCCTCCGTGTGAACGAATCCGAACGCATGTCTTATCAGAGGGGACAAGAATACCACAGTTTTGAGGCCACTTGTCAGGTGGTCTCAGAGGCTTCGTACCCCGCAAGCCGAAGGGGGCTTCGTCATGAGCCCAAGCGAAGCATCAACCTACTCCTCTAAAGGGGGCTTCACACCCGATGTTATTGGAGCCCTGTTAGGGTAAAGTAATTTTCCCCAACAGTAGCCTCTCGCATGTAGCCCTTCTATCGAAGGGGTCAAAGCGCGTCTTCGACAAATGACACTTCCTTGCAGCCTCCTTCGGAGCTTAGGGCTTCGGAGCCCGAACTAGGACCAACCTCACTTCGATCATTAAATGACTGGCAGGAGATGATGGGACGTCCTCGGAACTCCAAACGATGCATGGCGCGGCCAATGGTTTAGAAACAAATCATCGCCAAGCAGTGACGCGCAGCCCTATTTTACCTTGGCCCCACTGATCATAGACTCCGAAAGATGCGTACGGGGTGGTAAAAAACGGCTTCGGGCGGAGCGCCGCGGACTTTTTACCGCTTATATAAGTCCCTTGCTCCCCCAGGCTCGTTACGCGCACTAGCATCCTTAGCCTTTGCTCTCGATCGTACTCCATTCTGAGCTCCTAGCCCTTCACTTGCGAAGCCTTTAGCTTCGTTAACCGCCGTCCGCTCCCTCGCTAGGGTCCAACCTAGACTCACGAAGATGCCGAAGAAGGCATCCGTGGCAAAAAGCCTCCCCCTCGGTGGTGGCTCCTCCTCCGTGCAGGCCCAAGCAGCGGCGGCTGCGATGGCGACTGCGAAGGCCGTGGCAAAGCACTACGGACCGTACGACCTTTGGCCTCCCTCGGAGAAGTTTAGACAGACCTTGGAGCTAATGAAGATGAGGTCCACGCCGGACTCCGCCAATGACGCCTACGTCGGCAAGGTCATCCAGTCAGTCGACCTCCGTGTCTCGAAACACGACATCATTCCCGCCCCGCGAGACCACGAGGCGGTGGTCTTCGAAGCCTTCTTTGAGGCGGGGCTCAGGATCCTAGCAAAGGAGATGCTGGGCGAGGTGCTCTAGATATACAACCTGGAGCTCCTCCAGCTATCCACGAACGCCGTAGCCCGCCTCGCCATTTTTGAGTGGGCTATGAGGACGGAAGGGTGCGAGGGCCGAGTGGATGTCTTCACGGCCCTCCATGATGCAAACTATCAACCCAAGAAGCAGACCTGCGAAGACAGAGTCATCAGGGCCTTAGCCTTCTGTAGTGTTAACTTCTAGCTCCACCAAGAGTTTAACGACTCTTTCCAGACTAGGGCTTTGAACGACCGTTGGTACTCGAGGTAGGATCAGAATTGGTTCTACATCACCGTTGGAGCGAACTCCCCCCTCCGCAGTACCAACGCCCTCATCTTGTACCATCGCCAGGCTCGAGTGGCGACAGACTCAGCCATCATCAGGTCCCGGGTCCAGCTCCTGCAAAAGGTGGCCCGAAGGATGAGCATGAGGGACCTCGCGGAGGAGTTCATCACCCTCTAGATCAGCCCACTTGGGCACAGATGGCCAAAGGGCCTTTTCACGAACTCCGCGTCGTGCGAGCTAAAGGAGATCCCTTCGGAGTTCTATTAATGGCAAAATTTGATAAGGTCCAAGTCCAACAAAGTTTCGGCGCGGTCAATGAAAGTCAAGGAGTCCGGTCAAAGCACGGTCAACGAAGCTCGTCCGCAACGCACACGTGTGACCGGATAAAGATACAAAGAAGCCGATAAAGGAGGGGATAAATTTTGCTGCGAAGATAAAGATAAAATCGGTTGCAGTCGTATCCTCATAGGACGGCAAGTCTCCGGACTATAAATATGTAAATTTTAGATTAGAATAGAAATCAATCAACAAATCAATCAACTCTCGGCGTATCGCCAAACTTGCCATCGGCGAGTTCTTGCTCTCCCGTGGGGCTGCATCGTTTCGATCTCCGGCGAGGGGTAAGTTCCGCTAAACATGTATTGATTCGTAGGTCTAAGACTTCATCGGTTAGGTCCGACATCTTAGTCTATGTATCGATCATGCTATATCAGATGTGTGGTTTAGATCAAACATATTAGTCTAAGGCTTCATCAGTTAAGTTCGATATTTTAGTCTATGTATTTGATTCACATCATGTATCGTTCATCTGGACGAAGTGTGTTCCTATATGTTTAGCATTATGATTTGCTGTGATTTAGCAACTATCTTGGTTCGGTCCAATCTTGTGATTACATTAAAGGATAATACGAACATAGATCGAGCATGCTGAGGCTAGGTTCTATCGGAGTGTAAGCTGATAGGTTATCTCATGTCTGTCAATGCTACACGCTTAAATTTCACGATGATCTAGGGTATCGGAGTCAGGCGGTACGCATCGGCCTGGCGTTATTTCACTTATCTTGCTTTTACGACCCGATGCTGGCCTAGATACTATTTTCAGTTGCTTTCACAGATTAGTTGGTTCAGGCCGATGCCGATGTCTTGATAGGTTTCACAGTAGATCTATTTCTCGTACATCTTGCACGTGATGTGCTGCGTTGATTGGTCTTTACCATGTTCTTATTGTATTTTATTTACAGTCATTTAATAGATAGTCCGATACGCGTTGAAACCATCGGCTCGATAGCCGATAGGTGTTACTACTTACGGTTTTCTTGTTTATCTTATCAGTTGCAGGATCAAACTGATTGGCATGCCACGAACCGCAAATTTAGAACCTACACTAAAGTTAAGCAGATCTTTCAGGCCACGCGTGTGACCAAAAACTTCACCAACAAGTTCATCGGTGAGGCTTCGAATCGTAACCCTTCGAATTTTAGGCACTTCGCTCAATGTTCTTAATCATTTGGCTTCGTTGCTCTGCAGCCAACTGGGACACACTGACACCGGAGGAGGCGATCAAGGCGGCAGAGCGCGTTGTGGGTGCTCCGACCATGAATGAGCGAAGCCGGTGCCTCGCTCTCATCGGGACTTAGGAGAGGTACAACCAAATATGGGTCCGGCTAGGTGCTGACGAGGAGCCGACGCTCTCGGAGCTCCCAGACCCCACCCCTTCGGAGGGGAAGAGAAAGAGGGTGGATGAGGATGATGAGCCTCAGGGTTCGTCACCGCAGTGCCAACGAGGTTCGACAGGCTCCGGAGGGCCGTCTGAGCCCCTACCCGTAGTGCTAGCATTCGTTGCTTCGGGGGCGAGGTCACCACCGCCCCGAAGCACAGCCCTCGAGGTTGAGGTAGAAGAGGTCCCCTCGACCTCAGAGGTGAACCAGCAGGTGGAGGCTCTACCGGCTCTCTTGGAGATAGACTGGGGTGGCCTCTTCGTCCCCCCAGACTGCCCGGACCACTCTTCGATCACAGAAGTCCAAGGTACCTTGGTAGTTCGAACCCCTCGGTAGCCTTCGCTGCTAGCTAGTCCTTGACTTAGTATTTTTCTTACAGATGTTGTGGCTGGCGTCGAAGGGGACCTCAGCAACCGTCAAGACGACGCTGTCGAGATCATCGACGAGGCGAAGTCATCAAGCAGCGATAGCAGCAGCGGAGGGGGCAGCTAGGAGTCCCATGAGGGCTCCTCCGCCAATGAAGATGACGATGGCGACGAGGGGGCAGAAGACGGAGCCACCGCTCTGACCCCTTCGACCGTTGGGGCCGGGGTCGCTGACCGAAGCTTGGCCCTAGAGGGGGCGATGAGCAGGGTCCCCTTGTTGCGTCCCTTCATCTCGTCGGGGGCACCAGTCGGGGACATGGTGTTCCAATTCCTTCGGGGTAGCGAAGGCCTCGCAGGCAGCGACTTGGTAGCTGAGATGGGCCGCTACCGTCACGCCAACCTCACCGTAGCCACCGAAGAAGCTCTACTCCAGGTAACAGGGCCGAAGACTGGTTCGCTAGACACTTGTGTTTTTCCTTTGTCTTAACCTCCTTGTACCGCAAGCCTTCGCTTTGCTTCACGGGGCTGCCCTCGCCGTCGACCTTCAGGAGGACCACGTAGCGAGGGACATCCGAAACCTCCGGCGGTAGGCTTCGGAGGCCACCCAGCGCCATCAACAGTCCGAGGCAGCTGCCAAGGGGCTTCGAGCTGAAGTCTAGAAGGAGCACGAGATCCGGGAGATCAATTACAACCCTTGCAATTGCGAAGAGAGGAGAGGTGGCGGCTAGGGTCCTCAACCAGGAGCAACAGCAGCAGTCTTTTCGTGTCAGCCCCTCCTCTCTTTATATAGTGCCCTGTCACGGGCCTTTAATCTGTATTAAAGCCCAACAGATCTAATCTGTTCGCCTGGACCGGAACTTCCAAAAATAACCTTCTGTATCGAATTTATTTTGACCCAGAACTTTCGGTTTCGGTTCGTCCAGGCAGGCCCGGAACTTCCTGTCCAACCGAAACTTCCGGCTCCTCCAGAAACCAAAACTGGCGCTAGCCCAGAACTTTCGGTCTAACTGAAACTTCTGGATGCTCCAGAACCCAGAACTTCCGGCCTTCAGCCGGAACTTTCGGTTCCCCCAGAATTCTCTTGGGCATAAGTATATCAATCTCCCACTTACACAAGAGCTAATTTTTGCAAGATTTAAAATCCAATCTCCTTAACCATGCGACCCGATAGGTTCATATGCAAATGGCTGCTACCCAAAAACCCTTTCCGAATCACCGATCAATAGCGGTACCTAGCAGCATATATTGACCCCCGAAAGCATACAAAGTCAAAATCATACTTTCTGAACCTTGATATACTCACGCACCAATCCCTTTACCACACGACATCAGTCAAGCTCAAGACAAGATTCGTGCCACCCTTTTAGATTGCCTATTCACCCTCCCTCTAGGCAACTTTTAGATTGCCTATTCACCCTCCCTCTAGGCAACTTTCAGTTGGTAGCTCAACACTTCACTCGATCAAATAGTGGATTCAATCATGATCAATTCTTTGATCATAGTGGTATGGCCATGCACTTTCCAATCCGACTACCTCGAGGGGACTAGAGACGTCTCTCCCGTTATTTAGGAGGGGTAAATTCCATCTTGGCCGCTCACATCCCACAACATGTTTCGTGACACACTCAAAAGCAACCTTTATAACTACCCTGTTACGGAATAGCGTTTGGAAGCCCCTAAGTGTGCTACTACACATTCTGGAATCAATGACGATCTCAGGTCTAAGGAGTCTGCAGGTATACCATTTGAGATGACAACTGATGGCATATATAAAATAACAATCCCAGCAGTATCTCAAGGTGGGTCTATCTAACTCTATGTTCATTAACATGAGTCCACATCACTGATTTAACATCTCTATGTCTATGATCTATGAAACTTGATCATTAATCAGACAGATATGCTAATCTTTAAATCATCACTGTCCAACATGATGATATGAGATTAGGAATCATTTAGAACAACATCGTAACACAAAGAGTCTCACAAATAAGTCATCAACTTGCTGATCTATGTAAAAGATATTTATTCAAGGAATAAGATAACCAATTATCCAAATATACATTAGCATAGATAAAAACAACTTCTTCTCACATACACTGGACTCACTCACGCAAGTATCTAATACCCATAGAGCTCAAGTGTGCCTCATGCCTGGGCTATGAGAGAGGCTTCGTCAACGGATCGGCTATGTTCAAAACCGTGTGCATCTTGCATATCTTCACATCACCTCTATCTATAATCTCACGAATCAGGTGATAACGCCGCAGTATGTGCTTAGACTTCTAGTGTGACCTAGGCTCCTTAGCTTGCGCAATGGCACCACTATTATCACAATAGAGGTCCACTGGACTGGACGCACTAGCGACAACACCCAGCTTAGAAACAAATTTTCTGATCCAAACTGCCTCCTTCGCAGCTTCCGAAGCTACAATGTACTCAGCTTCTGTCGTTGAATCTGCAACCGTTTCTTGCAAGGAACTCTTCCAACTCACTACGCGTCCATTGAGGCAGAACACAAATCCAGACTGCGACCACGAATCGTCCTTGTGGGTTTGGAAGCTAGCGTCGATATAATCACTTACAACGAGCTCCTCCTCACCTCCATAGACCTGCAACATATCCTCAGTTCTTCTCAAGTACTTAAGGATACTCTTTACTACTGCCCAGTAACTTTCACCCGGGTTCGACTGATATCTACTCGTAACACTTAGAGCATAAGAAACATCTGGGCATGTACAAAGCATGACATACATGATGGATCCGATTGCGGAGGCATAAGGGATCACACTCATTTTCTCCAGCTCATCAGGTGTCGAAGGACACTGACTCTTGCTGAGAGAAATACCATGTGACATTGATAGAAAGCCTTTCTTGGAATTCTGCATATTGAACCGTTTCAATACCTTGTCAATATACATTCTTTGGCTTAATCTAATTAGCCTTCTCGACCTATCTCTATAGATCTTTATGCCCAAAATGTATGCTGCCTCTCCAAGAACTTTCATTGAGAAACTTTTTTTCAACGAAGACTTGACAACATTTAGCATAGGAATATCATTTCTGATCAATAATATATCATCTACATATAAGACCAGAAGCATAAGTGAGCTCCCACTAGCCTTCTTGTAAACACAAGGCTCTTCTTCATTCTTGATGAAGGCAAACCCTTTGACTACCTCATCAAAACAAAGGTTCCAACTCCGAGAAGCCTGCTTCAGCCCATAAATGGACCTTTGCAACTTACAAACTTTTATAGTATTCTCTAGATCATTAAGACCTTCAGGCTGTGTCATGTACACATCTTCACTTAGGTTTCCATTAAGGAAAGACGTCTTGACATCCATGTTCCATATATCATAGTCATAAAATACGGCAATTACTATGATGATCCAGATATACTTTAGCATAGCGACGGGCGAAAACGTTTCATCATAATCAACATCTTGAATCTGCCTGAAACCTTTCGCCACCAATCGCGCTTTATAGATGTGAACATTTCCATCAACGTCTATCTTTTTCTTAAAAATCCATTTACACTCGATAGTTTTTACACCATCAAGTTGATCGACCAAGTTCCAAACTTGATTCTCTCGCATGGATTCTAACTCGGATCTTATGGCTCCAAGCCATTTCTCAGAGTCTGGTCCCATCACCGCTTACGAGTAGGTCTTAGGTTCATCACTATCCAACAATAATACGTCGCGCTGCCTAGTGGTTAAAAACGCAAACCGCTTGGACGCATGACTCAACCTCTCCGATCGACATGGGGCTGGTGTCTAGGCAACAGGCTCTGCAACATCTTGCATATCGAGTTGCGGTTCAGTAGGAGCTTAAACACTTTCTGATAGTTCTCGAACCTCTTCGAGTTTCACTGTGCTCCCACTAACTCTTTTGGAGAGAAACTCTTTCTCAAGAAAGATACCATTCTGGGTGACAAACACTTTGCCTTCTTCCCGGTTATAAAAGTAATATCATTTGGTTTTCCTAGGATATCCCACAAAGAAGCATTTATCAGATTTGGGAGTGAGCTTATCAGACATCAAATGCTTTACATAGGCCTCACAACCCCACATCTTTAGAAAAGAGAACCCGAGATGTTTTCTAGTCCATATCTCATATGGTGTCCTCTCTACAGATTTAGATGGAACTATGTTTAACGTAAAAGCAGCAGTTTCTAAAGTGAATCCCCAGAAAGACAATGGAAGATTAGTTTGACTCATCATCGATCGGACCATGTCTAACAAAGTTCAGTTCCTCTGCTCAGACACCCCATTCCATTGGGGCGTGCCAGGTGGAGTCAGCTGTGGAATAATTCCACACTGCTTTAGATGATCAATAAACTTATGGCTCAAATATTCACCTCCACGATCCGATCGTAGAAATTTAATTGTCTAACATGTATGATTTTATACCTCATTCTGCAACTCCTTGAACTTTTCAAAGGATTCTGACTTATGCCTCATCAAGTAGACGTAACCATATCTACTAAAGTCGTCGATAAAAGTTATGAAGTACTGAAAACCACCTCTGGCTGTAGAACTCATTAGTCTACATACATCAGTATGAACAATGGCCAATAGCTCGTTTGTCCTCTCACTTCGACCAGTGAA
>KE373004.1:19646-48120 GCA_000418225.1 Zizania latifolia | reverse complement strand
CGCTCGACAAGAACCCCAGGCTAAAGACCCACGCCATGTCCGTCTTCGTCATGGTAATGTTACGGTACACAGAACAGTCCGCTATTTCAGACGACGATCAATTTCGCAGCATCACTGACAGAGTAATGTGTGCATGTGCCGCCATCGATCGACGTGGCAGACGTGTGAGGCGGCTGCGCAGCTGCGAAAAGCCGGAAAGGTCACCGTGAGGGACACCACCCTCGAGAGGCTGGGCGCCACGCACCTCAAGGACGGCGTGGGAGTCGCCCAGTTTGAG
Source organism: Zizania latifolia (assembly GCA_000418225.1). Classification (NCBI taxonomy): domain Eukaryota; kingdom Viridiplantae; phylum Streptophyta; class Magnoliopsida; order Poales; family Poaceae; genus Zizania; species Zizania latifolia. Next base: position 47,843 of record KE373004.1, on the reverse strand, counting down.
GTAAAAAGTGATCTCCAATGGCTGCTCCACTCGAGAGCAGAGACCTCGATTGGCACCGAGCTCGTGTACTGATCGTGTGTGTTTGTCTTCCGCCTTCTCGCGAACGATCGTGTGCAGGTGGCGAGGTTCGCGTTGCTTGAGACGATCAAGGAGGCGGTTCCGGCTGACATGTGGAGCCCAGCTATGAAGGGCGCATGGGGCGAAGCCTTCGACCAGATGGTGGAGGCGATCAAGCAGGAGATGAAGCCTATTGCGTGCTACTAGATGTACTGCCCCCCCCGCACCCACCTCCGTGATCATCCATGGACATCTTTCATTGCTCGCCGATCGATCGATTTCGTGCCATTGTTTTGCTCGTTTTATATTCCTCGCCGATACAAAGGAGTGCGTGCCAGTGTGTGTGTACGACTGCTGCAAGTACCTGTTTGTGTTTCTTTCTTCTGGTGACCATAAATAAAGTTGGTTTCTATACGTGCCGTGCATGAAAGAAGATTTTTGTTATGCGAAAGTTGACTATCATTAGCAGCCAACAAATCGACTCGGGCAAATCTAGTATGTAGTTATTGCTCTGGCATAACAACAACGATTTACTGGTTAGACAAAATAGTCTTTTATAATTTAATGTTGATGATAATGACATTAATTCTTCACTGTCGTGATCATTATTTAACAAGTTAGCGACACAATTAATCTGAAATTCTGAATCTACACATACAAATAGAGACTGTTGGTGTAATAAATTATTACACAACAGGTTTAATGAGCCTCGAAGGGCTCGGGACTTTAGTCGAAGTGTTTGGATCCAGTTCAGGCCTTCGAATACAATAATACCCTACGTCCGAAAGTATGTGTATTTCAGTAAGATGAAATGTTTCGTGGTCCCCTCTTTAGTAGTAAAGAGGGGGTATTTATAAACATAATTTATAGAGGGTAATACGTTATTACCCCCTACTTACAACCGACTATGCTTGTAATACACAGTGTAAATACATGTAGGAGTAACGTGGTAAAATATTAAATATAGTGTTGTAAAGTATACGTCTCGTCTGAAGGGACGTATACACCCGGTATTAGACTTCGGGCTCCGAAGCGGTTTTAGGCCTTCAAACCGATATTACTGAAGACTTTGCTCCAGAAGGCTTTGGGTGCCTTGACTTCGAGGATCTTCGAAGACTTTAAAGGCTTCGAAGAACTTCATAGGCTTCAAAGGTACATAGATCGAAGGCCTCAAGACTCTAAAGGGTCTAAAGGGTCGTACAGGCTCCTAATTAATCTTTGATAACTTTTTTACTACGGTGAAAAGTAATTCCCGACTATGCACACCGTTCATCCCGTTAGAGACAATCCTTGATAAATATTTTATGAACCTAGGTGTACATGCAATATGGTCAAATGAAAGCGATGTGTACAAGAAGAGGATCAATTAGTAGATGTGCGAGAAGGGATTGATTGATGGATGGATCGTTCCAAAGTTATTTCTAAGCTGTCCTGATGACAGAGACAGATAAAGGAGTTTGAGTTAGTTCAGGGAGCCATTCCCCAGTAAGCTATTTGAGGAAGGGGAGCTCCTCTCTCTGAACCACCTCTCCTGCACGGACACGGGGGAGTCCGCGGCTGCACCCTTGGGCGTCTCTTGCTTTGCCGCGGCGAGCTTCCTGCTCTTCCCTGTCCCCCACGACTTGTCCGTGCAACGGGACGGAGCCGACGAGCAGAGCGAGGATGTCGTCGACATGAACGCGGCGTCGTCCGTGGAAGGCGCCCACCCGCTGACCTGGATCTGCTCCAGCTCGTCGGCGACCTCGGCCATGGACGGCCTCATCTCGCTGTGGAACGCCAGGCACCGGAACGCCAGCTCCGCCACCTTGTGGATTGACGTCAGCGTCCAGGCGTCCCTGTGCGGGTCCAGATAGGGGTCGACGATGTCGTCGACGCAGCCCCTGCCGATTCTGTCGACGGCAAGCTGCGCCAGGTTGACCTCGTTGCCCACCCGACTGAAGTCGACGGCCTTCATGGCCGTGATGATCTCGACGAGCACGACGCCGAAGCTGTACACGTCGCTCTTGTCGGAGAGGTGGAAGTTCTGGTGGTACTGCGGGTCGACGTACCCCGGCGTGCCCTGCGGCCCGGTGGAGATATGCGTCGAGTCGACGGACGTCATGCCCATCCGCGACAGCCCGAAGTCAGCGACCTTGGAGTTGTACTCGTGGTCGAGCAGGATGTTGCTGGACTTGATGTCGCGGTGGTAGATGGGCGGGTGCACATCCGAGTGCAGGTAGGCGATGGCCTTCGCCGTCTCGGTGGCGATGCGGAGGCGGACCGTCCACGGCACGGCGGGGCCGCGCTCCCGCTGCAGGTGCTGCGCCAGCGTGCCGTTGGGCATGAACTCGTAGACGAGGATCTGCTGCCCCTGGTCGATGCAGCAGCCGAGGAGGCGGACGAGGTTGCGGTGGCTCACCGACGAAACCAGCTTCACCTCGTTCATCACGCGGTCCAGCCCGGCGTTGTCACGCTGCTTGATCCGCTTCACGGCGACGAGCCGATTGTTGCTTAGCCGCCCCGCGTAGACCGTGCCGTACGCGCCGGTGCCCAGCTGCTGGTCCTCGGCGAAGTCGTTGGTGGCGCGTTCGATCTCGCGGTAAGTGTACAACGGCACCGTGCAGGACGCCTCCGACAGCAGCCGCAGCGTGCTCCTCTGCGTCCGGATGGACGCCGACCGGCGCCGCAGCAGGTGGCACACCAAGCAGGTGACGCCCATCACCATGGCTCCAAAAACAATACCTGAGTTGTGCATGTGCAAAACATCCATCATGTAACGCAGAATTGCGATTGCTAGCCGATTTGCCAACATGAACTAGACTGAAAGCTCAGAGTAAAGAGCAGCCTAATCAAAAATATGGGCCAGCACAACGAATCCTTTAGAACACACGAATTTTGTGAGATTTTCATATAAATCAGTTTAATTCCTATAAAAATCCTACTAATTTAGCCCTAAATGAATGTTTAGAAACCAGGAGACCTGTTCCGACCCACATAATTTGAACTTTCTGTAATGTGGGCCTCAAATATTCCTGAATTTAAGGCCCACTCAGTGCTCGTTATAACAATAAAACTCCTCTAAACACGTAATACAGGCTTGCAGCCTCAAACTCATCAGTTTCACATAATTTTTTTCTAGGAATTTCAAATGGAAAAATGGTTTCTAAAAATCTTTTGGGTAATACTCTGGTTCCAAACATACTCTCCCCTCCCCCCTCTTCCCCAAGCTAATATTATGGTCCTCTAAAAAATGTCTTGAAATGTTCAGTTTGAATATTGTCAACTGACGAGGAACTAAAATTATGGTGTGATTCAGTGCATCTCATTTAAATAAGTTTACGAATCTTAGAACAAAATAGTTAACATTACTCTATGTTAATCACGATCTGCGAACACAATCTTTCTTTGCCGGCGAAGCTCAAACATATATATACTCTCTGTGTTCGAATCGTAAGTTCTTTTTTTAACCGTAAGGTGGATTTATGAGCAATTACCTGCCACGAGAAGGCCGATTTGGACCAACTTTCCACATGATTCCGATAGGTATTTTGAAACATCGCACTTGGGAACTGAAAAACATTGAACAGAAGTGTGAGATTCAAAAGAAATAGGGGAGCAGAAGAGGAACTTTGATTAATGTATCAAAGTTGACTTCACACATTGAGAATAATGAACATAAGTTATGCGGGCAATTTGAAACTCTCATATCAGATTTTCAGAGATGAAGCTATACGAAAAATGGCGCAACAGCACCTATAAAACTACTGGTAGCAGATTCAGGTGGAACTTTTACAAGAATTTTGTAGAAATTCCACATGAAACAATTTAATTTCCACAAGAATAGTTTTTTTTCATGAGTTCCAAACAAGGACTTAGTCGATTTGCAGTTTTTCAGAAATTTTTAATGAATGATTATATGACTCGACACCACCCACATGGGATGTGAAGCAAGCAAACAAATTACTATTACCCGTATCACATTATAAGTCATTTGAAATAAATTATATTAATATTTATAATATAAAATAAATACGGTATTAAAACATATTTAATAATCAATTTAATTAAACTAATTTGATAACGTAATTATTGGTATATTTTTTTATAAAATTAGTTAAAGTTAAAAAGCTTAACTTTAAATTTTTTTAAATAAACTGCAATACATAATAAAGTACTATTCTTCACCGCATGGATGCACATAAGCATCAGAGCCAACGTACCAAAATAATCTTTTCGAAAGCTTCAACATGTCTAAAATACCATGTGACACACTGACACTGTACCTCACGCGACATTTCCCAGAAGACACGCGAGTTCGGCTACCATTGAATTCGAACACATATGGCAATCACGCAAGTCGTACATTATGGCTTGAACTGCTAATGGCAGTCGCTTACACGTGTGAAGGTATGAGGAATGCTAATGCCATTTGCCCACACTTTCGCACGTACCAGGAACGGAGTCTAGTTCTCTCTCTTTTTTTTAAGAGTCGGTAGGCCAAGGTTTTGGCTGTTTAATCAGGCGATGGTTAACTGTTCGTCTCTAAGTTTAACGCCGATTAACCAATGGTCCAATCCTTGGTCTGCCGCTGCGGATTAGGTATGTAGTCAACGAGGCAAATGGTAATTAATGGTTAAGCCGTTAAGGTTGAGTGTGTTGTGCAGTAGCTCGCATGATTTGACTGACCAAATCAATGGACGAAAAAAAGGAAAGGAGTGGAGCGAACCGGTGGTCGGTGGATACCAACCCAGCCATTGTACTCACCTCTCCGGCAACCGACGCCGGCGATGTAGCCGTCGCCCTCGAACCCCTCCTGGCAGTCGCACCGGAACGCCTCCCGCCGCGTGGTCGGCGTCGATGCGATGAACTCGCAGTTGGCGTGGCTGGAGCAGCCACACTGCCCCTGCACCCACCAGTCCAGCTCCAGCGAGCCCAGCAGTACCGCTGGCGTCGATATGTTTGTAAAGCTCACCGACGATATGAGCCCACCGCACTTCAAGCCGAGCTGCTGCATCTCGCTTCTGTTCAAGAAATAGCTTGACCCGGTGGTGGCGTTGGCAGGACGCACGAGTGGCACGACGCAGCGGATGGACCCGCACGGGCGGGTGTCGTGGAGGTAGTTCTCGGGCGGGATGCTGCAGTTGCTGGTGTGGGCAGCGACCTGCGTGCACGAGCTCACCACCAGGCCGTTCTGGGCGGCGGGCGCGTAGTTGTCCGTGAAAATTGCCGCCACGGACGCGTTGAGCGAGCGGGAGCAGTTGGGGACGAGGTTGAGGACGAGGGCGCGCGACGTCACGTTCTTTACGAGCAGGCCCAGCTCGACCGTCTCGCCGACCCACGCGGTGCCGGCGCCGGGGTCGCAGCCGAGCTGTACCTTGCAGCCGCTGGAGAAGCCGAAGGGGTATGGCACCCGCAAGGCGCCGCAGCTCCGTGAGCAGCCGCCGGCGGATCCCGTTGATCCGTGCGCCGCGTGCAACAGAGGCAGCAGAACAAGCAGAGGCGGCAGGAGCAGCCGCGCCGCGCCAGCGCCCCACATCTCCCACGGAAATCGGCTATCGCTTCCGCGCGAGGTGTCTCATCCGCGTCGGGCTGCGGCTGCTGCTGCTGCGCGCGCCGTGGGGAATACGGCGGAGGGTTCGGCCTTGTCCCGAGTGACGCGGCCTTTGGAGTTGGACGGGTGGTGGGGGGTGGGCTTGCCGCGGCGGCTGGCGACGTCTTTGTTTTGGATTTCTTCTGCGCAGAATTCCGCATTAAAACCGGGCAAGCTCGGACCAACGACCAACCTACTCCTGCTTCTCGTCCTCTCCAAGGCTCCTTGCCCCATCTTGTACTGCACAAGCAGCTCATCGGTGGGCCCCGCGGAGTAACACCACAGTACAACAACATGCATGAAGCTGCCGCGGGAACCGATCACTAATTTATCACTTCACCCTCTTCCTCTTGGCCGTGCCCGTGGCCATGTCACGTCATGGGAATGCGGAGCCGTCGTCATCTGCCGGCTCATGGACACCCGTTCCCACTGCCTTGACGGCCCCGTAAATTCGCTCTCCCGTCGCGCTCACGGCGAGCCTGCGTGGCCGTGGACCGGCGACTCTCGCCTCGCCTCTCCCGCTCCACCCCAAAACACACGTTGCCCACTTGCCCGCTCCGCCAGCGCACGTAGCCCTCCAACTAATGTCATGTCTTTTTTATATTAGTCACAAAATAATATATGGTTAGTTTTCTACCGTCCTACTCTCTTAGGTAGGCTTATAATTGACTGTACTAAAATAATAGATAATAGTTCTTTATCCCATTCTCACTTCTCCGCATAAGAGAAAAAAGCTCATTTGCTACAATGTTCAAGATAACCTATATACATTATTCTGCATGTCCTGATCCAAATCTAAAGAACAATCCTACGGTCTGACCAAACGGAGAACACAAAGAACAAGCAGCAGTTGGACAGTTCTTTTCTTTGTAAATTGAAATAATTTGTCCAAGTTCAAAAGTCCATGCAAGTCATACACAAGGAGTGAGAGGTGAGTTGGATTTTTAACCTAACCAACTTTTAAAGATTAGAACATGAAACTAGTTTAGTCGTATTATTATTATTATTAGTCAGTAGTACTTGGTAGGGCGCTACAGGCTACAACACGGTAAGAGTACGGGCATTGAATGAACTAATCCCACAAGTTGTAGTATTAACCTAAAATAGTCTTGTGTTATTGAGGCAAAATAAGGGATTGTTAAATCCTACCAACGAGGTTGCTGTTGAGCTACTCTAAAGTATTGAACCAGTTAAAAGGAACATGCCTAACCCAATTTCAGCTTCCAATCGGAGAAAATTTCATAACACGACAGACCAAACGTGCATTGTGGAAATTAAGGGTACCAAACGGGTCCTCAAAAAATCGAAAGGAGCAATTTTCAACCAAACCTGTGTAACTTGTACGGCTGTCCCTGATATGTGTATTTGTTGCTGACCAAACTGCGGTCTTGGATCTTGATTAGCAGCAGTCATCTCCAACCTGCCAAACTTCAGATTTCCTTTCTTGCCGCAGTCAACCACTCCAGCTGGTCATCAGCCAAATCATCACAAAAAAAGGAACTCGGATAAAACTTACAACAATTCAGAATTACATCCTACAGCTTACAAGCGGAGACACACTAAGAACCCATAAGAAAATGCTAATAACAGATTGTCGCTTGCTGAAATGCTCGTTTCAAGCCACAGCTCATGCTAAAAAATGGCACGAGCTAACAATCATGCCGTCTCTACAAATGGTTTCGTCTCGCAATATGAATACAGCTGAAACTGCACATTCCGTGCTACCATGGACCAGGTGAGCATCGAAAAGGAAATGACTGATTTGGAAGCCCATCCTACATGTCTTTCTCCCTGATAGTCTTGACAGTATCATGAGTCCATCTCAACAGGTTCAGCTGCAGTGACAGTATAAGGTAGCTCTTTGCCCATTATCACGGCGGTCATCATCAGTTTACCAGCATCAGGGAAATCCTTGTGCTGCATCAGCACTTCCTCCACTGAGAGACATCTGCCTTCCAAGCCTCTCAGATGCACATCTTCTTTCTTCACAGGCAGCACCTCCTCAAATGTACCGTCATACACCACAGCGTCTGGGCTATAACACAGCCTGGAAGCATTGAACAGGACCGTACTCTGAAGAGCTTCTTGGATTACTTCATCGCTCCACCCTTCTGAAGTGGATTCCTGTGAAAAGTTGACCCAGTCATCCTGGTCAGCTGCATTCATCCAGCAAGTCTCTAGAAGGCCTCTGTGGGAGCTCCGAAACGAGGCGCTTATCCAAGCAAATACTTGAAAAGCTTTAAGAGAGAGCTCTCGGTCTCTCTTCAGGCACATCTCAATCAGTTCTGATGGACGAACTGGCTTGCTAGTATATTTGTCTTGTGTGCATTCTGTGTCATATTGAACAATCTCTTCCTGCAAAAAAGAAAAATAAAGGTATAAATTAGTTTGGTCACCAGTTGTTAGGGTCGGGATAGTCTATCAGTGCAGGAGCAAGCGGGCTGCAGCAGCTGGGCTGGGCACCAGCAACAAACAGGCTGTGTAGCCCTGGCGTTGCCAGATATGCTGCAGCTGATTATTCTGCTTGCCAGGCTAGATATTAGCCATTAGTTAAGTCCTTGCTTTTATTAGCAGATTGGATTCCTTTTTATTGGCAGATTACCTTGTAATCAGTACTCATATATATAATATCAGCTATAAGGAATAAAGCAAGCAAATTCAATTCCAATCTCTCATCCCGTTCTCTGCCTCTCATCCCCTTCTCTTCTCTGCATGTACTGAGCTTCTCCATCACGGGGCGACCTCCGGCTAAGCCCTCAAAGCCGAGGCCTCCTTCCACCCATTCCTACCCCATTCGATCCCTACCATCTACCCATATCACCAGTTCATTCCTACTTCATTTGATAAAAGACAATGCATCCATAAATGCGACCCTACATGGTTTCCCATCTTTTGTACAGTTTGAATACTTTGACTAAATATAAAAACAATACAGCTTTGTATAAGTTGTAAACATGCATCTAAATATGAAACTTATGAAGTCATGAGAGGACACAGGTGGATTTAATGGGTAGATTTGGGGTTCACTTGCCCTACAACATTCATGCACATGTGAAGTCAAGTATGCAAGAACATGGCATCAGTGCATCACAATGAAGTTCAACAACAAATATTATAACTAGAAAACAAAAGTACATCATGTCATTTTTCTGTTTGGCAATTCACCTGCAGATTCAGAATTTGGATATCTGCATCTATCCGGCCAACCTTCACTTCATAATTAACATCCTTGCCTACGTAAAAATTGTAATATATCAGGAATGCACTTATCCAAGGGTACAAATAAGAAAAGTAAGAGCCATGTTAAAGTAAATTAATTCAAAAGAACAATGCAGAAAACATGTTCCAAGTTCAGGTTTTCAAGGCTTAGGTGTAGACGCACCATCAAATTATGTCATTAATTAGGATAATGACTTTTGAGGTATCTGCAGTGTCAACAGCTACTCAAAGGGTAATTAATATCTACTTTGAACAGTGAAAAGGCACATGGGCCTCTTAGTGGGAAGAAGCATTGTTTGCTGTTGCTTTTGCACAAAACAAAGAGCTGAAAGGTGCACTGCAGCTTTAGTTCAGAGCTCATGTGAACTGATTTAGACCCAAAATGTGCAGCATTTGATAAAAGCTATCCATCATCATGTAGACAGAGTTAGAGTTTTCTTTAAAATGAATTGTTTGAAGCCAATATTGCACAAAGAAAACATGATATGTGGAGAATAACAAAGTTATTATCAAGTATCAACCACAATGGTTAACACAGTGCAACCTCACAAATTAGTAAATTACTGTTTCCATGCACAGCCTAAGGTAATAAGGTATACCATGAAGTGGAGGAGAAGAAACAGCTAACCTGCAGCTGCTGCAATTTTAGAGAGATAAAGAAGGCGTTTTCTTTCAACAAAGGTCAGTGGTTTCCTGTTGCTTGTGAGGTTAGCATCTTCCTCAGGACGAGCATGAGTATGAAGAGTCTCAGAAGCAGAAGAGAACTGACTTAAGCATATCTCATGAAGCCACAGAAGATCATCCCGCTCTTTCAGAAAACTAGCTAACTCTTCCTGGAATTCTTCTCCCAACCTTAATAGCTTAGCATACTGACGTCTATTGAGTAGTTGTTTGAAAACAAAGAAACTGAATCCCCCATGAGGTCCCACACTATCATGCTGCAAAACAAGGTCAACATTAGAACCATGTCCCTTAATAAAACTTTGTAGAAAGTGAACAATTTGATATGCAAACTCATTGTAATAAAGCATGGCATGTTATCTCCTACAGAACATGGTCAACATTGTACCAGTAGAAATATGAAACGGGATAAATTTAGGATATTGTCTTATAATTATACCATTAGACTGCAAAGAAGACTTGTATCACTGAGATCATAGTAAATTTGCCACAATGTTTGGTACCCTTCATGTCGTTTAGCTGTTGCCAAAATTGGAGATGTGACCTCTCTGAATATAGATTCTTTCAGATCCAGATTTTCGGTGACTTCTCTTGACTCCTGATATATATCACAGTACAAATATTAGTTGCTCCACATTAAGATTAAGGGTACAATAAATAACAAAGTGCCAAATTCAATGGCAGTGCTACACAACTAAATGCCTACATGTAAATATGATGTCAAAGAACTAACAACAGCACTAGAGTACTGGACCAATGGGCAATGGATATACAAAAAACATGCCTTCTTAATAAAAAATTGCTGGTTGTAGAAATAGATAATTGTAACGTTACTTTATAATTTGGATTTTGAAATCACCCTTACGGAAGCTTTTTTTTTCTAATTAAGGTCAAGCTGTTACATGGATGTTCCAAACATGCATTCATGGCAACTAGCAGACAATACTTGTGCTATGATCAGAGACTAATAAGAGTCAGTAAACATATAGGCTGTAGTAAATACTCCATACAATGAACTGAGCCACCAGAGAGAACCAAACAAGCACCAAATTACCAAAATTTAATGTGATGAAATTAAAGAACACTGATTCAGTACTAAATGGGTGACCACCAAAATATAAAAAGTTTGGTTCCTTGATTACTATTGCATGCATGTGTATGACATCAAGCAATCCACTAATTTGAGTAGGACAGAGCATAATCACTTAAATAAGCTATGCACTTATTAAGTAACCATGTTATCTCAAGGAATGATGGGCCAGATGATATAAAAAATGATTCGGCAGGACACCAACAGACAAGATGAAATTGCAATAGATAAGCACCTTACTATAGTAAAGAATTTATTGAACAAATAGTGATTCTAACTTAAACCAAACCTGATATTTTGCATCTACAATTTGTTTTGCAAGGTCATAGAGGGACCCAAGAAGTTCATCTCTTCTGTCACAGTATTCTTGGACTAGCACACCATGCTCCTCTCCACGTTCAAATTTGGCAGTTAACAGGCCTATATATGCATCCAATAGGATATCTGTGAGTCCTTCCAACTGAGACCACAGATTGAACTTCATTGACATGTCTGAAGCTCCTGGTTCTCTCAAAAGCTCCATAACAAAGGATGCTACTCGCCAGATTCCAGATCGTACAACAGGCTGGCTATTCCATGTTATCAGTCCTTCAGGAGAAGGATACCAGTTCTTGCTCTCCTCTCTGTGGCGCAATGCTGCTTGAACTAAGGTCATGCAAGCATTTGATAACTCAAGTGCACGTTGCATCTGAACAGAAGGGTGCTCTTCCCCAGTTATAATGTATTGAAGCTGATGAGATAAACAATGGAATAGATCTTCTATATCAGAAATTCTACTGTAGAACACTTCAGCATTATCACGGTCCATTAAGAGAACAGTGTTTCTTCGAGCTTTCTCACCAACCAATTGAATGAGGTTCCACAATGCACCAGTTGTTTGGTTTTTTGACTGAGGTGATAAATTTATGCTTGAGTGTTGATGGCTAAGAGCATTTTGTAATTCTCTGAGCTGGATCATTCCAGAGAGCTTTTCTCCATGCTCCATGACAGTTAGCATAGCAGCTCCTACAAAATGAATCACTTCTTTCTTTAACAGAAGTCATTGTGAAAATGATTCAATAAAAATGAAATTTAAACAAATGTGGCTCCCTTATATGGCTATACGTCAATATTACAATTCATATCATGCTGTTACAGTACTACTCTTTAGCAGAAATATAAGGGGTGAGCTGGTTTAAGAGCGAATACTGTATGCCTATATCCCAACTCCCATGTGGCATACCATAATTAACATAATATATAAGGCTAAGATCAGATATCAAGTATTTTGATTTTATATACAGCAGCTCCCTTTTTTTTATCAGACAGCTCCTATGGTTTTTAGCATAAGCGTCCATTAAGCTATTATGAACAACGAAGAAACCACTGTGTTTGATTATCAATATATACATAACAAGGATGATATAGGCCTCAAATAATAAATGAATTAATATAATGACACTAAATAAAATCCATACTTTGCTTTGAAGAGAGTTCCTCATGGCACTTAGACAAGGCAAGAAACTGAAGGAATTTCTCGTGTTTTTGCTGCTTCTCAATTAGGGACGAAACAATTGTCGAGGCAAGAAACTCAGTTTCTCTAGTTGTTGTCCAGTGCTTAGATAATGTGTTTACAACGGATTTGCTTATTCGAACAAATACATTCATCTCACCCTCTTTCTCAAATGCTCCTGCTGCTCTAAGCTTTTGAAGAGCTTCATGAACTGTACCAGACAAAACAAAATCATGAAATAGTCGATTTAATAACATTTCAGACTCTTCGTCAACCACAGCCTGCTGAGCTATACCAGTCAATGCTGGTCTTTGCCTCTCTCCAGCACTCCAAGCCTCAGAACTAGCTCTTCTGGGTATAACACTAGCACTGAATGCCTGACTTCTTCTTTTCTCTTCAGCTTCATTACAACTACCTTTTCGTGACAAGCTGCGCTCTGGTGGCTCAACCCCACCAACTAACACAGCCTTCTCAGGAATCGCCCACACTCCTGCCTTTTCTGTCAGAACAACCCAAGCTCCATCATCTCTGTCTTCAGAAGATGGGATAACTGAAGCATCCAGAACCTTTCCAGCATCCCAAGGCAGATCAAATTGATAGAGCCGAGTTGAACCTCTCCAGTATATGGCCACTGTTGCTGTTCCATCACCTGATAGTATGATTACAGAACCAGAAGGCCTACCACCAGTTTTTAGCCTCATAGAAAACAAGAACTCTTCATCCTCCACTCTGGCCTTAGGGATTATCACCTGAGAAGGAGCTTTTTTCTCCAAAAACCTTTCAGTTTTGACTGGATTATCTTCTGATGAAAATTTTTGATTAGGTCTGTACAGCATTGTCAGAAGAGAATATTGAGTGTAGTTTGACCCGCTCACCCGATCTTTGCAGAAGGTAGCAACAAGAATGCTAATTTCCTTCCCATGTTCATCTATCTGCATGTCCAAAAGCCAGATGTTTTTCTGTCCAGCTATGTCTTTCCTTATGCCCAAATCACCATCACTACCAACAATTTCCTGAGACCCTAATTTTTTGCAATTGATATCATGCAAGAATGAGATGCTCCAGCATTGCAACTCCTGTCTAGTCAATAAAAAGAACATCCGATCAGCAGTCTCAGATGATACTTTATTTGGTAGCCAAGTCAAGGACCTTCCACCACTGTTTTTCTGAGAAAGATCAGCACTATAAACTCCTAGTGTGCCCTTATGAATTTCTTTTCGATGAATTGCAGCTGGTGAACATTGGAACAGCCACAAAGCGCCTGTTGGCTCAGAAGCAATCACAATGCATTCATTAATATTCCCTGGAACTGCAGTTGCGATAAGCGAATTAATGCTGCAGCTTCCAGATGTGCCATCACCTACAGATGTATCACCATGTCCAAATAAACCAAGAACTGGACTCTTGCTGCTTTCCGCATATATATCAGGCCAATAAGCAATAGCATGTGTTCTTTTGTTGAAAAGGATAAAACCTGTTGAACTTCTTCGGGGCAACATATCTCCGCTGTTCCTTGTTGATGCACCACCACTACCCCATCTCATCATGCAAACCACCCACTGACTACCAGAGAGGGATTTTGCATCTTTTTTCTCCATAAGAGAAGAAGGGACCTCAAGTACAAGACAGTCTTTTCCAACAGAAGCCAAGTAACTCCAGATAAAAAGCTCATTTCCACATATCATCCATGCAAGGGATGTTTCTTTGTCAATGCCGCCAGCAAGCATGTTTTTGCCTACAAGTGATGTATTTAACAGGCAACTACTGTTCAGTATGGTCCAAGCAAGCTAATATCCAATAACCCAGGAAAAAATAGCACAACACACCAAACAGAAATAGTTACCGGCAAAACTCTTTTGCAGAAGGTTGGCTTGAGCATTCCGAACTACTTGGGGAAATTCTGCTACACGCACCGGTTGGATCTGGTCAGAATCCCCAGTCTTGTCTGTTCGCGTTGATGTTGAAATCCTGGTAGTTTGCAATTAGAAAAGATGTAAATCATCAGATCCCAGTAATCTGTGGTAAACGCACTAGACTACACCGATGAGAGCAAAAGAGCTCATTCGCACTGCCCGCTTCCAGTGCCTTGATTGGAGATGAGCATACGACGAAATGTGGTGATTCTGGTGAAATCAACAAAACCGAGAAGAAAGGGGAACCTGGCAAGCAGGGAGGATGAGGTCCATGGGGCAGGGGTGCCGGTGGCGGGACGGTCGTAGACGGCGAATCCACGAGGCGACGGTGTGTGGGCGGGAGCAGGAGGGGGTGAGGGGGACGCCTCCTCCTTGTCCCTGCGGTGGAGGAGGTGAGGCTTCCTGATCGCCGGAGAGAACATTTCGGCGGCGGTCAAGTTGCGCCGCAGCCACCTCGCGCGGTCACACTCTCCGACGAGCCGGCCTCTCGCGCTCTCGGCACTCTCTCCGGTCGGCTAGGGTTTTACGAGAATTCTGAGCTCTGTTTTCTCTTCACTTTTGCACTTTGCCCCTTCGCGGCGATCATAAGGAAATATCATTTGGAGCAAATTTTCTTTCAAAAGCTCAATTATAGTCTGGAGCTTAAATTGATTTGTTTTGCAGCCCAAATAAACCATGACAAATTTTGGTCATGCCAAAATTTAGCATGACCAAATTTTGGTAAGGTTAAAGAGTATGGGTTGTTTGATTCGAAGCCTTGACGATGTTGTCAAGAGAAGAATATTTTAGAGTTGCCAAATTTTGATATGATTATATTGCCATGGGTACGTTTGGTTTGTTGTCCTACTAAGGTTTTGGAATGGCTACCAATGGCAACCAAATAAGCCCCTTAAACACTAAATTTCTATAAAGTTTATTTCGCGTCCCTTGGTAACCAAAATAGCATAAATCGAAACCGATTACATATTCATTGGTATTTTCTGCTAAATAATCCCCTCAATGTTTAAGATGTGTTTTTTCTCTTGTCTTTCTTGTTAGAAAGACATGCTAGTTTTTTTAACTATTAGGTAAGCATTATTTAAAGGAGATTTGATCATATATCCTTTATTTAAATAGAAATTGAGGATTTATTCTCCACATCTCATTAACATGTGGGATCCTCTGAGGTCAATGATATGTGGGCCAGGAGGGTAAATCCTCAATTTCCATCTAAATAGAGGATATATGATCATTTTTTTCTTATTTAAATGAGCAAATTTGGCAACTTACTATTTATTTAACAGGATGTTTTGATGAGCACATAGGCATTTCCTTCTCATCATAAATGGCTTCTTATGTTTTGTTTTCTTAATAAGGACAATAAGGATGTTTTGATGAACACATAGGCATTTCCTCATCATCTATGACTGACTTTTAGACATGAGTATTGTTTCCTTCTGACCTATATAAGACAAAATTTAAGGTACATGAACGCGGTAGAATCCGCGCGCAACCATCGTCAATCAAAATACATGAAGTATTCTGAATTGATTGACATGTTGTAGCTCGATGATGTTTGGGATAAACTCCTAAAGAAGAACTTCGTTTCGTAGCCACAATGAAAGTGCAATAGCCTTGAAGCTAGTGCAATAGCCTTGAAGCTAATGTCGTTTCTTTAAAAGTTGTGCAAAACCCATCATAAGAAACGAGATAGGGATGAAAGGAATGTGATAGCATACGAAATGAAGCCTGGTGATGAGAATGACAAGACAACCAAGAAGAATATCAAAACAACCAAAAAGAATGTCAAGCTATATGGTTCTAGAATTTACAAGGCACCGAAGCACATCATGAAGAAATACTAGAAGTAACAACTTGAGATATACCTCACCATCGTAGTGAATAAGGACGCCCTCATGGTTGAGACTGCACATCTTCCATGATAGGTGACAGTATCAATGAAATCTCAGTTGATTTTTCTCATGATGTCAATAGAAACCTACCAATGCCATCACAAGCGAAAAGCAGCTACCAATGAAGAAGTAGCTTGCCTACATGCAGACTCTATTTAGAATTAGAGTTTTTATGTTATCTAAATACAGCTAAATAATATAGTATTGAATAATTGTAACTCTAGAAGAGCGAATTGAATGAAAGATTGGACGTTCTTGAAGAACAAATACCTTTCACTGTAATAAAGAATTATTTTCAGTATATCATAGCATGTTTAAGGCATTTATTATTCTGTTGCTACTTCCTCGCGTATGAATAAATTATCTTAGACTAGAATCATGTGTAGCGCTCAAATAAAAAGGAATGAATCAATTATGGCTTGTAGATCCATAAATATAACTTTGAGAAAAAATATTTCTAGATGAACGAGAACTAGAAATATTATGACTATTGCTAGAAGCAACAAATGCATTTTATAGGTCCCAGAAGAGCCATGGTCATATTACTTGTGGGATGACTTTGCATAGTAATAAAGCATTGTTGTATTTAAACCCACTTGAACTTTCTTAAGGTTTATAGAAATTGAAGAAATTATACTATAAGTATAAATTATTTAATATTTGGGCTATACTATAAATACACTTGAAGTGTATACTACTTTAAAACTTTATTTCTCCTGTTTAGAATTATGCATTATGTCAATTTTAGTTTTCGAATTATGAGAAAAATAAATTGATAACGCATATGGTTATAGCTTAAAAGTGAAATAATTTCCTAAATCATGAAGATTAGTATGCCTGCATGCACCACTAGGAAATTAATCACTAGACCAATGTAAAACCATTCCTAGACTGTATCTAGAGGATGTTTTAGTCTTATTGAACCCCTATATGGGCTATTATGATACCGCTTAAAGCTCATAAATCTTTATAATAGACACATGCAGGTCTATTATCTGCTTGACCCTCATGCCTTGACCATCAAAAGCAGTCCACCTGAATGGACAACGCTAAAGTACAGCGACTGATGACTAATGCATTGACATGAGAGGTAAAGTAGTGCATTAAGTATCATTTGTCCACCTGAATGGACTAAGCATAAGGAATAAAAAATTAGAAGAATTGCTATACCATTATTGCAGAGTTGTAATTTATCCGTCATGAATAGGACATGCAGTTCTAAAAGCAGCGGATCTTAAACGTAATTTAAACCATTGGCATACAACATCTACTCAACAACAGTGTAACTAGTGTTGAATTTTCTATCTGAAATATGTGCATATCCCACTACCATAGTAGATTGAAAAGGCTCTCTCTAAAAAGTCCGTAAAACTTGTGAATGGAGATTTGTATATAGCCTTCTACTTTTATAATTTTTCGTCATTTAGGGGAAGATAATGAACCCTTGCATGAATGTCGGCAAATTATGGTAGAAATAAAAGGGATTGTGCACATTACTTCACACTAGTGAATACAGTGTAAAAAGTACTAGAAGTACATAAGTACCTGAAGTGCCCAATAACTAGAAGTTATACTGCATAATTGTTTTTGTGATCTGAAAAGCATGACTAAGTTATATTATCTGAATGTAATGCACCGGAGAGGGTGAAATACCGAAGAAAAAAAGATATCCCTTATCTCGTCCAGAGGCCTCGAACAAAAATAATAGGACGAGAATTCTAGTTCTTCATGCTCATAAGTAACCAGAGATGTCTGGTGAAAACAAGGCATGAGAGCTTATCATACTTAATCACGAAAACTGTCTCATAGAATGAAGGGGAGCCAGTTGAGACCTGGCAATGGTATGGAATCTCAGAAATAGGTTTATCAATATGAATCTTTCCATGAAGGAAGAAATCGACGATAAGGTGCGCACCAAAATAGCCACTGGTATACTAAAGGACCTTGCTCTTATGATGGAAAATGATGGTGAACAAGATGAGAAAGCATCAGAATGTGTAACCCATAATGAAATAACTAGAAGTTATAGAAATTCAGGTGAATCCTGTGATATAGCAACTGCCAAATATATATACTTACTATTTATTGTTGCCACAATCGTAAATCTTGACCTTGAGCCTGTATCGCTCATAGAATGTATGAAGAGCTCAGATTGAAAAGATTGTAAAAAGACAATGATAATTGAATTGTCTGAACAAACTAGAAAAATAGTAAGAGAAAAAACAGGGCTTGTTGTATAAAGTTTTCACTCAATTGCCAAGAGTTGATTATGAAATCTATTCCCCAATCATGGGCTAAATTATCTTTAGAAATATAATCTTAATGGCAGTCAACTAGCAGTTGAAAATCGAAGTCAACTAGCAGTTGAATACTGAAATCAACCAGGAGTTGAAAGAATCAACATGAAGTTGAAAATCGACTTGAAGTCAAATTATGTTGAGTAATGAATTAATTGATGTTGTTATTTGCATGGGAGCTTGGATCGAACGTTTGTATAAAGGTACATAAAGTACCATGTCTTAAACCAAGATAGAAAGAATAGAAATAGTCTTAGTAGTATTAGTATATTTTCTTTGAAAGAAATGCTACATGAATAATAAAGATCTCTGAATGGATTATGAATATGATCCGAATACCATAATAAAATTGAGGAAGCAAGCTCGTTCTTTGAATTTGAGTTTAAAACGAAACACTTAGAACCAAATTTGCTTAGGCTTGCAGCTAGAGCATGTGACTGATTAATTCTAGTATATCAGTCCACTTACACTCAGAAAGTGTTGGAGAAATTTGACTTTGAAAAATTATTTCCATCTAAAACCCCCATGAATAGAAGGTCATTGCAAGCAGACCACAATCCATAAAGATCTAGAGAAGAGAGAGAGATCTTGGGATCGGAATTCTCATACTTAAGTGTTGTAGGTACGCTAATGTACTTAGCCTACTGCATTAGGCTGGATTACGTTTGTTGTAAACCTACTCGCACGATCTAGTTATACTTTCCTATGTGGTGGAACTGCAGTATCCTAGAAATCATCAAAGCAAAGTCCTGCATCGATTTTGACGAACTACTCGAAAATAATAGTTTTTGTATGAAGCATCACCAGAATGTGTATAGTTTAGAAAAATGATTCATCACATCTAAAAGTTATGAGAATTGAATTATGCTAACACATCCACTATTATCCATGAAGATAATATAACTTGTGTTGCACAAATGTAGTCAAAATATGTGAAGAGCAATTTGATGAAGCTCATAAACCCTAAGTTCTTCTATGCTTATGAATTGCATAAGACGAATGAACTAAAGGTGATGCACATCAAGTCATGTGAAAATCTCGTGATTATTCACTAAGTCTCTCCTAAACATCTAGCTTTGAAGGATGTGTTCGTTAGACTTAAAGACTTGTGTATTTCAGGGGGAGAAACTTCACATAACACTGACAAAAAGAATTGAATCTTAGTTAAGCAGATTAAGTACCCGAATTGATTTTAAAGATCATATGAAATATTTAGGTGAATTGTACTCTTTTTCTCTTGAATGAGTTTTCCTGAAGTTTCTCATGTTAAGGTTTTTAATGAGGCAATTTGTGCAACCAAGACGCGCGTTATGTACTCTTTCTTCTAATTTTTTCCACTGGGTTTTTGGGGAGTTTTGATGAGGCATATGCATGTCGCGTAGAGTGTCTAAGGGAGAGTGTTAGGAAACCGATTATCCTACAGATAAGGACGGTTTGTTGGACATGCTTATCCGTTAGGGGTTTTTGCATATAAATAGAGAGGTCATCTCCTCATTTGTATATAGTTGAATCTGAGCAATAAAGAGTTCGGCTTTTCCCTTATATATTGTGTCAATTGTTCTTTATCTCAAAGCTCTGGACAATATACGGTAGCAGAGTGAAGGTTGAGATCAGATAACTTACTATAATATGTATTTTATGCACTGTTAGTCTTTGATTGCTAGCTAAATAACATGATGAAATAAAAGACATCATACTGCACGCAATATACTTACTCCGCGTTACACATATTTTACATATAAGATAATATCAATAAATTATAATAAATTAGTGGTGATAGTAAAAAACCAAAGTGTTACTCCTTAATAAGGAATTAATACTTGAAATGATATGTAAAAGATGCATAAGAGATATTGAATAAATCAAGCATTATAATTTGTGAACTGATGATATATGATGATATATAAGAAGATACAAATATAATTTTTTTAGGATAAATTTAAAGAAATAGAAATAAATATTTGTAGGACGAAGAGAGTACTTTCATCATGTAAGAGTAATATTTGGGTGTATAAGTTACACAATTTTAATATTTATATTTTTTTCTACCCTTCTTTTTTTCACCTTTCCTTTCTTACACAAATCTCAAACATCTACGCACAACTATAGATGGCCAACCGGGTGGGCCGTGCCAGCTTGGCTGGGAACGGTCCGATTTTGGCATGGCTAGTTAGGTACGACTGACCTAACGGGCCATGTCATGTCGATCTGTGTGCCATGCCTTCAGACTAGGCATGGTCCAATGGCCTTTTGTATCGTGTTGGGCTGGCATGGCCCGTTAGCGGTTCATCGGACCGGTGCCGGCCTAGAATAAAATAGAAAGAAATAGGTGGACGCGGCCAAGCTAGGGCGGGAAATGAGCGGGCGTATTGAAAAACGAGGTGCCTGCTGCTTGGGCGGGATTTCGGAAAATGGGGAGGTGTTGGGCGGGAAGGAGCCTCGCACGTGGGAAACACAAGGGGCCCGTCGTGCGGAAAAACTTTCCCCCGTGCCTAGGAAAATGAGGTACATGCAGGACAGAGGAAGTGCAATTAATTTGTAACATGAGTTTGTGTTTAGTTAATTAATAATATGACTACTTTCCTAACACAGTAACGCTTACCTAGTTTCTCTGAACTAATTAGTGACACTCTTGCTAATAAATCTTGATATAAACGAGGAGCGCACGGAAACAAGAGGTGTTGCTAGGAAAACATACGGGTTGGATTGTGTTAGACTAAGCCGTGAGTCGTGCCATGTCATGTCAGCTCACTATAGTAAGTAGATCATACCATACCGATCCAATATGTTAGAATTTGTCTAAATATAATCTAGCTAAATGAGATAGTGTCATATGCTTGGACCGTGAATAATACATCCATGCGCGAACCGACCCGTTTTAGCGTCTATACGCGCGACGTCTCTCCTGATACCTGTGAAGTCAGGGGGTTCCGTTGAAAAATTCCCTAATCCCGCGAGGGAAAGTGAAAGGGAAACAATCGCGGAACACACCCTCCTCCTCCTCCATCCGTGGTGAGCTTCCTCCCCGGCTCCCAATTCGATCTCTCCTCCCCTCATCTCGCCCCTACCGCGCCACTGCCCGCGCCCGCACGGCGAACGCCAGCAGGCGGACCTCGCCTCGGCGCTGCGTCTCGCGTCCGCGGCACGCGCACGGCGCACGCGTCCACCTCCCCCCCGCGGCTCCAGTGCTCCACCGAACAAGTAGCACCTAATCCATCAAGGTTGCCCAATTCTCGAACGCCGAATCCATTAGCTTGCTATCTCGTAGAAATTCGTTGCGCTTCATGCTGATTGCTACCGGGTTTGTCAGGTTGGCGCATGTCGAGCGCTGTGGTGAATGGGCTGGCCGGCGCCGGTGGCGGCATCATCGCCCAGATCATCACCTACCCCCTCCAGACCGTACTGTCCTCAATCTCTTCTCGTTCCGTTCCTATTCAGCTCACTCCTTACGCTGCACGATGATGGCCCGAGCAGGTGAACACCCGTCAGCAGACGGAGAGGTCAGCGAAGAAGAAGAAGACCGGTGGCGCGGCCTCTGCCGACACTTCCACCCTCTTCCAGATGCTCCAGGTGGTTCCTCCCAGACTTGTAATTTGATTTGGAGTTGCCTCTGCTAACGTCCTAATGGCCAAGTGTGGAATCAAGTAATTGCAGCTGATCCAAACGGAAGGATGGGGAGGGTTGTACAGCGGCCTCAAGCCCTCTCTTATAGGCACCGCCGCCTCACAGGTAAATTCCACTTGTTTTGTATGTTTAGTGCGGTTCACATCATTTTCTTATCTAACAATTGTGTTGTTGTGCTTATCAAAGTGTGTGATAATTGGATAACAGATAACTATATACAGTTGCATTCAGGATTTATGATGCAACCTGTTTGTGGTTGTAGGGAATCTATTACTACTTTTACCAGATTCTCAAAAACAAGGTGGAAGATGTAGCAGTTGCTCGCGGTAAGAAGGGCCTCGGGGATGGTACTGTTGGGATGTTCTCCTGGCTTGGTATTGCAGCTGTTGCTGGGTAAGCCATCTACTGGCACTGCAATTGTTAAACATCACCTATATGTCATGTCAACCTGGAGCCTCACCACACTAAAAAAAAACAAATGCTTGTTTTCATTTAAAGTTGGAATAAACAATGAATTTCTGGACAATTGGTACATTATCTGTTGCTAGTGGTCCAGGAAGACATTCCAACAGCTTGGATGCCAGTCCAAGGAAGGCTTTGCAAAAGAGTTGCTAGTCCAACATCTTTGGATTTGACTGAACATGTTAAGGGCTTAAGGCCAACAGAATGTTGAAACCTGAATTTGTTTGGACTTTGGAAAAGGATGCATAATAATGTATGGTACTATGGTTGCCATGTTGGCCTTCCCTTACCTTCTTACAAGTTATAACTGACTGAAGCAGTGATTAACTTTGGATTTGAAGTTTGTAATCCTTTCCAGTCCTTAATAAGGGTGAACCATATTGGATTTGAAGTTTAATGCATTAATGCCTCCAAGGCTCCAACCATAATAAAATCCAATAGGAACTTCTTGATAAAAGGATCACCCTTCAATGTTTATTAATTGCATTTGCACTCAAATGCGCTGGGTGCAGGGAGAAATTAAGGAAAACTGTCCCAACAAGGGACAAAAATAATTTTAAAAATAATATGCACCTATGCAGTTATTTCATACAGGTTGTATGTGCTTGGATTATACAAGATTGATCATGAATGTTGATGACTAGCAGATCAGTTCTTTGCCAGTCATTTTAATTCCATTGGTCTACACTGCACTTGTGCATTACATGCAATATTGCAAAATTGATCCTCAGACATTCCTTTGGAAACTTTCTTGGTTGCAGGTCAATCAATGTTCTTCTTACCAATCCAATATGGGTTCTTGTGACACGTATGCAGGTAAATTTTGCTCAACAGACTATGTTTTAAATAACATGAACACCAGTAAATTTAGGTAGTGTTTGATTCAGTGTATCACGAGGAATGGAACGGGATGGTTCCGTTTTTAGGGGACGGAATGGGACAGGATGATTCCATGAGGGTGTTTGGTTAGATAAATGGAACGATTCGATCCTGTGTTTGGTTAGAGAAACGGGGAGGGATGGAATGATTCAAACTCTTGTTTGTTTAGCGGAATGAGAAGGGATGGAGGAGCTCACCGTCGCCTGGCCTGGGCGCCCAGCTCTGCTCCCGTTCCATTCGGAACCACGTCGTTCGCCAAAAAAACTTGTACCACGCAATTCAGCATCTTCGAGGAATATTCTCTTTCTGGGGATCGTTCGGTTCCACCCGATACCTTCCCGTTTCTCGAACCAAACAGCTGTATCACCTCATATTCAGGAACTGAACCGTTCCATTCCACCTGATTCACTGAACCAAACACTTTATTGAACGGGGTTAATGAGTTGTACTGTATGTCCATCAAAAAGAGAAGAAAAGTTCTAGTATGACAGAATATTAACATTGGTGTTGCCTTGCAACCTATTTAATTCAAGCAGTGTGACTTGTAGCTGCCCCCACTCTTAGGTAGTTACTATGTTTAGCTTCTATGTACCTGCCTGACTCCAAGCATTAGCTTTGTTTTTGATAATGATAATGTATCCACGAGACTTCAGGAGGTGCCAAAGCACAAAGATTATTAGGCTAATGCTACTCAAAAATCTGTAAGATTTTTTTATATCAGCAATCCAGTAACCTTTGAAACACTTTTCAGACACATACGCAAGCAGAAAGGAAGATCATGGAGTCTAAAAGGGAGCTTTTGCTGAAGGATGTAGCAAGGGCCA
This sequence comes from Zizania latifolia, assembly GCA_000418225.1. Classification (NCBI taxonomy): domain Eukaryota; kingdom Viridiplantae; phylum Streptophyta; class Magnoliopsida; order Poales; family Poaceae; genus Zizania; species Zizania latifolia. The sequence goes on along the minus strand of KE373004.1, from coordinate 23,844 downwards.
ATTCAATGGAGGTCTCAATTCTTAAGGATAGGTTGTATAAACTTGATTCTGAAAAACCTCGTCCATATGGTACAGTTCAAGCGGTGAGTAACTAAGCACACTCATGCTTCTCAAGTTGACAGACATTCTCTCTATCTCTAATCCAGTTCTTAAAAACTACGCAACACATAAAATAAGAAGGTAATTTTTGAATGGTTCAAACATCAAGAGGTACAATTTTTTTTCTGTTGCAGACTGCCTTTTTGAGTCACATACTTCAATCTGTGGAGCAGATAACTATCAGATAGGTTGAGACCACATCTAGATCCACTCCACCAGATAATTAATTTTCTCCAAGGCTATATATAGTACAAGAATTCTGGAATTTCTTATCAAGTCACTTTCTTCTTTATAGGATTAATTACTGCACATACAGAATTTTAGATTCCATTTGCAAAAACTTGCATATGTATACATTGAATTGAACAGTAACTACAATGGGCATTTCATGTTTGGGCCATACTAATTTGCTTTTAACTTATGCAATGTAGTTATCACTTGTCAGACATGGTTCTTATTGATATCAGTATTATGCAGGTTCGGGAGGTCTTCCGTGAATCAGGTGTAAGAGGATTCTGGAAAGGACTTATTCCAACACTAATTATGGTTAGTATATGTTTGTCATAATATTTGAACTGAAATTTAGTGGTTATGTATGTAATTACACGGAATGAACCATGTAAATTGTCAGGTATGTAATCCGTCAATTCAATTTATGATCTATGAAACATTGGCAAAGCGTCTTCAATCAAAGAAGTCCAGAAAGGAACTCCCCAAAAAGAACCTTACTGCTATGGAGGTATGAAATTTTTGGATTTAGCTCTGCACTAGAAGTTTGCATCCATCTGTGTTTGTGTCGACCATATATTTGTTTGTTTATTCTTCAGATCCAGAGCTAAATGACATCGTGAGCTCTTGGAAATTTCCTTGGGTATATTTGTTTGTCACTCTCAGCATTTTCTCATTGAGCAGGTATTCTTATTAGGTGCAATAGCAAAACTGGGAGCAACTGTTGTGACATACCCATTGCTAGTGGTTAAGGTAAACATCTGGGTTGAGTGTACAAAGGGTTTACATAAAAAAGATCATGTTTTGTTTGTGCTGCCCTGATTGTTGTATTTGAACTAATGCAGTCTAGGTTGCAAGCAAAACAAGAAATTGGCAGGAATGTGATGTCCAGATACACAGGTATCATTTTCCACCATTTAGCTTTACCTAAACTAGATTACCGATGTTTGTTGGAAGATGGAACCATTGTGCTTCAGTTGTATGTGATATCTAGCTTCCTCGTTTTATGTCTTGTAGTCATATCGCTATCGTTCAAGTAATGTTATGCTGCCTCACTGTGTTCCCCAGGTACAATAGATGCGATCATAAAGATGATCCGCTATGAAGGATTGCACGGATTTTACAAAGGAATGGGTACGAAGATTGTACAAAGTGTTTTTGCTGCCTCGGTTCTTTTTATGGTAAAGGAAGAGTTGGTCAAATTCGTAGTTATTTTAATTGCCAGGAGTAGGACGGTGCTCGGTACGAGCTCTAAGAAACGATAGGTGGTGTTTTTTTTTCTCTTGTCACAGTTTGTAATATCCTCTTGGAGACTAACCTATCAATTCTTTATGAGACAGAAAATCTAATGTCTCATAATACTAATGCTTCTCTTGCTGGTGCGCTTCATTTTCCATCTGCAGAAATAAACACCTTTAAATCCTACAGCACATGCATGACCGAGTGAAAAAGTTAACTCGATGAAGAATTATAAGTTATTCGATTGCACTCGCTGTGTATTTTTTAACTGTACGCTGTAAATTTACTTTCTTATCTAATAAATCTCGACCGAGCTTCGACCCATTTTCTAGTCCTACATCAGGGGCCATGGTCCTCCTATGGTCATTGATATTTTTATAGGTATTGATGTATGTTTTTGTTAGTATGTTAATAAAAGTTAAATGTCTATGATATTTTCATAGTTGCAGTTAATCAACAAATACAAAAATTGAATGATAGGTTCAGTAAAAAATGCTACAAAAATTCTTACCTTATATACTTTTTTGATTCTAGAAATTAATTCAACTCATTGAAATTTGATGGTATATGTTATCTAGCTTTAAAGTTCTATCCTGTTAACTTTGCTAAGCAAGAAAGAACTATCTTGAGATATCAATTACAATACTATAAACTTGATATATCTACAAATCATAGGATTCAGAATTTAAGAACCACCACTAATCTTTGTGTCGGCTAGTGAAAACTAAAAAAAGTAGATAACAATAGAGCTTACCACCGATACACTTATTAATAATTTTGATGCAATTCACACACATAAAACAATATTCAAATGAAACGTGTAAGTCACTTTAACCTTCATTTGTTTACGAAGATTTTGTATATCACAAAATTATTAGATTTTTAAATTATAGAAACTTAATGCATGTATATTTAATAAAAAAAATTCATGATATATATAAATATATGGTTGATTTATTAATTGTTGGAATTTTTACTATATTTGCTTCGTACGTCTAGCCTCCATAAATGTTTGCTCGTCTGACCCTTTATACTTAAATACAATCTTCCAACATTCTGCGATCATGCAAATTCGTGACGCAATCAGGCGCGATGCGCACGTTTGCCACGAAGGAGATGGCGCGAAGCAAAACGTGCGACACCAGCGCCATGTGTACTTTAGGACTGGATAACGAACGAGTCGACTCGTTATAGCTCATTATATTAACGAGCTAGCTCGGTTCAACTCATTAACGCAACGAGCAAAAAACTCAGCTCAGCTCGACTCGATCCAGCTAACGAACCAACTCTTTAAAATATGATCAAATAATAAATATTCAAATAATTACATATCAAACATGAAAATATAAAACAAATAGAGTACATAAGATTTCAAAATATAAATACTCATGGTTTCATTACTATTTATATGATTCCATCAATCCATCACCCATGTTATATGTTCTATACTTTCATACGATAATTTCATAGGCTATAGTAATAAACTTATAATAGCAAGTTATTAAGAAATAACTATGCATTAGCAAATAAATTATAAAATAATGAGTCTCGCACTAGCAAATAAACAACTAGACATTAGCAAATAAATTATAAAATAATGAGTCTCGCACTAGCAAATAAATTATAATAAGTTGCTTTAATGAGCTAGGCCGACTACTTAGACTGTTGGGCTATTGGCCTACTGTCTATTTGGGCTGAGCTCAACTCGTTGAGCTCGTTAAGCTCGCGAGCCCGCTCAAACTCACTTGTTATACTAACGAGCTAAAACACATGCTCAGCTTATTAGAAAAACAAAACGAGTCGAGCCAGTTACGAGCTAATGAGCTGCAGGTTTTTATTCAACCCTATGCCCTTCCCTATGCCTCATCTTATTTTTACATGTATTAAATAGAATATAATAATAACTTTTTTACTTTACGTCATAACCTTAGATCATGATTAAATTTAGATAAAATGAATATTTCTTATTGGTGGTTTGGCATACCCACGTTGGGACACAAAAGGAGTCATAAATAAGGAATTGCGAAAAATTACATACAAAACATTTATAGCCGAGCACAAAACCAGAGTCTCACTACCGCAATGAGCCCTGAGGTGGTATTATTACGGCCCGTTTGCTTACACAGAATTAACAATTAGCTGCTAAAAATTAGTTCTAGTTGATCCAAACAGGTGAGCTAATATGTTGGCTAATTGTTAGCTTTCTACCTGGCTAATTATTAGTCCATTAGCCTACAAAACTAGACTAATATGTACTAATAGCAAACTTTAGATTCTACTGTCCCTTGTGCCCTGTAGCGTGAATACTGTAGCCCGAATACTATAGGAAGAGTAAAATTAATTTTAACCATCTATTAGCTTAAAATATTCAAACAGACATAGACTAATTTTAAACAACTAACTATTAGCTAGTTAACGATTAACTCTAGCTATTAGCCAACTAATTATTAGTTTTAGTCCATCCAAACGACAAACGAGTCCTACTTAGCCTATCACTTCCATCAGGATACCACAAAACATCATTAAACCATTAGCTAGTTAATGAAAAATCTCAACAGCCCATCTCGCCGATGGCATTAGACCAAGTTTCACCCATAACCAAATCGTGTCGCAACAGTACAACATCAGCAGG
>KE373003.1:283524-304887 GCA_000418225.1 Zizania latifolia | reverse complement strand
GGATACGCTCGTCAGCGGTGCAAATCTCGGAGGTGCACATCAGCCTGTGCTCTTTCTTCCAGTAGATATCTACACATCAAGGGGGGAAAGCAAGCCAATCAGAACCCTGAAACGAGACGGCGGATGGCTCGCGAAAGCGGTGAGAGGGAGCCGCCCGCGCGCGCGTACCGAGGAGCTGGAAGGCCGCGAAGGGGAGTATCCCGGCGAATGGCTGTAGGAGCATCGAGGTGAGCCCGACGATCTGCTTCCGCACGGCGCGCGGCGCCGGGAGCGTGAGCAGCGCGGCCACCGCCGCCTCCGCCGCCACCACGCACGCCAGGATCATCCACTGCAGGGCCATCTCGAACCCTCTAGGACCTTCTCGACGCCGATTGGGGCAAGCCTCGGTATCTCCGATCTCGTGCGCGTGGAAGGCTGGAAGCGAACTGAATGCGTGTTCCGTTTCTAGGTGCCTTCCTTCGTCGCAGCTATTTTCCAATCCTTCGTCGCCAAGGGATTCGGTACGGTCGCTTTCGCATCGCTTTGTTGGGCCGGGCCCATGATGGTATTATTGGGCCGGGCCCATGATGGTGTTGTTGGGCCGGACCCATGATGGTATTGTTGGGCCGGGCCCATTTCGGTCCAAGACAAAAGCGGAGGTCATGGAGATCGCAACCCACGAACTGAGCCGCCTCTTTCGACTCGCCGGTGCTGCCTGAGCCGCTGCCGTCCCGTACTCCCGTGCGAGCTGGGGTTTTAGCGGCGAGAGAGAGAGAGAGAGACAGAGAGACAGAGAGAGGGAGAGGGGAAGATGAGCCGGAGCCTGGGGATCCCGGTGAAGCTGATGCACGAGGCGGCGGGGCACGTGGTGACGGTGGAGCTCAAGACCGGCGATGTGTACCGCGGGTCCATGCTCGAGTGTGAGGACAACTGGAACTGCCAGCTCGAGAACATCACCTTCACCGCCAAGGTACGCGCCTTTTCCCTAACTCCAGATCGGAGCCAGATCCCCGTCGATTGGAGGCCCTTGGGTAATTTGTTCCTTCGTTCTGCAGGATGGGAAGGTGTCGCAGCTGGAGCACGTCTTCATCAGAGGAAGCAGAGTGAGGTAATTCAGGATCCCGGTAGGCGTTTTTGGTTGGTCGGGGTGGTGGTGCGTTGCGGTGGCCTTACTCGTCTGTGCGTGTGGGTTGCTGTTGTTGCAGGTTTATGATTATACCAGATATGCTGAAGAACGCCCCAATGTTCAAGCGCCTGGAAGCAAGGATTAGGGTTGGTGCTTTTATGCGTGTTTTGTCAAGGACATAGAAAGTGGTGAGATGGTGCATGACTGTGGTGATGTTTGTTGTCTTATGTAGGGCAAAGGATCAGCTATTGGAGTTGGTCGTGGCCGTGCAGTTGCAATGCGTGCTCGGGTAATGGTTGCTTTCTACAGGCATTATGTTCTTCACTATGGCCCTGTTTGGATCCCCGTAATTCTGCAATTCCAGCCCCAATTGAAGGGATCCAAATGTGGCCTATGATAGTTTTTCCTTCTGTTCCATTGATCATATATCAATGATATGAATCCTGTTTGTGATATAACACATGAAAGATAATGCAATTAGAATGTGGTCTCGAATGAGTGGTGGACTGATGGTGATGCGGTGTATCGTCCCTCTTTCCAAAGGCAACACATCAGTTGTTAATTTATTTTTGGGGGATTGTGCAGAGTTCCTTTTATTTAATCACTTCTCTTTTAAGAAAACCACATGGATTAAACTGGTAGAAAATGAAATAAGTCAAATAACACGGAAAAATCTATCTAATTAGGCGGAACATTCTATCTTGTTAATGATAGATGCAATGTGTAGTAATTTAATTAGTTGCATATGATGTTGCCACAGTTTACTTAACGAGGATGGCTTTTAACTTAGATTTAAACAAATGGTATGGACTGGATAAAAGAGTATAGGCCGTTCTTTGTCAGTTACCTTGGAAATTTCAGTAATTTTGTAGATATCATGTTTTTGTGCTAACTTTTCTTCTTTTTTCTTTGTTCATGTACCATCTCTAATGAACTTTTTTAGCTGTTGAACTATGGATCTAATGCTATATTGATCTTGCCAATGCTTCTTCTTCCTTGAGAGAACAGTGTTTGTGCACTGTCACAGATAATCAATTAATCGTGCTTTATGAAAGCATATGTATTTCACAATCTTGCTTTGCCACTGAATTTGATTTATTTTCATTTCAATGTAACACCTTATGGATTTTTCTCCGTGATACACCAAGGTCAATGAACAATGCCAGTTGCTATATATTAGGTGACATGATAGCTATGTTCGTAGAATGATTAAGCTGAAAGGAGCATATACTTTGACGATGTTCATTTTGGAATTGAGGATTTAGCCATTTAGAGTCGAAAATCTTCTTTTTGTCTTGGTCTTGGCACTGCATAAGTCCATTAGAGATTTAGAGTAATTGTGCATATGTTCAACTTTCACTGTAAAAGGGTTACAGTTGCTGAATTGTGGAATAATTGTAGTCTATTGGGGCCATGAGAAATTGTATGGACCATGTGGGTTGGATGTCTGAACTGGAAATTCTGGGTTTTGTTGTTTGGGTGGCCATGGGCTATCAAAGTTCTGAAAATGAGATGTGAAGCAGTAAGAACCTTTAACGAGAATTATCCAAGCTTTTGTTTAAATACACCATTTAACAAACAAAAGGAGGAGGTAGATCTTATGAATCTGAAATTGGTGGACTTATCTTAGATCCTTCCCATGAGTTGGTACCTTCAAGATGAGGTTATTGGTCAGGTGTCAAGTGAGGACTATACAAATGGAATATGCTCAAATACAGATCTAGTGTAACCTTTAGGTATCATAAGATGAAATTCTATTACATACATATTTGGGAATGAAGTTGTTTTTCCAAGAGCTAAAGTCAAAGCTCCAGTTTGTTTTTTAAATGATATTGATTCTATCAAATATTGTTTTCTAAAAAATTGCTATTGATTCTATCCTGGATATCTTAGTGTTTCTGTTTTTCCTTTGGCCTTCCTGATGTTGGTCAAATAATCTATAATTGAGTGTTGAATCTTGGTTGCCTTTTTTTCTAAAACAATTTCAGTAAAATTAAAAGATTAGTACCTGCATTGTTATCATAAATCTTGATTCAAGTTATCCTTATGGTCAAACTGTAAGAATCAACCCATAGGCATACAGATTCATCTTGTGAACTCCAACAATGTAACTTATGGGAATTTAACTTTTAGCATATTAGTACATGGAGTTAGGGTTAAGGGTTCTATCAAGATCCACAGTGACTTCTATAGCCTGAGGCATTGACACATTATTTTTCAATTTTTACATGGAGCTGTTCTTTTTCATTCATCACTGACAATTTGTAAACTTTTTACCCCAAATTATGTAGGCTGCTGCTGGTCGTGGTGGTGGTCCTGTTGGACGGGGTGGTGCGCCTCCAGTGAGGAGATAGATATGTTCTTGGCGCCGTATCTGCTGTTGTCTGAGGAAGTTGCTGTCTTCAATATGAAAACATTGCTTGGGAGTTAAAATGCCAATATGCCTCGTCTGATTTGTCTACTTAAGGATGCATGAATGTTGGTGGCATCGATGATGCATTAATGTTAGATATGTTAGGTGGATTATGATATTTTAAAGATTGAACTTTATGTTCGTCAACCCGATTTGAATGGCCAGACCAGTTCTCCTATCGTTGAGCGAATTTCCTTGATTTGTATCTAGCAGTTTTTATTAGCGATCGTTTGGAACTACGGAATTTTTAAATTTCCCGTGTTCTGGATAGGTTCATGGGTGGTAACTGGTAACTATCCTGAGTCGTATGCTTTAACGTACTCTATAAGCTACTTTAAGATACACCGTAAAAGGTTCATATTTGTGGACACCGTGAAACAAGGCCATGTTTGTAGAGCTTATGACTTATGACATCTATATCTATTTACAAAATCTAAACCTCTTTTTAAATGTCTAGATTCAAACTATAGATTGTAAAACTTAACAATTGTAAAATCTGGCCGCCTGCTGAGCATGGGGTCGCCGTGGACACTGGGCCTATTTTTAGAAGATTATTTTGAGAAGCACTTATTTAGTTAGTGTTTACTTAATCAGAATCTGGGGAGATTAGTATTTTCCAGTTTTAGGATATTGTTTTATTTCTAAATTCCGTAGGTATGTATTGAGTTTACAATATGGAGAAAAATATTGACTGTCTAGGAAGCTAGAGGATTTAAGAGTAGCTCTAGGAAGCTAGAGGATTTAAGAGTAGCTGTAGCGATTAAAACCTTCCCAAATATGACATAAGACATTGTTTGGTGGGGCTCAAACTAAACATTATTAGATTCTTTATTTTTAGAGTGGAGCAAATAAATATATACTATAAAAATACATAGTAAAAGTAGAGCTACATTTCTCTAACTATATAACTCCATCTATATCTATATTTTTAGATTTAAAGTTTTACCAAACAGACACTCCGAGAATCAAACACACCATTTGTAAAACTAGGGCTTCAATCGCTTTCAATTTTATTATAACATATTTGCCCTTTGTCTCTTGCATACTTATTAAGTATATTACACTGTAGAATAAAAAAATCAGCAAAATGCCTTTAATATCTCATGTGCATAAAATGATGTAGGAAGTGGTGGGAATGTTTCTTATTTGTAGGAATGTTTTGGAGAATATTACCTACAGAAGTGTAAAGTGTTTGGGATTTGTGGCAGAAAATCTCACACAATAGCCACAACAAAGGTACCAAATACAGCATCCAAGTCCACCAGTTACCAATCTCTCTTTTTTTTTGTGATGGTGGAATTTTTGCCTTCTTTTCATGTGCTGTTGTATTCTCCGAATTGAGAAAGCATAACTTTCGTAACCGGCCAACTCGTTAACAGATCAGCGAACCATTTTCCCACGTAGTGTCAACGTACCCGTTGCTTTTTTATTAAGAAAGAACACTTTTTACTAACATAGTGTCAGTATGCCCTTATTGCAGTCGGTGCTGTTAAGGGAAGTATATTTTATATTATTCATAGAAATGTAAGAGCTATAATTTTTATAAGGTGTTCAATATAGAATTATGATCATTAATTTATTTCATAATGTATCATCAACATGTATAAAATTAATATCAAATAAAATAGTTTTCATATACGAAATCAGCTATATCACATGCTTGGCACAAAATACATGTTCCTAGATTAATTAATAGTCAAATTTTAAAAAGTTTGAGTTTTTCAAATGTATACACGTCTTATATTTTTGCACGAGGGAGTTTATTTGTTTCATATTATAAGTTTTTTATTTTTTAAGTAAAACTTATTTAACTTTAATCAAGTTTTAAGAAAAATACATTAACATCTACAATATCTAATATCTACCCTGTTAATACATATTTTTATGATGAATTTAATAAAATTAATTTAATGTTGTAGTTGTTAATAAATTTTTATATATAACTGGTTAAAGTTAAAAAGAAGTTTGTCTTACATAAAAGTCAAACTAATTATAATATATAACGGAGGATAATGATGACATAAATACATTATGTTGCAGCGTATGAGCTACGGTTGTAACGTGATGTATCATGCCATGTACAACTATATTCGTACCACATACATCACCTAAATATAAGATAACATCGGTACAGTGTGATGGAGTGTATGGACAACATTTGTGGTGTAATGTATTATATCATATGTTCATGTTCAGCTTTGATAGAGTGGTGTAAATATATATGGGATATAAGCCAACAACAAATACTGGAGAATTAAAATGCATTTTGTTCCAATGTTCTACGAATATTTTAACATTCTAAACTTTGAACGAGACGGCGCGTGAGCTTCCAACCATATATGAATAATTTCTTAAATTTCAAGGCTTGTTTGTTTCAGTATGTGATATATGACTTATAAATAGATATTCTTTTAATAATCTAATTGATGTAATTTTTTAAAAATCTAAACTTTTAAATATTTTTCACAAACATCAAATTCATCCATAACATATCTTTCAATTACCTCGTCCATGGAGCCATGCCGTATGCTTGGTTGGGCCTCTCATCCAGATCAAATATAGCCGTGCGATCAAAAAGAAGTGGCACGTGTCGACCGATCCCTCTTTCAACGATTGTACTCATCTTTTTTTGCTTAATTTCCCCCAATTCATCCAAATCTCTAAACTTTCCCAATCTCAAATTTCTTCAAACTCCAGAAAATTTTGCTCCCAAATCGAAATTCGCTAACGGATCTCTCCGATCCACCACGGTAATAAGTCTCTTCCCGTCTCTTTAATCCATTTGATTCTTCGATCCGGTCTTCTGTCTCGTGAATATGTTCGATTTCCCCCTCAAATCGCAGCAGAAAAACTACGGGATACTTGTGCGGCGAATGCTATGGAGAAGGACGCGAGTGAAGAGGCGATTCCACCCCCTCAACCTGTAGATTTTCCAGTAGCTACTCCACTCCCAGCATCCGATCTTAATCAGAAGGCTGGTTCGTCTTTTTTTTTTTCATTACTGTTTTAATTTTTCTCCCCGGAAATCCTTGTGTGCCCGCCCGCGATTTTTCCTGATATTTTTTGGTACTTTATCCTTCATAGCCAGAAAGACGACTCGACAATGGGCGGCATGGACACGGCAAGAGGAACAAAATTTTTTCAATGCGCTGCGCCAAGTAGGAAAAGTAAGACAAATACATTCTTGATGCAATGCTATGCTATGCTGTTACTTGCGAACTACTCAGTATGTGTGCTAATCAATAGATGCATAATGTCATTTGTGTCAGAACTTTGAGAAGATCACTCTCCGTGTCCAGAGCAAAAACAAGGATCAGGTATACCATCTTCAGCCAAGAATCCAAGACATTCAAGACGTTCTTATGATATTTAACTTTCTGTATCAACAAATTAGGAAGTTAAAGCAGAGGCAATATACGCTAGATTGTAAATTTAGTACGTGTTTATGGTACCTGTCATTCTTTATTTAACTTATTGAAGGAGAGGAAGTGCATTAGGCGGTAAATTTTAGTTCTATATGATCTGTCATAAATGACTTTCACTTTGATGAGATGCCAATTAAAGTTGAATAACTGTATCTTACGTCGAGAAAAAAATCCAGAAGTAACCGGCACAGGGAAATTGCATTCCAATTATGGCCTTAGGTGTTGCTTGAGTGCCAGTATTCCTTTAACGTATACACACCATTCTTATGCTGACTGTGTTCCTGCAACTGGAGAAGGGTTGCAGGGTGGGTGGATCGCAATTTCCATCCTTACATTCCCATCAGGATATGTTTCTTCTCTTACAGCCGATCTCTCTTCGTCACTTGCAGCTGATCCCTCTTCCTCACTTGCAGCTGATCCCTCTTCTTTACTTACAGTTGATTTCACTTCTTTTCCATCCTTCCAAGTTTGTATGGGTGATGCTGCTGGGCCACTCAAACTTCAGATCATGATGCTTGGGACCATCCCTAAGTTTTATTTGGGATTAGCGGATAGGTACCTTTATATTTTCCTGTCTTTTCCATATTTGACCATGAGACACTCCTCAACACTTTAGCACCTTATGCCTTAGCACAAGTCACACGCCTCACCAAACACACTTTACCTGGAAGCTGGAACAGCTTGAGGAGTTTTCCCACACTGCACGTTGCCTGATCATCTACGGGTGTTCTGTTGACCATTGTGGGCAGGCTTTAAAGCAGTACTGCCAAGAAGTTGATACATTTCTCTCTCTACTACACTAGATGCTTAATTGTCTCCTACAATATCGCATGTCTGGCATAATTTGTAAAAGATACTTCATTGTATATAAAGTATAAACAATAATTTTCATCGACTAGAGATCACCTGAATGTCTGTCACTGACCTGAAGATTCAATGCCTTTTATTTTTTGCAATACAGGTCAGACATTATTACTATCGTCTTGTTCGGCGCATGAAGAAGCTTCTTGGTCCTGAGTTCTCACTTGATGCAAAAAATTCTAAGGACACCATTGCTGCTATGCTCCGCTGGTAATTAAATGAATCTTATGTGCAAATTAATCTAATTAGATGTGGTTCAAACTACTAGTTATACTATTTATGCAGCATAATTGCAAAAGGTTTCACCTCACAATTTTGCTGAACTATCTTTGTGATATGTATTATTTTCCTAGTAAGCTAGGACTGTAGATGCCTTATCCTTTTTATTTACAGACTACAGAGGATGTGACTATAATTTTATTTTACCCTACTACAATTGTGGCTACCTTCTGTAATACCTATAAGGCTAGAACTGTTGGGTCTTCGTAGTGATATTGTGTATACGCTTTATCATATTTACTGCTTCCATTTTATAACTGTCAGAACTGTACAATCTAAATGGTTTCTCTGAATTTTGAAAGCTTGGCATACTTCAGAGTTCAGAATATGCTTCTGAATGAATAAAAAATATTTTTGTGACAACAATAGCACAACCAAGGAGTTACTTACTTTTACAATTGGGGAAACAGATTGATCAGATTTACAACGATTTTTTTAGAATATTTTTAGTCCCATGCAGATCCCTCTTGTCTGTATGCAAGAAGGGAGAGAATATTGTCTGTTGCTTATCATCATTGCTTTTGATTTTATCGTAAGTTATTTCTTTTACATTGCATGGGAAACTCTCAGGTACTAATTTGGTTTTATGCAGGTGGTCTCTGCTTGAAAAATTTAGCTGCAGCGCATCAAAACTGCATCTGAAGCCTCGGAGATTCAAAACTTTCGTAGAAGCATTAGTGCGTTACACCACTTATTACTCTCCCATTTCGTAATTGTTAAAAATATCCATTTTTATTAGTATTTTCCTCATGTGATATGCTCAACTTTATAGGGAAATCAACTTCTAAAAGACAGAAATAAAACCAGGAAAAAGTGTCCACGAGGGGATTTGTGCCTGTCTTCTCCATCTCCAGTTCTCAACAGGACTCCTGGAAATGAATCTTTCTCAGTAAAACTCTTGTCTGTGGATGACTCAAATGGTAGCAAAGTAGCATCTTCTAAAGGGGCATTTTTTAAGAGGGTTGCAGAACCAAATTCCAATAACAAGTCAGGTGCAACCAAAGGAGACCTCTCTGCCACAAGAACTGTGAAACAGAAAAGGAGAGCAGGTGACACTGCTATTTTTCTTTTGGTTTGATATGGAGTAGATAGTAGCCTTACTCTTTTTTTATCTTATGCAGTATGCTGTTTATATTTTTTGGCTAAATCTTGATAATCTAATAAAGTTTATTATATGGGAACTATATAGTGTTGAACTTTCCATACATTAGTTTTGAGAACAATTGACTTGTGTTTTAGGTGGTGTTGTTGCATCTTATGCATATAAAAAATGGGAGAAAGCTGCCATGGCTGGTGTTTCTTTAGTTGCTGATGCAGCTGAAGAACTTGAGCGCAACACAGTGAATGTTGATGCAACAATGTTGTCTTCATCATCAAGCAATGTTTGTACCATTGAAGGTATTATTTCTTATCACTGCTTTGTAGTTCTTATCTTCACGATTCGTATGCTGATATGCTCTCTGGACTAGAAATGGCTGATACAAGTTCCTGTTGCCTTGATGTTTTTATTATGCTTTGGCAGGTCCTGCAACAAATCATATAAAGGAAGCATATCAACAAGCACATGCAAAGCTGAAGTTGCAGTTATTTCCAATAAATGAAGCTACACGAAAGGCGTTGGAGAAGGTAAATATGTATTTTTGTTTCTAGCAACCTCCAATATGAAATTATGAATCCCATGTTTCCAGCAGCTGTATTTAACACGACAGTTATTACTGATTTAATATTGGTCCAAACACTCAGATCCCTGTGGTTGATAAAATCTCATGATAAATGGAACCAAATGTAATGTGGAGCACAAATAACCTGATTAGGACTATTTTGCGTTATAATTTTTTGTGGTGCCTGATATGTTCTGTTCAGTTTTCAAATCTGTTAGCAGCTTGGGCATGTTATGACAGTCCTATCTCCTTTTGGCAGGATGAACATAATCCACATCTGGAACTCACATTAAGTGCTAAGAAGAAAATATCATCTGTACTAGAACATCTGAACCGCAAGTGGGGCAACTCAAACATTGCATCTGGAGAGCTTTTGCTTTTTCCATATTGTGCTCATCAAGAAGATTTAGCTACATATCAGAGGTGGACCACCAAGGATACTGTTGCTGTGGCTGATGTTTTTCTTTCTGTGAATACCCCTTCTGTTTTCCGATTAAGGTATGGAGGAGCTTCTTGGTAACAAACTATAATACTGTAATACACTGGACCATTTGTGACAACCACAACAAGTGCTAACTGTTGTACCATCTTTTTGACAATAAGGTATGGTTGGTTTTCCCTTGCTAAGCTTGAAGCAGGAGTAAGTGAAATGTCCTTCACTCACTTTGAGAATTGCATGATACCTGAAGATATCCATGCCAAATCTCCCTCAGAGGCTTGTGTGCAAAAGGATGGTACTTTGCTCAGTAGTTGTGCTCCTGAGCAACACCCTTGCAATTCAAAAGATCAGTCGGCATTATTACTATCTATGCCATCTAGTACAGGCAAGAGTTCCGAAGTACCTGAGCAGTGCATTGATGTTTCCCCCTCGCAGTTTGACAGGCAGAAGCAAGAACAAGTTACTGCAAACCAAGTTTTTGAGGTCCTACTCTAGTTTTCTGCATACTTTTGTCAAATGAACATTATTATGATAATCTTCAATATTCTTATTGTTTCTATTATACTCCAGGCTGGTGTAGGGATGGGCTGTGCTGCAATATCTGAAGGACAGTGGGCAGATACCCTTACTGATATCAGTGTTGAATATTTACTGACAGAAGCATCCAAAGGTGCTAATACAGATTGTCCAGGGACATCTATTGCCAAAAACGCTTTGTTTCTTGAGAATCCCTGCAGCTACGATTCATTTGATGCTGCTATTGCTCTTCACGCTTCTTGTTATAAAGCAGCAGAGCAGCCAGCCCTTGCATCCCATTCAACCATCTGGGGTGCTGAAGAAACCTGTGATGAGTTCAGTTTTAACTTAGCAGCATCTAGGAAGCAAGAAGGTTCAAACACTTCAGCTAGCAGCTCTCCTGATAGTGACAGTGATGTCCATCCTTCAAACTCAGAAGGGTTTCAAGGTTTTCTTCAGGTTTGCTTCCATTTATTGTCTCTCCTAGAATAAAATGGTTATTTACCCCTAACTTGTTTGGGATTGAAAGGCTTTGTTGTTGTTGTACGCATTAGCATTGTTTATTTATGATTTATTTGGTGTTGCAGGACTTAGCTGGAGCAGAGGCTGCTGATAATCCTTGTATCGATGATGCAAAAGATATAGAGTCTCTTTGTACCAAATCACCACCTCGAAGTGATGACGATTCTGGGTTAAAGGATCAATTTCTAGCTGACTTATACTGGGTATTAGACAAATGTCCTGGCCCTACTGTTTTCTTTTCTTGGTATAATCTAACAACACAGGTCATAACTAAACCTATTATTTATCTTCTCTTTTGACAGCCCGATTCACTTGGACCCCTGGACTTAGAGATACCGTCCGTGAGATACCAAGCTGACGACTTGCTGTTAGGGGACAGCCAGAATAGTTGGAATCGCATGATGGCGAATAGCCTGGATGCATTTCGAAACCTGTCATTCTTCACAACAGATAAGAACGACTCGATCCCATCCATCATGTAGAACTGTGAATGCTGGGCTTCGTTCATCGCTACTTGGAGTTTGCCAAGTTGGCCAGCGATGCATCTTCCTGAAGAGGAGGCTTTACATTGTCCAAGTGAGCTGTTTGTGGCTAATCCAACAGCTGCGGACTTGCTGTGCGTTGCAGTCAATAGGGACGCATGTTATTGTAAGATAACATAAAAAGCTGTACTAACATGTATCTGGTGTAAATTGTGTTGTTCGTGTACAAAAAGCTCACAAAGTCGCTTGGTTACAATGAAGCTTCTCTTGCCGCGTACAAGGTACCAGATCAATTGCTCAATGCTTCATGGCCGCAATGGTTGCCTCCGTTATATTCTGTAATCGTTTGACTTTTTCGAAATCAAACTTTTTTAACTTTGATAATTTTATAAAAATACACCAACAACTAAAACATCAAATTATTTTATTAAATTGATTATTAAACATATTTTAACAGTGTATTTGTTTAATATTATAAATATTTATATATATTTATTTAAATTTGGTTAAAGTTGAAAAAGTTTGCCTTTAGAAAAAATGAAACAACTTAATATGAAATGAAGATAGTGTTAAGTATTGCCATTGCAGGGCATATTTAATTTCTAAATTGTTTTTTATATGTTGAAACCCGGAGGCATAACTTCTATCCCTCCCACAAACAATCTTGAGCCTTTGAGGAACATGGCAATGGTAAAATTCTCAAATCCAAAGAACACACATTGATAGCGTGCCACGGTTTCAATTTTCGTTGGAGAGTATTTTTTGCCCCCTGGCGAATGGCGATAGGTCCAATTTTTCGAAATTTGAGTGATTTTTGTTAGAAATTCGATACAGAATCAAACGAGTTACGAGATATTTTTCTTTTCTAATAACGTGTCCATCTTCGAATCACAGCCTCATGGACCAACCCAGAGGCCATTCACGGCGGCGGCGGCGCGCTGCAACTTGCAAGCCTGCAAGCCCATCTCCAACCAAGCCAGTGGAGCGAAAAAGAAAAGAGAGAATCTCGAGGACAATCGCAGCCGTCCAAACCACCCACCCAAGGGGCTATATGAGAGGACCGCCGGCTCGCGTTAAACCCTAGCTCCACGCAGACACGAAAGCCCTAGCGACACGCGCGCCCCCACCCTCCGCCGCGGCCGCCGCCTCACCTCCTCCTCCTCCGCGCGAGAGCCTCTAAGCGCAGCCGCCCACCTCTCGAAAATGGTAAGTAGCTCCTCTCCGTGCTAACTCTCCTCCTCCATGTTCTGTTCGCCGTCGCAGGTCGATTCGAGCCACGTCGCGGGCTGACCGCCGCTTGTTCGTTTTGGTGCTATGCAGAGCCAGGAGGTCGTGAACCCGAAGGCGTACCCGCTGGCGGACGCGCAGCTGACGATGACCATCCTCGACCTCGTCCAGCAGGCCTCCAACTACAAGCAGCTCAAGAAGGGAGCCAACGAAGGTTTAATCCCCGAAGAAATTTTTTCCTTTTGGTTTTTGCTTATGTTTGTTTCCAGTGATCTGATTTTTTGTTATATGTGCACAGCGACGAAGACCCTAAACAGAGGGATATCGGAGTTCGTTGTGATGGCGGCCGACACGGAGCCGCTTGAGATCCTCCTCCACCTCCCCCTACTCGCTGAGGACAAGGTAGTATTTTTGTTCCATATTGCATATATCATCTGGCGCTGATTAGTTAGCGTTCGTATTGCTCGAGTTCTGTATGCGGAAATTTGTAGTGTACGACTTGGCTGAGAGCTTATTAGATATTGACTTTTTATCTGGTCAAAAAACTGTCTGCTAGACCTATCGATTTTTTTGATTGGAGGAATGATCCATTATATGCTAGTTATTTGTGATCTGTGTAGTTGGCTACCAGTCTGTCTATTGTCAGGAGCAGTGCACGTTTCCTGGACTGGTTAGTTAACATAATTAATAGTATAGCTGAAAGTGTTTGTTTGTGTTCTTAGTATGAATGATCATCTCCTGGTGTCACTGTGCTACTGTGAGCTGAGTTTGGTTAGCACATTACTGTTTGTTGGTGCCGAATACATCTTGGATTTTATTCAGGTCCTTATCTATTGTTTGACTTTGCTTGCACCATTAAATTATATCAGTGGTCGTTGCTAGTTCCTGTTGGACAATAGTAATGTTATTTGTTTTGGCCATGAACAATTGAACATAGATCACTCCAACTGTTTTTTCCTGTTGCCATCATTTTATGTTTTTGCTCAAGACACGACAAAATTATCGAGTTCATTTATTGTTGTAAGACTGATTGTCAATTATTAGTTACTCTGATGCTGTCACTTATTCAGTATTATGCCTATTATTTTTCATCATGACAGTGCGCATTGTTTCGAATAACGGTAGATGCTGCAGTCTTATTTTTATTTTCTGTCTTTCATATAATTGTTGGACTTCTGTTTTCTGAATATTTCTTTTTCTGCCCATGTTCTTCTCATTTATTTCTATGCTAGTGGATAGGACAAAAACATAACTAACTTGTGCTATTGGCAGAATGTTCCTTATGTCTTTGTTCCTTCGAAGCAAGCGCTTGGCCGTGCATGTGGTGTGACTAGACCTGTCATTGCTTGTTCAGTGACCAGTAACGAGGGTAGTCAGCTCAAGACACCGATACAGAATCTCAAGGTAAACATACTTCTGTAATATTTAGGGCTTGTTTGGCAGGCTTCAATCCTAGCCCATTCCACGTGGATGGTCCGGGATTGAGGCCTGCCAAACGAGGCCTTATAGTAATTTTGCTGGGATTTATTTCCACTCAGTGGTCTAACTGAATTTTATGAATTGCAGGATGCCATTGAGAAGCTCCTCATTTGATTTACCCAAGACCTTTCAGTGTGATGGGCCTCAGAGCGACACAGTTTTTCAGAGGCTTGGACTGGTGATGGTGTCTTGTTTGCTAGAACTTTGTTTTCAACTATGTCTGCTAGACTATCAAAGCTATACATGCATTGTGCCATGTGTCTTATCTTTGCATCTGTTGTGTAATCCTTAAGAATTAAGATACATCTGTAACATGGCAGTTCAATTTTCTCCCTTAATGACTGATGATTTATGGCTGTTTGCTTGTGACCACTTGCAAAAAAAGGTCTTTATCTACATGGACAAGTAGACTTTCAATAGGCAGTATAATTTTCATTTGATGGTTAATCTGGAGTTATATAATATTCTTCCCCATAACACACTAGGTATCTAAATTCCCTTTTGGAATCCAAAGTGCTACGGGTCTGATTGGCAATTCTAACAGAATGTTGTTGCCTTTTTAGTCACCTATTTTCCGAGTCAACTTCTGGATAGCTGTCGTGTGTTCATAGGCTGCATACATGTCAGGTAATAAATAATTTACTAATCGGCATCCTGGTGTAAAATTTTTGAATCATTTGCTCATGAACTTTGTGCCAGTAGGCACCTTGAAATTATATACTGAGCATGGCATGAAACTTTTGCTTCACTGGCTCCATTGATATATCATATTATCGATCAGGGCCATTTGCTATTTTGCTGTCGCTAATTTTTTGTTCGCACGTCGTCCTATGGATCCTGATGTCTTGTGGTTTTTGCTTACATTGATGCTAATTCCATTATATCGAGGTCTCCCGAGTATTCTCACTTCTTAAGGCTATTTTGGAATGTATGAATTTTTACAGTATTTTCATGGGAATCATCAATTCAAATCGTACAAAACTCCTGCGGTTCTGCCTTCTGCTGAGTTTCCTGAGGCTGAGACAGCAGCGTAGTGCAAAGGCAAAAACCGTGTGAGTACGAATTTTAGGAAAAAAACAAATAATATCATGGAGTCAAACCAAGCAAATAATACTTGGATTCTGATTTTGTAAGTGTGGGCAGCAGTATTTGTTTCACGAAATTTAGAGTTTAGACCGCTACGAAATATCGCAAATGGGTACGCCGCGGACCGCCGAGCCAAGTTACTCCGAGGCTGACCGCCTCGCACCACACGCGCCTCAGGCCGGGCTGGCACGGCGAGCGCCGCGTCCCACGTGCCGGCCCGGGATTACCGATGGCGGCCGACGGACGCTTCTAGGTCGGTTCGGCCTCGTGGGCCCCATCCACCAGCGAGAGAGAACACGTTCCGTGCGCTACGCGGTTACTCAACCTCCCTCTCTTCCTCACTGACGGGTCGGTCCCACGGTCCAGGCCAATCAGGGCCCGCCACTTCTCTGCCCCCACCCCCGCCGCGGAGGCGCTGCGTACCGCAAAGAGGTACCCGCCTCCCATTTCTCCCCCACTGATTTGTGGGGACCGCATTTTGATCCCGCGTGTCAGTGAGACCGTGTGGAATGGCAGCTGGTAAGGCGAGGAAGCCCCGCTGGTTCCCCGCACGACCCGGGCACCTCCTCCCCGGCTATAAATATTGCCCCACTCCCCCATTCTCCAAGAGGCTCTCTTTATTTTTCGTCCCCCCCTGCCTTACCCTAGAAAATTTCCCCCCTTCCGCGAAACCCTAGCCGCCACGCAGAATCCGAATTCCGCCGCCTGATTCCACCCGCGAATCGCAGTTCTCCTGTCGATTCGCGGCGGATTAGCGCGAGCCTCTCCCCCTACGCCGTGATCCGGTGAGGTAGACCGACGGGCATCGGCCATGTCGAGGTGCTTCCCCTACCCGCCGCCGGGGTACGTGCGAAACCCAGTGGCCGCGGCCGAAGCGGAGGCGACCACTAAGGTTTGTTGAACCTTCGGATTACTCACGCACGTGCCGGATCATTTGCTCTTGCCTGTTGGTTTTGATCGGATCTGTTGGTTGTGCGTGCGTGATTTGGGGATCGCACGTTCTGGGAAGCTAACCCTTGCGGCCTTGCCTGGCAAAGGATAACTGAGTTGTGTAGCTGCTCTTAGACAGATCCGGTGGAAGCTTTTAGTGGCTTGACCGCGGAAAGACGAAATTTCTGACCTCAGATTTGCTAAATTTGGTCATACTGTTTAATGCGAAATAACCAGAATACTATGAAAAATACCGTTGATATGGAAGATGTGCATTACATTTGTATGGTTATGCTCCCAGACTCGTTGGAAGAAAGTCAGACTCGAGTGTGGCATGTCCGTCCAGTTTGAATTATTTCTAGATTATTTGGTCATCCTTGAACAATTAGTTCTGGCATACTTGTGCCGGATGGAAAATATGTGGATAAACTGAGGATGTACGAGTTTACATTTGTTTAAATCTCAACTTTACTCGTTTTTGCCAAAGTATATTTGAATCCATGTAGCTATCTCACTATCTGGGAGTTATGAGAGTAACCTGCCTAGTGATGTATTTGTAATTCAGTGCCTTCTGTGACCTTCATTTCCATTACCTGTGGAGTGCTAGTAATGATTATCATATATATTTGGTTTATGCATATTTTGATTAATTCTGTGGTGGAAATGTTTTTGGTAGAATTTGCATTAATTGTATACAAATAGGAACTAACTTTTTTTGTTATATTTCTTTTCTGTTTAGAGTGAACAATAATGCAGATTTTTGTTTTCTTCTGTTGTCCAAGGTTGTTATATGATTGTGACTAACCATGTAATGATTAATGAATATATCAAGGATGAGCAAATTATTCTGTGAAGTGGCCATGCCTTAATTGTGTTATTTGTAACTGTTATCGCCTCTTTGCAAATGCAACATTTGTTTTCTGATGTGTGCTCGTGTAAGTTGAAACTCCATTACTATATTTCAAAGAAATATGCTGCATTGCATACCCGCCGTCTGTTCTAAATCAGAACTGACGATTACTCTGGTGGCTGAAGCTCCAGAAAGAAATGGAAAAGGCCGAAAAGAAGAAAGAAAAAAGGAGTGACAAGAAAGCTAAGCAAGGTGAGGTATCCAAACATTCAAAACGAACCCATAAGAAGAGAAAGCATGAAGACATTAGTGAAGCTGGTCAAGAGTCCCAGAAAGGCTCCAAAGAACCAGTTGAGCAATTGGAGAAGAGTGGACTCTCAGAAGAGCATGGAGCTCCTTGCTTCATTCAGATGGTGCATGGCTCTCCAGAGAGCTCACAGGACAGCAGCAAGAGAAGAAAGGTTGTATTGCCCAGTCCTAGCCAAGCTAAGAATGGTGAGGCTCTTGTGTTTGTCTTCTTTTCTGTAGTGATGTTTGCAAAATTGGCTTGATCCTGAATTGTTATCTACTTATCTTGCAGGTAACATACTTCGAATAAAGATAAGAAGAGATCAAGATCCTTCTGCTTCCATTTTGGAGAAATCTAAGATTGAGCAACAGCCAGTTCAACAAATGGGATCAGGTTCTTCCCTTATCAGTAAGCAAAACTCAAACCAGCTGCACACCAACAAAGTGATGGGTGGCAAATCAGCATCAACCCATCAGCAAAGCATCAAGAGTGATTCTCAAGCACTACTGAAACAAGGTGTAAAACCTGCAGCAAAGGTCATGCAGATAGCTGATCTTCTGAACATGAGAAAGGTCACACAACAAAAAGATGCCCCTTCATCTTTGAAGCCATCAAATGGAAGGCTTGGCTGTCCACCTGTAGAGATGATGGCAAGTGTTGGTCCTCCCACCAAGGTGATGGGAGGAGTCGATCCTCCGCCTGCCAAGGCAACACAAAGAGTCGATCCTCCTGCCAAAACATTGCAGAGGGTTGATCCTCCTGCCAAGGTGTTGCAGAGAGTCGATCCTCTGTTGTCATCCAAGGTTCGAATAGATGGAACACCATCTTTTATGGAGGTGTCCCAGAAAGAAACCAAGCTAGAAGTCGTGCCCGTTCACCAAAATCCAAAGGTGCCTATGGGGACGCCTGTCATGAAGCAGCAGCAGAAGACAAATGCCTCCCAGCCCAGAGAAGAGCCTTGCTTCTCTGGTAGGTACATGGAAGCTGCTTCAGTGCCTGTGGGGAAGCAGTCCAAGTCGGAACGGAAGAAAAGCCGCAGGGCTGAGAAGAAAGAGAGAAAGTTCAAAGATTTATTTGTTACCTGGGATCCACCTTCATTTGAGATGGAAGAAATGGATCTTGGTGACGAGGACTGGCTGCTTGGCAGTAAGAGCAAACCTGATGCTGGCATTAGCAACTGCAGGGAAGTAGCAGGTCAAGTGCCTTCACATTCTGTGGATCAGTGCTCATTGCAGCCCAGGGCCATTCATTTGCCCGACCTTCATGTCTATCAGTTGCCATACGTGGTTCCATTCTAATTTGTAGTGTGGAAGGTGACAAGTAGAAAGATGTTGGGAGAGAGCTGTGTTGGTTTGGGAGATAATGGTTCCCTGCCTCCCTGCCGCAGTTTTCCAGCTTTGTTCCAGTGTTTTAGGTGGCTGAGCCTGGCAAACATGATGTAATGTCCTATTTTTTGCTCGTTTATCGCAGCAATTGAACTTAAAATGACCATGTTGTTGATTGTTATGTTTTGTAATTCTAATCCATTCGTTATTTGTTCCCCAACAGAGTTTATCATTCAGATCTATTCGAAATTTAGCAACCCTCAAAATAGTGATCACTTATGGAACAATCAGGAGCTCCTCTTTGCCCAAAATTTGTGGCATGTGATGATTTGGTTCTGTACATTTGTTTCTAACCCTTAACCAAACAATGACAACCCAACTCAAAACAAAAGGAAGACGTGAAAACTGAAAAGCAGCCAAAGCAGCGGCCAGGATGTCAATCAAAGCTAGACGATCGACCGCACCGTTCTCGCAGGTACTCCTCGATGGGGCTAAGGTTGCTGTGCTCGGTGCTCGAGATAGACTCGGCGTCCTCCACGTCCAGCAGCGCGAGGCCCAGGTGCGACCTCACGTTCGCCTCCGGGTACGTCTCGTCGTCGACGCCGTCCGGCTCGGCGGTCTGCAGGTCGCCGGTGCTTGCCGCGCTCTCTCCTCGGAGCACGCTCAGTATCTGCACACGCAAGCAACAAAAGGGAAACTGTCACACCAGCTTCCCGCGTGCACGACCGACAGTCCTGACACCACGAGCCGAGCAGGGAAGCCAACCTACCTGCGATATCCTCGGCCTGAGGCGAGCCGATCTCCTGAGGCAAAGCGACGCGGCGAGGGCCATCCGCTCCACCTCGGCCTCGTCGTGCTTTACGTCCAGGCCGGCGTCCAGCAGGTTACAGATGTCTCCGCTGTCCAGAATCGGGCTCGCCTGTCACCACGCCAAGAAACCAATCGTGTCAGGGCAGAGCAACAATTAAGATTTGCAAAAACATCAAGGCTAATGGTGATGATGAAGCACTGATACTCTCACGAGACTGGTGCAGAGGATTAGGATGTACGCTTACCCACATAACGAGACTCTCTTGGCCCATGGGCGAGCCGTCGCTGATGGACTTCCTGCCCGTGAGGAGCTCCAGCAGGACGACGCCGAACGCGTACACGTCCACCTTGTCGGTGACCTTCCCGTACATGAAGTACTCCGGCGCCAGGTACCTGCACGGCAGAGCCAGCCAGCGATTTTCACCTTCAGTTTAACCGCGAGATGTACCAACGTGAGGGCGTACCGTCGCCGCAGATACGTACCCGAATGTCCCCACGACGTCGCTGTGCGTCAGGGAGGCCTGGTTGGACGACGACCAGATCGCCAATCCAAAATCAGACAGCTGCCACAACGCAGAGAGTTCAGAGTTTCACAGAGAGAAAAAAACAAGGCTGCAGGAATGGATCCGAAGATGGCTGCTGCATGCGCTCACCTGGGGCTCGAACTCGTCGGTGAGGAGGATGTTTGACGACTTGACATCCCTGTGGATCACCGGCCGCGAGTGTCCGGAGTGGACGTAGCTGAGGGCCTCGGCGACCCCGAGCGCCGCCTTGTACCTCTTCTCCCAGGACAGCGTCGGCTTCGACCTCTTACCTGCAAAATTGACAGCGTCAAAACGTCACACATCGAGTAAAGAACAGGCAACCGTTATAACAGCGACACCTTTCCTAATTGTTTTTTGATGAATCTCAAGTTTCGTTTGAACAAAATTTACCGAATTGCATTGTTTTAGGCTAATCTTTTCGGAAAAAATAAAGATTTGCTGCTCTAGGCTGGTTTAGTGACATAATGACATGGCATGGATGTACACAACTTTATACATGTCTATCGTGTCAGATAGATGTAAAAATGTACTAGTACTGTACCGTGCAGGTTGTCCTCGAGGCTGCCCCTGGGGAGGTAGGCGTAGACGGAGATGAGATTGGGGCCCTCGACGCAGACGCCGATGAGCGGGACGATCCGGTGGTGCCGCAGCTTGGTGATGATGTCCACCTCCCGGAGGAAATCCTTGGACGCCTCGGCCGACGCCTTTGACAGCTTGATCGCCACCGGCTGCCCGCTCGCGAGACTGCCCCTGTACACCTTGCTGTGTGCTCCCTTTCCAATCAGATTCTCTGCAAGAACAGAGGAGGAATCAAGAGCTGAAAGATGGAAGATTTTTAATGGTGGTGTATGGCTGTATGCAATGTGGGAGGAGAACAACCTGAGGAGAAGTGGTTGGTGGAGTCGTAGAGCTCCTCGTAGCGGAACCACCGGCACCGCGACGGGACGGCGTCGAGCATCCGCTTCAGCTCGGCGACGAGCTCCGCGTGCGGCTCCGGGGACGTCGACGGAGAGGACCGCCTCGGAAGGCTCATCACCCACTGCACCACCGACTGCTTGCGCGGCCCCTCGTCCTTGGGCTGCACGGCGCCGTTCGCCGCGGGCACCGGGCGGCGGAGCA
>KE373003.1:216291-234860 GCA_000418225.1 Zizania latifolia | reverse complement strand
CGGAGGCCTCGCGTACGGAAGCGCGGGCGCGGCATGCCACCACGCGCCACCTTTGTGCAGGTCATGGTATTGCTGCATCTGGCACGTCAGGGAAGACCCATACGCGCCGCGCGGCGTCGCCGGCCGCCGGAATCCGCCACCGACGGCCGCCCTCCTCGAGAACTCGAAGCTCCCGGCCGGAGACCGACGATCCAGCAGAACGTTTTCCATCTCCAGGAGGAGAAAGCTGTAGCTCACTCGATCTATGAGGCGTTTTCCCTCAAAAGGAACTGTAGCCTTAATGAGATTTGCCAAAGAGAGAAGGAAAAGAGAAACGGATGATCAAGTTCAAGAAATCAAACTTGAATCAGTTTTGCTTCAAATTTGCCAGAAGTAAAAAAACAATCTATCTAGATCCTTGAGATTAAAAACAACAAGGATTCTAGCTATGATCTATCTATGTATACGATCGACAGATGGCTTTAAATCGAGAAAAAAAGAACAGAGAGGAAAAAACAAAGAGAAGCTATCTATATCTGGGAAGAACTTGTGTCTTCAATTCGTAATCCTTCTCGAACGAAAAGAAAAGGAGATTGATCTATCTAAGAAGATAGATAGGGAATGATAGCCATGAAGTAAGCCCACCCTCGCCTCCGGGCTACAGCTCTCGGTGATCCAACGCCTCTTTTTATAGGAGAGGTTGAGGCGTTGGGTTGGAAAAAAATAAATTCTGGGGCTGAGTTTTAAAGTCATTCCTATTAAGGTTTATTATGGATTGACGCTAATTTAATCTGGTAGTGAATTGTGTAAAAAAATTTCTTAAACATTATTTGGCACATCAGAATTCCGATCTATTTTACGTGGATGGATCAAAATTTTAAACAAAAATCATGATAGATAGGCTAGAATTGTGGCCTACCAAACATGTTCTCAAGTAGATTTTAAATTCCTTCTAGAGACCCCACCTAAATTACTAAATTAGTGATGTCTAAATACTAAAGTAATCCGACCGTAAAAAAACCAATCAAGTCTTTGACTTTGAAGGTGAATTTATTTCCGTTGGGTTGGATTTCTGCTGGGGGAGAGGAAAAACAGGACCGGGTTTGACCTCAAAACTACCGCCCTCGTTTACTAATGTCTCGCTAATGGTCGGTTTGCACGTGTTAATTACTGTCTTGTAGGTTGACCACTTTTGTTGATGCCCCTTGAGAGAGGATGGTATTTAAATTCCTTGCCACTTGCGGAGCATTGTTCCCAGAAGAATGGCACTGATTAGCAAATGGTCTTGAGCATTTTATTTTCATTTCTACGTAGCTATTTTTCTACATATCTAAATACACAATTGCTTATTTGTTTTGCCACGCTAAAAAGATTACTAGTTTATTTTTGTATCTTTATGATGATACCATGTGCTCTCCCCGTCCTAAAATATAGTCTTATATGTTTGGATATATGTATTAAATAGATATAAAAAAAGACAATAACACTCTTTTCGGAATGAGTGAGTATAAACCTGAAAGTAGTTGGATGAAGTAACGAATAATAAAGCCTATGGATAATATGTGTATTTTAGAGGTAAAATGATATTTTACTAAGTATTAGGTTGCTATATTTGGCACACATTTTGAACTCTAAAACACTTGGCGGAAGGAGTATTGTTATGTGCATCCTTGACTCAACTTCTTGGTAAAGAAGTTATCATGTATTGAGAACGAAGGTAGTAAACTATATCATTCAAAATTTTCATTGGCATTCTTTAGTGACCAAATGAAATGGCATCACAAATTTGTTTAAAACGTTCAAATGTTCAGTATAATATCAATCTGCACCTAAGCTACTTACTTGCATTGCATGATTGATAAAAGAACTTCGAATAATATTTTAGTTTTAACAGTTGACTGCTGCGTTCTATATATGGTACGACAGTTTCTATTTAATTGTACCAATTAGATTTTAAAAAATACTACCAATATCTTATATCAATCACTAATGCGTATAAATAAATGACAACGACAAGGATTGTCTTGCTCCCACAGAAACAAGCATTCATTCGCATATTCTAAACATGCCTATCTGAAATAACACTGCTCACAGGAAGATCTGTCACGGCAATTAATAGCACCAATTCGCCGATCAAATTGTTCTAAGAGATGGATTTCATAATAAAAACAGGAATGCAACTGGGGTGGTTTTGCAAAACAAAAAACGCCGACAGGGACAGGTTGGACCAGGCCACCACCTCCATCCAACAACACGTCAATGACAGTGGGCCCGGAGAGTCGACACGTCAGCGTCGGCCCCACGACGCAGCGACCACGCACGAGCGAAAGCACAAACCCCCTCCCTTCCTCAACTGTAGCACGAATCTGGAGGACAAGGACCAACTGCGGGTAGGCCGGCAACCGCCAAAGCGGCGGCGGCCGTCGGATGGGGATTTCGGCAGGTGCCGCTCGGCCGCATCCGGCCGTCCGCGCGTTCCACAGGGACACGCGGAAAGCGACTCCGCCTTGCTTTCCGCCGGCTTTTACTGGGGCCCGGCCATATTGCTCCGTGTCCACCGGCGCCTGCACCACACGAGGATTTTTTTTTTCTGTAGGCTTTTTCAAAGACTAGTGTCCATGTAAAGTCCGAACAGCTTTCTCCCAAGAAAAATGCTGTAGTCAGAGATGTGTTGGCGTTGCGATTCCTATCGACTTTCCATTGCGTAAAGCACTGGCATTATGAGATATTTGGTGTTTTTGACAAAGCTTCAATTTCTGAATTTCCACGTGATATAGAGTTTGTAGGATAGAATAAATTTTACATTATATAGAAGTTAAGGGGAAAATAGATTGGTCTCTCCCGACACTAATTTGGTGCTAAAAGTCATGTATTGATAAACAAAAACGGTATTACCTCAGTTCCATAATATAGCAACCTAGAACTGGATGTGATATTTTATAGCACAATGAAATATATCATCTGATTCTAGATTATTATATTATGGAACAGAGAGAGTAGTTTAGTGTATAATATGAACAAGATGTCTCACCTAAACAACTTGCATACATTCTACTCTTTTTGTAACAACTATTTACTGGATCTTAATTTATAAAATCATAGCTAATAAGGTAAACTAAAACTGAACTTTCATTTGTGTTTTAAATGAGTGTGTGCATGTGATTTTACCGTGATAAACAAATTAACAAAACGAAGGCCAACAATAAACTCAGGAACCTCACAAAATTCTAATGAGCTTAAATGTGGGTACATTAATCATGCATACATAACTCAACCACCACAATTATTTCATGAGTTAATGTCTCCTATTGGACTGTATTTGTTGACGGTACAATGATGAATTGATGATTGACAACATGAAAAATATGTGCAAAGAAAGGGGGCAGCATCATAATAATATCAAAAAAGTAAAATGATATCTGGAATATATATGTTGATAATGTATTATATGGTTACTTAAAAGGAGAAGTGGCATTTCCAGATTGCCCGTTCTAAATCGGGTAGGACTTATATGTATTCGTCACATGATCACCACCAGATGGTATGGGCCACATATCCATGGATCGTAACGAGGTTTAACTATAATTTTCAACCCCTCAGTGACAATAAGTCCCTTCTTGAGCATGACCTATGATCAGGTTAGGTGTGATCTTATAGTATGGTCAAGCAAAGTGACGGCTTGAGCAACAGAGCAAGGTGAACTTATATAGAGCACTGTGACCACTCAGCTAGTCAAAAGACTGATCTTTGTGGGCCCCATTAGCTATATGGATGCACCAAGCATGAGTTGACCTAAAACACTCGGTTAACCTGTATATAATTAATATATGTGCCTAACGAGGATCACCTTGCATTGAATAGAGAGGATCTCTCGTATCTAACTCTATCGTCATAGCAAGCTCCCGTTCCATCAAGTAGATAGGAGATGTTCCATCCAACAACCCCAAGACATCGACTACGAGAGGGTGTGTTGGGTCAGTAACATCGTTAACATTATAAAGCACTAGCTTAGATAAGCTAGACATAATAATGATGTATATAACAAGTGGGATATCACACACCTTGATTAGGTTAGTAGTATATAAGGAGTAGCAGTTCCTGTAAAGGGGCTAAATAAGCCATTTAAGATATAACACATTTATATCTAAGTAATACATACTAGTAGGATATATAATTATTATTCTTCATGAACCTGAGTAAAATCGATCTTAATGCTCGTGATAGAGTTTTTTACAATCTTTCAATTCCTCTGCCGAATTTTGGACTATTTTTTAAAAAAATGCCGACCATAGCGTCGAGAAAAAAAGAATATTGAAATGGTAGTGCACACAGATATAAGAAGGCATGTGTTCTTCAACACTAACAATTCTGTAATTTTATCCCAAGCATCTAATGTAGGAGTTAATTAGTACATCATACACCAGTCTTTTAATTGTGGGTAGATAGATTTTGATAAGGAGAAAAGATATAATTCTTTGGAGAGTGATGAGGTGAGATGACCCCTTGGGGTGCATGCTGCTCCCCTTGGGGGAGATCTATCTTAACATGCTTCGTGGGAACCACGTGAGCTCACGATGAGGGCGAACGAATATCTCTTCTTTTATTCGAACGATAGAGTGGCTGAAGATTTGTTAAGCACCGACCAAGCAGAAAGCGATTTTTATCCAAAGTATTCCCTGCGCAGGAAAGTGAAATCCAGTAGCGATTAATGAATTAGGCGAGTAAGCAAACAAGTTGGTCTACGCTAGCTAGCAATAGGAGTAATTATCCAGCACTCCTCCTTACGCAAGAGCTTATCAAATCTCAAGCGTGAAAAAGAAGTATGCTTTATTTTTTATTTAATTATGTGTCAGTTAGGATTCGAATTTGAGAACCTGGCTCTGATATCATATTAAGTTATATACACCAACCACTTCAACCTAATTTTTATTTATATTCCAACAGTAATATTGTGTTTGGTTCTATGAATGAATGAGATTAATGGATGCTATTAGCAATTAGTGTATGAAAACAAGAGAAAGGTAGGTATAAAGGGGAAAATTATGGTGGCCGGAGTTGGCCTTTGAAGCATTTTTGTTGAGGAGGAGAGCTTTGAAGACGACCCACATGGTTTTGCAAGACCCTGGAAAAGTACGGTCAGTATAATAATTAGGTGCGACCAGTTGAGATAATTATGAAAGAAAGTAAACCCTGTGGCAAATGCTTAACCTTAACCTTTCTCCATGGTAATGATTTGCTTGTAAGACTAAAGAAAGGGTGCTCACAGCTTAATTTATTGATTAAATCGAGGTAAAGATCGACTAAAGAGCAAGCCATATATCTTAGGGAAAACATATTCCGTGGCACATACCCGAGCAAGACTATGATACAGGACACCGTCGTATTATTTTATTCATTTCTAATATTTTAAAATGCAAAATAATCATATTTCCCTTTCTTAAGTGTGCTGTTGTGTTAAATATAAATATCTAATGTTGTCTTTGTCTAAAATGGTAACTGAAAATAGCTTTTGGCTATAAGAACAACTAATATATATGTTGCTTTTGGCGGGGAACAAAATAAATGAACAAAAAAGATGTGGTTCAGAGCATGTACGGAGAGCAAACTAAATTGAGAGAGGAATAATCTGAAAGAGTAATATCATGTTGAGATGTGTACACCGACTCATTTAAAAATAGATAATTCACTTTATATTCTAACATTCATTAAGTTTCATAGTTATATGTTGCAAAACATAGGATATTGTTAATTAGCCGCATGGTATCAAAATCACTGTTTTTCGAAGTTACCAGAATTGTAGCTCTGTAAGCTCAACCCATTAGATCGATGTTTCTAGGTTGAGCAACTAGAAATAAAATATCTCTGATTCTTTTTAGCAAGCTACATCCACTATAAAATATCACTTAGATCTTTTCTTAGCTTCACCAAGTGGACATAAACATCATGTCAAACAGCCTCAATGGGCGATGCGAGATCCTTAAAATCTCTTACGACCCAGTTGCCTTTCTTTTCTGCGAGAGTGACGAGATCAATCAAGCTAATAAGCCCGGTCATGATTGGTTCCAATCCTTTCCAAACATAGTCAATCTCTCGAGAACAATCTCGAACCATATCACAGTAGCAACCACTCCCATAAATACCAATTCTTTCATGGCGTGTACTCTAGGACAGATGTCGTTATTAGCTGAACTCTCTTGAACCATCCGCAACTTTATTAGGATTATTCTGAGGCCTGTGCCGGCATGACGTCGCGAGATTACGGCGACCTGTGAGAAAATATCGGCCGTAATCTGCAGGCAGAGGCTGCTGCATGCTTGCATTGCATGCCTGCCCACAGGCCGCGCGTCGCGCGGGAGAGCCAGAAATCCGCCGCGAGCTGCACCGCCGCGCGGCGGGTTTCGCTTTCAGCGAAGGGAAAGGCGGCGCCCGGCGCGACGGATGCATTTGTGGGATCGCGCGCGCGATCGAGATCTCGTCGCCAGCCACGCGCTGCAGCCTGCAGCTCCCCGAGAAAATCTGTGAACCTGTCGCCCTTGTGTGATCTTCTCTCCTCGCCGTCCCGGGGAGATTGAGATTGATTTGAGGCGGACCAAATCTGAAATCGCATCAAGGATATGCATGTGGCTCAGGCGCTCAGCGGCAGCCTCAGCGTGCTGCAGCCTGTGACAAGAGTTCGAAGTCGTATCTTTCTAGGCGAGCGTGTGATGTGACGGTGCATGACAAAATCAGACAAATGGTGTAGTAGCACTACTTGCAAATATCCTTGGCAAATTAGAGGTTGTGCTTGCTTCGTGTGGTTTGAATTGAAAGGCTATTACTACTACATGCCGCGCATTACAATCAGTTGCCTCCAGGGTTCATTACTTCGTTCTAGCAATAAATTTTGCTTGGCAGTGGTACCACCGAATTTTGTTGGGAACAGTATGAAAATCGGATGAATTTCGATAAAATTTTGATTTAGAATCAGATTTTTACTTAGCTGACTTACCGAATGATTTCTCATTTTGAGCTAGAGCGAAATAGTCAAAAGTTACAAAATTCGACTCGTAGTTGTAAACCTTTCCTCAACACACCAAAATAAACACTCTCCCCTTAGCGTGGAGCAAGGTCACTCCGTGACGTATGAATATGAGCTGAGCTCCGTTTCTCATGGTTGCAGTCAACCACAAGCTTGTCATTTGTGAATACTAACCTCAAGTTTTTTAACATGGAAGATCTTTTGCTAGTGCTAGCCATTGGGCTCACCTAACTCTCATTTGACATTTATTTTTCATCACTGCCATATACCCCATGTTGGCGTTTACTACGCATCCCATGGAACGGAGCAGAGTTAAGGCACACAGCCCGGTCAGTGTGCGGCGTTCTGTGGAGCACCGACTATTTGATCACGTCCACATCTTGGCCCTGTTGCGATACGAGCCCGTAAAAGGGGTCGAGGCGCCCATTCAACACAGGAAAAGGACATGGCTGGCGGCTGGCCTCGCTTTCCAGCTTTTTATGCCGCCCGGCCGCTGCCCGCCACTGGCCGGCCTCCTCTCTGCTGGATCTGCTCTGCTCCTGCGCGCGCGCATGCGTCCTGGTCCTGCTGCGAAAGTAAACGGCGGTTTTTATTGTTTTGCCGGTCGCCGACGGGCTGGCTCTTACGAGCTCGTCAATATATAGCTTCCTTACGGAACTGTCCATTGCCAAACGAGGCGGCCGTCCGCGTGGGTGTGAGCGGCGGGGAGGAGGGGAGTGCAGGAAATACAGGATCGCTTTGTCAAATATATTCTGGTTTGTTGCGAATTTGTGATGTAACGCAATGACTAATTTGTAAATTTTCATATGGCAATCAGCGGCGGCGATTCCAATGCAAGGGGTTAAGGGTGCGGTTGGTTGAGATGTAGATTTTGAAAAAAATAACTACTTTGAGCTAAGAAAAAACTAAAAAGTTATGAAAACTAGAGTGTAAGTAACTTTTCAATCTTTCAATAACATGGTAGATAATTTTTGTGAAGTTTAGACTGAGAAGCTGTGAAAGTTAGGATGAGAACAACTTTCACATCTTTTTCAGTTTATACAGAAAAAAGAAAAAAGCTACGGTTCTAAAGAAGATGATTTGCTTTTTTAATTCAGCTTTCAGTTTCTCAATAAAAAAAACTGGTTCTAAATTCTGCGTCCCTACAAGCGGCCATCCAAAAAGGGATTATTTTGTAAAGTGTCCTCCGAAAATGGGCCGTCAACTATTTTTTCCGAAAAGGCTTTTCCGGCCCAATATGTCCTTTTTTGGGCTAAATTCAGTGGCAGATTCGCCACACGAGATCCACACCGGTCCGCCCCACCCGTCGTCTTCCTCAACTCGCTGATACGACCGAGCTCCGGCCGTCGCGGGCGCCGTTACAGCGTCGACGCGAAAGGGCGACACGCTTGCCGCCGGCAGGACCGCCGCTCGGCGACCCATAGGCCATAGCCAACCCACGGCCTTGCGGTTTTGCCTCCGAATCGCGGTTTGGGCTGCGGCATGCAACACGAATCCTTATGTCCCCAGTTGCAAATGCATGGGTACGAGCCCACGTTTGCTGTTGTGCTGTGCCTTTTTTAATCACCAACAGGACCGGTTCTGAAAAGGAGATATCTCGGTTGCATGTAGCTTTATGCGCACATCTCACGCACGGTCATAAATTGTAACGAACACTATTTTCACTGGGAAAATATTGCGATGAAGGGGGCAACAATATTTGCAACCTGCAAAGAAAGGAGAGCTTTGTTTGGGGCAAGCTGCATGCTCCCAGAAAAGGATTTTTCATGTACCATAAAATAGAGCTGAAGGGAATAATAGGTTGTCCTACCCTCCCACTGCATGTTAGATTATGGAAAAGCATGTGATAATGTGATATTGCATTGTCTTTCAGGTTAAGAACCTAATTATGGAGCAAGATATCATCTAATTAACCGCACATTTTGAGTGGAGACGTCTGCGTCACTTTATGGAAGTCCTTGTCAGTTGTCAAAATGTGCCCCTAACCAATCTAGATCCACATGGCCTGCACCCATTACTTATTCGAGTACCAGCAAACCTCGAGAAGCATCAATGCCCGCTTTCCTCGTTGTTGGCGCTCCAGGGTAAAGCGCTCATGGAAAACGAACCAAAAGTTGCCGAATACC
Organism: Zizania latifolia; assembly: GCA_000418225.1. NCBI lineage: Eukaryota > Viridiplantae > Streptophyta > Magnoliopsida > Poales > Poaceae > Zizania > Zizania latifolia. The sequence goes on along the minus strand of KE373003.1, from coordinate 225,737 downwards.
AAGTCGGACTGACTTGATGATGAAAACACCCAGCGAACTTTATCAGCCTTCGAGGTCCAGTAATCCAGACTCCATCCCAAAACTAACCAGTACTGACGATGCAAGAGAGTAAAACATGGCTGGAACATAGGGATACCGTTGCTGAGAAAACAGACAAAACTTCGGTTTGATGTAGAATCCCCTTCAGATATTTCAAATAGAAAACGATACTCCTGCTGGAAGCAGGAGTATCTGGTAGTTTTCGTCTTGTTTCATCCTTTCTTTCCCGTTGCTTCTGGCAGTAGCGTTGCCCACACCAAAGCAAACAAACGAGTAGTAATAAGCAGTAGACCATATCACCCCAGCTCTATGTCACACTGTCACAGGCTCACACACAGCCAGCCACTGTACTCTACGCTATTGCAGGCTTGCCGCTTGCACTTTAATCGATTTGGGGAGCGCAAGGCCCCACCAAATTAAAGCGTACTGCGCCCTGCACTGCCATCCCGACCGAAAAAAATTAATCGTTACGGGCCCACCTCTTTTGACTCCACCGCTACCTTATCGGCAGCGCGCGGGACCAGGTGTCCGTGCCCCCACTCGCCAGTCACATGGGCTGCAGCCACGTCACCACGATGGGGCTCCGCACGTCGTGCCCGCCGCCGTCCGACCAGACGAGGTGCCCGTACACCGGCGCGGTTGCGGCGGCAGGCGAGGAGGAGGAGGACGCAACTGTGACGGCGAAGCTCTGCTTCTTGGCGGTCGGGGAGAAGACGAGCTTTTCTGGATTAACGGTTACGGACACGGCGCTGGTCGCCATCTCCACGCGCACCTTGTACGTCGCGGACGCTTGGGCGCCGGCGTTGGTCGCTGTGCGGAGCACTGTCTTGGATTGGTTGCCGCCGTAGAACACCACGGAGATCGATGGGTAGTTCAGGTCGGAGCCCGAGGGTTTCCTGCTCGTCGCGGGGCACGCCACGGGTTTGTGCGTGATCACCTGGATCGCGTTGGCCTCGTAGCCGATGCTGCACATGAACGCGACGTAGTCGTCGTCACCGATGTCGTAGACCAAGCCCGGGTCCAGGGCTTTCCCCAGTGCGATGTGCCCCGCGCCGTAGTCGAACGGCGTCGCGACGCGCCCGGGCTCGGCCTCGTCAGCCACGGCCTCGCCGCGGTTGTCGGTGACGACGGCTGTGGTCATCAACGCGGAGCGTATGGCCGCTGGCGACCAATCGGGGTGCGCAGACCGGAGCAGCGCCGCCGCGCCGCTCGCGTGCGGGCACGCCATCGAGGTCCCCGAGAGGATGTTGAACTCCGTCCGCCGAGGGTCGGATTCCAGACCGGTTGGGCCCGTGGCGCCCGTCCACGCCGCGAGGATATTGACGCCGGGGGCGATGAAGTCAGGCTTGAGGATTTCCGGGACGAGCCCATTGGGGCCCCGAGCCGAGAATGAGGCCACCACGGGCGCCGGCTTGACGCCGATGACCGTGCCCCTGAAGTTAATTGTTGCCGTTGGGTTGGTGGTGTTGGCAGCATATGCTTTGAGTGTGTCGCCCTCGTTCTCGCCCACCGAGCAAGCAGGGAGGACATGGGCGTCTCCGACAAGGCCTTCGCCATTGGCCGCTCCGTTGGCGAGAACCATTGCTATGCCACCCGCTTCCTTCACGACCATCCCCTTTGCCACGCGCGGGCTGCTGCCGCGGTCACAGATGACGATCTTGCCGGACACCAGGGATGGGTCGATGGAGTTTTCCATGCATAGCGAAGCTGACAACCCGCCTGATCGCCCGGGGTAGAACAATGGCAACATGGTGTTCGTCAGCGGCTTGCCAGAATATAGAGACACCCCTGACATGCGCCTCCCGTCGCCGAGCACGATTTCCGCAGGGAAATTACGGTCGATGGTGCCGGCGCCCACGGTGGCGAGCCACGGCGCCAGGTTGGTAACTGACATGCCAGTAGGCCCCTCGTTCCCGGCGGAGGTGGCCACGAACACTCCACGCGACACGGCACCATACGCGCCGATCGCGATTGGGTCAAGGTAGAATGGGGATGCAACGCCATTGCCACCTCCGATGGAGACGGAGATGACATCCACGCCGTCCGCGACGGCGCGGTCGAATCCAGCAAGGATGTCGGAGTCGAGGCAGCCAGCACCCTTCCAGCAAACCTTGTATGCGGCCACCCTGGCCTTGGGCGCGACTCCCTTGGCGACGCCGGAAGCGTACCCCTCCATGCTCGCGTCGTAGGCGACGCTGCCGGCTGCGGTGGTGGCGGTGTGTGTCCCGTGTCCATCTGCGTCGCGCGGCGACATGAACTCCACCGACCCGTTGGACGCCGTGGCCGCAAGGCCGTAGTGCGCCGCATGACCCTGCGAGAAGAACCGTGCTCCGACGAGCTTCCTGTTGCAGGAGGACTCCGAGAATCCTGTTCCCTCGTCGCAGCCGCCGCGCCACCGGGAGGGGACGGGCGGGAGGTTCCTATCAGACAAACTGCGGCGCTCGGGCCAGACGCCGGTGTCGAGCACCCCAACGATAACATCCGAGCCGTAGTCCGCGAGGGACCAGAGCCCAAGCCGAGCACGGAGGCCCAGGAACTGCGGCGACCTTGTGGTGTGCAGCGTCCGGACCTGGTCCTCGAACGCCGCGAGGACGGCCGGGTGCCCCCGCAGCTCGTCGGCGCGGGACGCTGAAACTGACGCGGAGAAGCCGTGGAAGACGGTGTCGTAGACGTGGAGAGGCTCGAGCGGGTCGGCGCCGCCGGCCGTGGACGCGAAGGCTGCGGAAGAGTACCAGTGCGCGTGGGTGGGGAACACCGACGGCTTGGCGCTGTGGTCGACGCGGAAGATGTACGTCCTCCTCTCTCCGCCACCACCGGCGCCGCTCCCGCCGACGGCTCGCGACAGCGTTGGGATCAGCAGCACGAGCAGGACGAGCGGTAGCACGCTGTGGAAGGGAGCGGCCATTGGATAGCTCGGCGAGAGTGACGGTGTCGTGGAGCGGTGGAAGCGGGCAGTGCGCGGAGTTATAGCGGGGAGCAGTGACCAGGAGGTTGGGGCATCTTACCGCTTTGCGCACCGTCGCGCAGCTGCAGCAGTAACGTCACTCGCGTCACAGTTTCGCCACGCTCCATCACGCCGTTGCATGGTTAATGCCGCTTTGCATCGGTGGTTCGTCGTCGGCGGTGTAGCAGCTGCCGTGCGCTCCCGTGCGGCTGGAGGAGGCAGCCCGATCCGGACGCGTGGGGTGGGGCGCGTGAGCGTCAAGTGAGGTCACTGAGATGTGGCGCCGTACGTGTCTTGACGAGAGTCCCGTGCCGTTCTGCCGCTAATATCTGGGGTCAACTTCTTTTGGTCCAACGTGTCATGTGCGCCCCGGACGGAATTCATGGGGAATTTTGGACATTTGGTGTGTATGAAGCGTGGGATCCACAGGCACATTAGCATGTGTATCTCGGTATCGTTGCGAGGAGTGAGGACCCCTTCTCTCGGCGAGGAGGGGTCGCAAAGGGTAAGCGCGGATTAAGCACTCGTGGGGTGATTTGTTATGCTCCTACTTGTACGTACGTGGGCATCGATTCCAAACGGAATCTGGAGAACGGGAAAAGGGGGGCGTGCTTTTGCGGTAAGGTGAGCTTTGGGACTCTAGCCGTGCTCGTTTTTCAGTGGCTTGGCGCTACCAAATGATGAGGTACTGTCGGCGAAAATGAATGCTGATTGACTTGGGTGCAGGGTTTACGAGCAAAGGCTACTAGAGGTGGCCCGATTTGCTCCATGAAACCAGTGGTTTTAGTACGAGTTTGTTTATGACAGCATTTGTTGATACCGACCTGGTTCTGCAGATTAACTCTGACTGGTATGCCGAAGGATGGCTGGTTGCAATCTTCATTCGCTTTTCATCTGACCCAGGAAGCAGATCTGCTTACAGTTTACGCTCCGATGGTTAACATTACTCATACATCATTCACTTGGAGCTGAATCTAACACAGTGCCAGGACTACAATGCTGTCAATCATCCTCAGGCCTCAGCTCAGCTCCCTTGTAAAACGTTACGGTATTTGCGACGACTGTCACCAATGGGGCCCATGTATAAATGTATTCTAGCACATTCGATTCAGCCGCAGGATTTACTTTTATAGTAGAACACTAGAACCAGTGAAATTGTTCGACCACGCGGTTGAAGTTGCAGCCTGCAGGTCGACCAGCACCAAGCTTTAGTTAAGGCGGGCCCTCGACGTGACGACGTTGTGACCAAAAACGAATGACGACTCGATGTTGTGCGGGGCCTCAAAGGCTCAGAGCAAGTTCGGGTCGGGTCCTCCCGTTCTCTCGCCCCCCAAAAAACCGGACCGCGTCTATAGTTAAACTCGAAAAAACTGGAACAGCTAACATCACAGGTTCAGTTTATTTAAAAATATTTATGTAATTGAATCCATATAAAACAAATAAACCAAACGGTTTCTATGGAGAACCGGATGACTGATAGCTAACTAGCCATCTATCTTGTAAGATATATCTATGAACTGGTGGAATGGGAGCTGACGACACCAATTTCCGATTTCAAAGAGGCCGGCTAACGCTGTAACGCACTAACGCACGTAGCCCACATGCTAATATGCTTGGGTGAGGCCCAGTGTCACAGTGAGATCTGACAAGAGACGCGGGCGGAGCTCAAAGCATGCGCCCCTCAAGGCCGGGCCGGTTCACCGGCCCACTAAATCTCGAGCAATCGCTCGATTTTGCTGATCCCGGCGGCGGCGGCGTCCTCTCGAATAGGCCCGTTCCCTTCGTTACCTAGATTTTTTTTACGTGTGCGCGTCAGGCGTCTTTCGTTCTGTCGCGCTGAAAAATGCAGAAAGGCTAACACGCGACTGTTCGCCGCGGACCGTGCCGCGCGAACACCACGTGTCCACGGTTAGTCTTGAACGCCGAGAATGAGAGCGCACCCACGCAGCTAGGCCTACGGACCTGCGTGAGAGGATGCACGCACACATGGACTGATTTATTTCTTACCATTTGAGTTGAAAATTATTTCGTGGAAATTGAGTACGAATTTTGAGCAATCATGTAGTTTGTACGTGGAAGTTATTCAAAATCCTATGGAAACTCACCACATAAAAACTATATTTTAGAAAAGAGGTTACATACGTCGCGTGTGGACGGGCACGCTTTGGCCCAAAGGTAAGTGGTTACGTCGCCGTGTACTCATGCGTCCTCCAACGGAAGGAAAACGGTTACAAGCTGGACATGCGCGCGCTTGTCCAACCGGCGAGAGCGCGCATATTAGCTCCCCCTGAAAATGATAGTATCTGTAATGCCAGCAGGCGAGCAAAATCTGAAGCACGGGTTCATCATGTTTCGATAACAACCAAGTGGAGCATCTTCAGTGGAATTTCTACGTCGCCGATATGGACGTTTCACTAATCCGCTGGCGCTCCCTCATCAGCAAACACCACACACATGAAACAACAAGCCGGACTCTAAACCACACCACACAAAGGCACAAACCCTCGTCAGATCGCATCATCAGCGCACCGCGAGAACCGAGAAAGCCAATTAGCAGCCGTCCGATTATATGACAGGTGAGTACGCACGTACGTAGGCGCCGCGCCGCGGCGTCACGGCGGCGACGGAGGGAGCTCCGAGCTCGCCTCGGCTCATCACTGGGCGCGGCCTCGGATGACGTCGAAGCCCATCTCGGAGGAGTCCGTGGCCTGCACCTCGTAGTGGACCCCGTCCAGCACCCGCCTCAGCCCCTGCTTCGACGTCGCGTACAGAATCTTGGCTCTTATCCTCGATGCGGTCGGTGACCTGAAACCCGCACGATAACGATTACTCAAGCAACGAATCTCAATCACGGACCGTGCTGCAGGCTGCAGCTCGCGAAAACAATACGGCAACGCATCGAGTCATCAGGTACTCTCGTATGGTAGGGGACAATGCAGCAACAGCAGCAGTTGCTATCAAACCAAACTGCATTAACAAAAAGGAAACTGGAGAAGGTGGACTCACTAACACAACACATAGTGCTCTAATTGTTTGTTGCCGGTGCTAATTGTACCTCGATCTTTTCTGGTAATCTTGTTTCTGGTGACAGCAGGACATGCCAAGAAAGAAGTGAGTAAACTGCAGATCGATGTAGCTACTGCCTACTGGCATATTGGTCTGCACGATGCTTGCTTTTTGATGATGGGTTTACGAATATACAAGGACGGTGGACAGATCTAGACAACAGGTGGATTCAAGCCAGATCAGATCTGATGAAAGAACCGGCCTTGGTAGTGCAGGTTAAGAAAAGAATATTGCATGGAAATGTACTAAAGACAACAGTAATGACAAAGATGATGGGGGGCAGGGAGAAAGGAAGGAAAGCCTTATCAAGAAAAGTTTGGTCCCCGTCATGATCTCGACTAAAGTTAGGTTTGACAAGGCAACGGGGAAGCTACTTTTTTGTGGAAAATAGAGAAAGCTTGGTGCCCCATCCGTCTTTGTGATAAGGATGCGGCACTGATTCAACAGTCATTTCTCCCTGAAGATTTTTAGTCGGATTTCTTATGCTCAAGAGGTGTCTGCCAGTGTACAGCAACATTTGTTACGTATGATATGAGTTTACTATGATATGATGCAAGGAGTAGTTTTCGTATATGACTGCTGCGTCGGTTCCAATACTTTTAATTTGTTTTAAATCAAAGTAATTAATCTAAAATAATAATAATTTCAACATAAAATAAGTATTATTATGTCTATTATAACATATGTTTTCATTGCTTAAATGTTTGGTATGGAATATGTATACTCTTTGTTATAGATTTAGTTAAATTTAGAATAATTTGATTGAGGATAAAATAAAATTTAAAAAATATTTTGGGACAAAGGGATTACGAGGAGATAACATCATGTAATTATATGAGTTTTAGTGTTTGTCATTAGTGGACAAGGCGAAGATGGATTTGGTCTCTTTAGCTAGTTGCCGTAGTTTATGAATCGCTTGCAAATTTTCCAAAGTGAACCCGGCTGCGCTTCCCGAGAACAACTAGCTGTGGTTTGGACATCAGAGACGATTTAATTACTATGTGCCTTGTACAAGAACGCGCGAGATGGAATCACGTAATGGATACAGCTTACCAAGTGTTACAGGTAATTACTGGTAATTAATCGAGATCGGGCATGGATGATGGAAGAGGAGGTAACTAGTTAAGAAATGAGAGGATTGAAATTGGTTACCAGGCGATGAAGAAGATCTTGCTCTTCTGGCAGTTGTCGACGGTGACGAAGTCGAAGTCGAAGACGGCGTAGCGGCAGTCGTCGGTGGGCAGCGCGGCGACGAGCTCGTCGTAGCCCTCCCCGGGGCCGCCGACCTTGTCCACCAGCACGGCGCGCGACCGCTCGTCGATCTTGTACACCACGAACCGGTGCACCTTCTTCCACTTCATCTCCATGAACCACCTCTGGCACTCCTCCTTCACGTTCATCCCCTCCGTCGCCTGCACAGATTAAACCCCACGCACGCACGCTCATAATCAGAACGCCGCGACGACCCACGCACAGCCATCGGCGCCGCGTAACGACTGGGGCGCTGGATCGGTTACCATCTTGTAAGCCATTGCCATGGTTGAAGCAGATCGCGGAGCAGTCGTCGGAGACGGGCGCGGCCGGCGGTGAGGGCGGAGACGTTGCCCTTGGGGTATCGCCTCTCTTCGCTGTTGGTTTTGGTTTTTCCTTTGAGGACTCTCTCCCTCCTCTTCTGCTGTTGGCTGCTTTTGACATTTGGTGAGGTCGAGTCGACTTTATAAAAAGAGTGGCCACCAGGCCAAAATTCCCTCCTCAACCTTTTTAAAACGGGAAAAAAAAGGAGATGATGCATTGGGCACAACGCATTTTCCCCCAACATTACGTTTAGAATAAAAGCACGACTTCACATATGCAAACAGGTGGACGAAATAGCAGAATAGTGCACAAAACCTCTTTGAAATTTCGCAGTTTAACCATCACAGTGACAAACCGACAAATAATCGACAATGCCATGGGCTATTTTACCGGTCTCCTCGGGCGTGGGCGTCGGATTGGGAGCTAGTGCACGCTAACACGGCTAGGCTCGTCATGAGCAGTGCGGCCATGCCCATCCCGATCGATCTCCTCCATTCTTTGCTTGGAAGGTAAGGGAGGTGATCGCCATTGCGCCGCGAAAAGAAGAGAAAGCGCGCACTGCATGGGGCCTCGGCTCTCTTTCCCCCTCCCCCACCACCGATCCCGTTTCTCACCCGCCTCGTTCGGTGAAATTCTGAAAAGCCGGTTGTTTTCTCGGTGCATGTTGTGACGACGAAGCTCGTCAGCGCGAATTAAACTAGAGCTGCTCGTGCGCCGTTGATCTCTTTTTGTTCGTGCGGGGCGTACGTGCTCTCTCTGCTGCGGTTCAGCTTCAGCCTCCTGTTTTGATGAGCAATGGTGCCGGTTGTTGTTGGTGGGAATGGGGGCGTATTGATGGTCAAATGACACATTGCAGATGGCTGATGGTGGCATGGTGATTGGTATGAGTTATTGAGTTTGCCCCGGCGACAGTACGGGAAGACAGTAGACGTGATGGGTGGGCGAATCAGTGAATGGACTAATGCAGAGCTGTAAAGGATGTTGCAGTGTGCTTGTGCTGAGCTGAAAGGCAGGGTTCCTGAGTCAGTGCATTAGCGTAGCAGCGTCCTATCAGGAATCAGGATTACTTGCTGATCTGTATGGCCTTTTGTTTTTGAATATAGCACACGAACAGGTCTCAAACCTGACATTCAGCCCGGCTGAAATAGCCCGTGTCTCCAGACTCCAGATCATTGAGCTATCTCTGAGCACTTCTTTTTTGCGTATGCGAGTATTCGTACAACGGTGGAGGCGCACTGTAAAATTACGAGTCCTCGGTTGTCGGCTACTAGCATAGCGCTAAGTTGATTGCCAGACAGGTGAAAGATGACACAATCATGGTTTGTCAACACAGAAAAGTAAAGGCTAAACTAAAGAGAAAAAGCGCACAATTCTAATCGAAGTTCTGTTCTCCGGCAAATTTCTCCCTTGACATGTCACTTTCTTCTTTCCTGGATGCAATTTCATTATTTCAATCACTATTGCTTGGTCAATTATTGGATGGCGATCTACTCCACGCGAACAGAACGCCGCGTCCCTTCACCGTAATCAAGAGGCCCCCTTGCCAACACAAAGAACGACGTGGACGTCTGATGCCAACGTACGTCAATTGCAAACCAACAAGAGAAATAATGCAGCGCGCCTGCACAACCACTGCTCTGACAGTGGATGCGTCGCGAGGGACGACGTGACGTCTGCCGACGATGAAAACGGAAAACCCCGCCAAAAACACACGAGGGCAGGAGGAGCTCCACCGGGTAAAGCCTGGCCGGGAAGGGATCGGTGGAAGAGAGCAGCCGTGCACGCGCGCCGTCTCGTCGCCGACGTGCGTCGCTAGAGAGTG
>KE373003.1:188035-202560 GCA_000418225.1 Zizania latifolia | reverse complement strand
CGGTTCAGCGAAGCCATTGCTAAGCCTGAAAAGAGCTTCGTAGAACGGTGGTGTTGGGAGGGAGAAGCTCTGGTGACGGAGCCGCTGAAAGATGAGGAGGTTTGCTCTGCATGCCGTGCGGTTTCTCGTTCTGTGGATGCTGCTCCAGTGTGGCCATGAGCTTGTAGCAGCGGCACCTCCTGGTCAGTCTCGGAACCGTCAGTCTCCGACTCTCATCTCTCTCTCTCTCTCGGTTCTTGCAAGTAAGGTCGGAGTTAGTGATATTGTTTGAACTTTTGGGTTTTCATGCAGATGGCTGGTACGATTACTCTGCCTACACCGATGTAAGTCTCAAACGAACCATCCTTATCACCTATGTCAATTACCCGCTTTCAGTAGCAGTGTTGTTGTTAGGATCGCTGAAGTATAGCTCGGGGCCGGGGTAAAAGCCACAGTCTTTGTCGTCCATAGTAATCTATGCATTGTTTATCAATGGCATTCCCCTTGTGGGAGCTAATGACATGGGAGCCTAGGAAGAAAACGGGGAAGACGAAGCTCGAAGAAGCCACTGGACCACCACTGCTTCCTTCACACTGTTCATATTTTAGGTATTATAAATATAAATTATATGTGTAATATATAATACTACTATACCTATTTCATAGATACTGGAGGGGCCCATGGTTTCAAGGCGCAGGGCAGGATACATGACCTTTTCTTCAGTTATTTCAGTTTTGTTGTCATGTACTCATGTGTGCGTGGAGACCACAAGCCCACCTGCACCTACCTAATAACCAATAAAAACTATCACACGGAACAAATGACAACTATTGTACTGCGCTTTTCACGGTATTTAATTTAGTATTAGCATTCACCGAGTTCTTGGTATGGATGTCAGTTAGCTAGTTCAACATGCCTCTGTTCGATGCTCTTCTCTGGAAGCTAGACGAGCTCCGCAAGGCGTCAAGCGCCAGAGCCAAATTACACACGCCTAACATGCCTTTTTAGGCCGACCAACTAACACGGCAAGTGACTAAATGAGTCAGTGAGATGCTTATTAGTTGTATACTCGTATGCTTAGCTGCACTTTTTTGTATGCCTTGTGTCATTCAGTTCGTCCCATGCATTCATTAGAAAGGGAGGTGAAAAAATGATAACTCTTGTTTGATGCAATGTACATGCGGCGTTTAGTGCAGAGGCCAACCGGAGCCAGCTCTGTACAACGGAGGGATTCTGAAGTTTGGCAACAGCGACGACCAGACCGGGTACCACGCGACGGAGACCGGCGTCTTCTCGCCGGCGTTCGTGGTCTACAACCTCAACAAGACCACAATGTACACCTTCTCATGTGAGTTCGCCGGCTGGCGGTCGCCTCTGTTCCTCAATCTTCTCTGTGTCCAAAACCTGCTCATATGTACGGTTCCAGTTTCAGATCAAATCAACACTGCATTTTCACGTTGTGCAGGCTGGGTCAAACTGGAGGGCGCGTTCTCTGCTCTGATCACGGCGAGGCTGGCGCCGGACAACGCCGGCGCCCGGTGCATCGGGACGGTCCTGGCGAGGAACGATTGCTGGGCCTTTCTCAAGGGCGGGTTCGTTCTCGACTGGCCGACTCAGTCCTCCGTCATCTTCTTCCAGGTACACATATGCAGCCACTTTGTCTGATGCAGTGCTAATATTTGGATGGTTTTCTACCTTTCTTCTCATGTTTTCGTGGCCCACGTTGATTTGCTTCACAGAACGCTGACAAGACCCCTATGAAGATCACCGTTGCGAGCGGCTCGCTGCAGCCGTTCACGCCGGATCAATGGGCCATGCACCAGCAAGACACGATCCGAAAGGTAGCGTTTTTCGTGGTCACGTGCCAAGATGTCCGGTGCAGAGGAAAGTGATCAAGTTTTTTTTTGTGCGACTCCGATGATAAGCTGTACTCTGTTTTGGACCAAGCAGAGGAGGAAGCGGATGGCTACCATCCACGTCGCCGATCAGCAGGGCGGCCGTGTGGTTGGCGCCTCGGTGTCCGTGAGGCAAACCGCCAAGGACTTCCCGTTCGGCTCGGCCATCGCCTCCACCATCTTGGGCAACCAAGCCTACCAGGCACGTACAGTATTGCTTCAAATCAGAGTAAAGTGTTGTCAAAAAATGCAAAAAACGAGGCTAAGATGTGTATCACTTGGTCTAGTGCAGAAGTGGTTCGTGGATCGGTTCAACGCCGCTGTGTTCGAGGACGAGCTGAAATGGTACTCGACGGAGCCTATGTCGGGGCAGCTGCGGTTCGACGTGCCGGACCAGATGCTGGCGTTCGTGCGGTCCCACCGGGTGATGGTGCGCGGGCACAACATCTTCTGGGAGAACCAGGACGCGACGCCGAGCTGGGTGAAGGGGCTCTCGCCGGACGACCTCCGCGCCGCCGTGAACGGGCGCATCCAGAACCTGATGACGCGTTACCGCGGCGAGTTCGCGCACTGGGACGTGAACAACGAGATGCTGCACTACAACTTCTACGAGCAGCGGCTGGGCGCCAACGCGTCGATGGAGTTCTTCAGCGTGGCGCAGGACGCCGACCCGCTCGCCACGCTCTTCATGAACGAGTACAACGTCATCGAGACCTGCGACGACGTGTCCTCCACCGTGGACACCTACGTCTCCAGGCTCAAGGAGCTCCGCGCCGGCGGCGCCATCCTCGAGGGCGTCGGCCTGGAGGGACACTTCTCCAAACCCAACATCCCGCTGATGCGCGCCGTGCTCGACAAGCTCGCCACGCTCGGCCTGCCCATCTGGTTCACTGAGATCGACATCAACAGCAAGTTCGACGCGCAGACGCAGGCCGTCTACCTGGAGCAGGTACTCAGGGAGGCCTACTCCCACCCGGCCGTCACCGGCGTCATGCTGTGGACGGCGCTTCATCCCAACGGCTGCTACCAGATGTGCCTCACCGACTGGAACCTCAAGAACCTCCCCGTCGGCGACGTCGTCGATCGCCTCCTGCAGGAGTGGCAGACGGGGCAGGTCACCGTCCCCACCGACGCGCACGGATCCTACAGCTTCAGCGGCTACCTCGGCGAGTACATCGTCTCCGTCACCTACGGCAACAGCACCTCGCAGGCCACCTTCTCCCTCTCTCCCGGCGACGAGACCAGGCACATCAACTTCCAGATATGACTATATGTGAACGGAACAACTCTACGTACACCTCCTCGGTGTAGTCACGTATGGGTATTAGCCATTAGGCAGTAGTTGTACTGTGGTTACTTGCTAATCTAGTGGTTATTGCAAGTGAGGTTACGGAAGAAAATTGCAGGATTAGTTAACCAATCGAGTATTAAAAAATTGGTTTGGGCATCGGGCATTGTGGCCAATCTCGTGCCTATAAAAAGTTGGTTTGATTGAACCATGGACATGTACCTGGCTCGGGCCGAACGACTCGAACGGTCGAACCACGTGAGAAAGACGGCCCCGTGAATCGTCGAATCGGTTCTTCCCGAAGGCTAGCGAACGGAATCATCATCCGAGATCAGGGCGGCATCGGGCATCTCGGGCTCCCGATGGACTCTGGCTTGCCGCACTCCCCGTCGCGGGCGCCGCCGGAGGGGTCCGCTCCAGCAGCCCGTGGCGCCTCCAATGCCAGCCTGCGGTGGCGCATCCTTCGCCGTGCCCTAGTCGCGCGCTCCGCCTCCTCCTCCCTCTCACCAGGTCCCGCCTATTCCTTTCCCTTCTCGCCCCCGCAGCAACTTCTGTACCTGGTGGCTTCGTTTCGTTTAGCGTTCGGTTCCGCTCGATCTGCCGTCACAGGGCGATCTGGAAACGTGGAAACTCCCTCACAAGGGATAGAGAGGATGGCAGCTAGCCTCCACTCCCCGAGTCATAGGAGCTCTGATATTTAGCAACACTCGTGCACGCATGTCAGGTGGTACTTCTGATTGTTTGTGTATGAATGTTAGTTCGCGATGCTTAAGTTTTTTATAGCGTGCAATTGGAAATTGGAACTGTTGATTTACGGCTTTGGCATTTGTGTTCTCCCCACTCGCATTTCACCAGCTAGAGATAAGCGTGTTCAGAACAATTGCTGTGGACTAAATGACTGACAGTGTGATTTCAGCTTGCCTATGCTGGTACGACCCCCCTTCGCAAATGTTGTTTTTGTCTTCCTTTTGTCATTTTGTAGCTACTGTTTAACTGAGAAGCGTAATGAGGCTGATGTACAGCCAATATTAGCTTTCTATAGGACAAAACACAATGGTAGTTTGTTCTTCATATTCTGGTAATCACTGATTGCTACCCATTGACGCAACTTCTGCTGTTTGTTAATATCGCTTGTTTTTGCTTGTGATGATGACTTAAAGTTTGCTGTGTACCCGTCTTTATACAGTTTTAATCGCTAGCGTTTATGAGTTTAAAAAAATCTACCTCGTGTTTTTAGTAATAATAGTATTTGATTTGTTTCTTCCTGGTTAATTTTGCAGAGGAAACTTCTCATGATCAGCAGGATAAAAGTGATAACAACAAAATTTCCAGAAAGACATCGCGTGGCTTTGACCTGATTGAGTGTCATGTGCTGCCGATTTTGCAGTTAACTAAATCACATGGGGATTCATCAAATGGAAATGGCAATATTGTGGAATGCCATAATAATGTTTATGTTTGTTATAAGCTGCCCTGCCAAGGTTCTCCTAAACTTAATCTAGTGTAAGTAGTCCACTATTTTTCTTTGCTATCCTGGTCAAATTGAATGCAGTTATTTCCTCATTTGTCTTCTACCTTTTCTGTGATGATATTAGGAATCAGCCAATTGTTTTTCTCTCCACTAAGCCCTGCATGTGCTGCATGTGGATTTAACTTCAGCTAAGCTAACATGTAGTGTTCTACCAATTAGAAAGGTTGACTCATATTTTTCCTAGTTTATTATTTTAATTCTTGATTGCAGATACAAAAGTGAGGATTCCCTTGAACTAAATGACATTGAAGCTTCTAACAGATACAATATTGACACTACTGGGCTTGTATGTAAGTTTCCTGTTTGTGAATTTGTTATGTTTTGTTATTTGGTGTGGAAAAGGAATGCAAACATATGCAGACTATGCATGTTCAGTCTCTTGTCTGCCGTGTAGAATTATTTTCTCTGTCCTTGTTAGCCTTATGTGCACAGAATTTTGCCTGTATAATCTAAAAGTGGTGCTCTCATATATCTAATAGTCTGTCAAACTTGTCTAATACTAAATTCACCTGTATAGAATTACTGCCCCCATGTCCTACTCTTGTTTGTCTGCAGTAAATTACCTAGCCAGCTCACCAGCAAGTTACTGTGACATCAGAAGCTGCACACTATGCTCTTGTATCTGTGATCAGTTAACTTTCACTTTGGTTGGTGGTAGAACTTTACTAGTAAGAATGCCATGTAACAACACCACACAGAGTTGGAAGTGCCATATTTGATAATACGATGTTCTGAATTCTCAACTTCTCTATTGTTCTTGCACTGAGCTTTACATGTGGCACTCTTCATCTTATGTCCAAGAAAACTCAAGATCATGCTTAGTTTCATTGTTGTTTTTCCCCTGAAGGTTGTTGGCCATCAGAAGAGGTCCTTGCATACTACTGTATCAACCATTCGGATATGTTCAGGTTGGTAGATGGTTCTGAGGTGTATTACCCATATAACACTCTTGCACCAATATGGATTTTTACATATAAAATAAAAAACATTCTTTTGCTGATTGATCTCTGAACTTGGATTGCGGATTCATCAAGTGTCTAAGTGAATCACATATTCAACTAATATTGGATTTAGGAATGACAATGGGCTGATCTTCAATTCCCCTTGTCCTTTGGAACTTGAACCAAATGGCTACCATTGTGGAGTCATGACTTGGTTGAACAGGATCATGGTATATTAGTATGCATCCTTGTGTTACAAAATACTGCAGATTTCTGGGACAAGTTGTAACATTGTCATGTAGGTAATGGGATGGGGGTTTGAGCAGTATATGTAAGCAAGCGTTAAGTACAATCTACACTGGTTGTGTTCCTGTGCTATTTTTCATTGATGACATTTTGCCATCGATGTGATCAATATCAGAAATTCAATATAACACTGAGAGGTACATTAGCTCACGTACAGTTGTACATTGTGATACTTTTGTGCTCTCATGAATCCTATGAAGAGTTGTTGATTGAACTTTTATTCCACCATATGAGCCTCTAGTTATGTAATTTATTTATCCCATATTACCTACAGGGCAAATTCTTTCATAATTGATAATAATAGCCTATTGCTACGTTTCCTAAATTTAATATCTGTACTATATCTCTCAGATAATTGACTATTTAAATTTATTCCAGGTCCAAGAAGGTGCTTGAGCTTGGATCTGGTTATGGGTTAGCTGGACTTGCTATTGCAGCCGGTACGGATGCTGGTGAGGTTGTTATTTCTGATGGAAATCCACAAGTAGTTGGATGTATCCTTCTTAGTTTCATTTACAAGTTTCCGTGTAATTTAAATTTCCTTGGCAGTATTGGTGTAATATGAGGTACAAGTGTTCTTTTTGCTAGTTTTTTGAAAAACCATGATGCAATGGCAAATGACATTGGTACACATGTTGCGCTTCTATGGTCTTTGTAATCCATTAACCCTCAGATATTCGGCATAATATATCAATCAATGCAGAAACTTTTGGTCAAACGAAGGTTAAATCTATGATACTTCATTGGGATCTTGAGCAGGCTTCAGAAATGATTAGTTCCTTCGATATAATTGTTGCAAGTGACTGGTATATTCTACCTCTTACTTTTCTATTGTTAGTTACTGACCATTTATCAACCCAGCACAGTTATTTCATGTACTGTTGGTATCTTCTAGTGTTAGGCTTTGAGCATGACTTTACGTGATGCATCTAACCAGCCAACACTAGATTTTAGTAATGTCAAAGCTCCTTATTAGCATCTCTGTGTGAAGAAAATGTTTAGAAGCTTTATCTTGTGAATGATTGTTGATTGTGTAGTCTGATACTCTGACAGGCCTCCAGACAAAGCAGAGAAATAGACAAACCTGTGTTGTTCCCTCTAACTAAGATGATAAATTAGAACTGGGAATTGATTCTCTAGTAAATCTTTAGAAATCAGACTAGACTGTGAGACAAGTCAAAATTTCTCGTTCATATAATGTAAACACGAGGAATTAATCACTTTACCAGGATTTTCTTATTCATATTTCACTTGTACTGCAGCACATTTTTCAAGCAATTCCATCAGAGCCTTGCACAGGTAGTCAAATCCTTGTTGAAGCATTCAGAAACCTCACAGGCTATCTTTCTGGGCCCGAAGAGAGGTGATTCACTCAGTAAATTCCTAGAGGTAATTAAAAAGAATGGGTTGTCTTGTGAGTTGATAGAAAATTATGATCCCACTGTCTGGAACTTGCACAAAAAATATGTGTCAGGTGATGACAGATCCTGGCCCAACTATAGCAAAGAGCACTGCTACCCTCTGTTGGTTAGAATTTATACTTGCAGTGAATAGTTGCCTACAGATATTTTTTTTTTATCTATGATGGGTTCATTTGACATGTACTTTATACAGCACGATAGAATTGGATATTGATTGATATTTTCTTGACATCATCCTTTTTCTTTCCTTAGTGTGTCTGCAAGAGAAATGATGCACTCACAATTTTTCCTTTCGACAGCTTACAATCCTTCATAACATTACTGATGTTTTGTGCACAAGGGCACCTGTCCATATAACAATGCATGATTTCATAAGATAATCTAGTAGCTTGCCTTGGAATTCGTATCTGTGTCAGCAAAGTTGATATACCAGTCCATATCCAATTCGTCATGAAGAGGTTAAAGCATACCTTGCATCACTCTTCTAACTCTTGATTATTCAATGGATGAAGTTCTGTATAGTGCAACGATGGATAACATTGTTTGTGCCTTTTCAGCACTCTTCATTTTGCTCCCTTATCCATGAAGCTTACAGCATATATGCATGGATACTTTATGTTCCACTGATAAGTGGATATTATCTGAGATTGTAAATCGTTTGTATATTTACTCTTTCATTTTTTAAGCAATGAAGCATTCAAGATGTCATTTCGTCACCATGCTTACTCATGTAGCTTATCTTTTGAGTCAGAAGAGATCCCTACATCATCACTTTCTCCAAGTGTAGTCCCTGGTTTTTCTAATTATCAGACTGAGCACACTTAGTGTTTAGGTGGGGTGGGGGTTGCACTGTACTCGAATCTGGCATTGCAACAACTGCTGCCGGAGTAGAGCATGCTTTAGTCGGCACTGGGATATATTTGACTGTGTTAGGTACTTGAACATCAATGCAATTTTTTGCTGCTTTTTTTTCACTTTGCATATACTCACGTCTTGGCTGGTGACGATGTAAGTTACCAAGTGGTTGCTGCATCAACGCCCCCATGTTGGTTTTATCAGATCATGTTGCTACATCTGCATGTCTAACCTCATCAGTCATCACAATTTTCAAATGCAATCGCTTCATATATAATCTCCGCTGCATCTGCTTACTGATTGTTGACAGAATGAAAGCAACATTAAGAAATGCCAGCAAGGCGTCAGGTGTTAATGAATGACTAAGTACCTTGCTTCGTGCTGACGTTCTGAAATAGGTAATAGTTAAGTATATAGGCCATACATCCTTTAGCATCCATGCTGTAATGACGACCAAAAATCCTCACTTTTTGCCTTTGTTTTGTTTGATTATCCCAAGTGCATATCCGAATCCTCTAATTGTTATGTGAATGGGCTATCGTTAGCGTCTTAGGCCTTAGCTCCCACGCAATGCCGATCCATACCGGCCTCGCCTATGTTTGGATGTTCATGCGCATTCGACACAACTTATAAGCGGAGAGATCTTTTATATTTCAAAAGATCGGTCCAATAGGAGGATGGTTACTCTCACTTATAAGTTATTCGTAACCCTCTTTTGTGGGCGAGGTGGAACTAAAGTTGCTGGCAACGCAGCTTACCGACTCAACAGCTGGCCCAACGGCCCAATAACCTAACACCCTGCTAGCTCTGATAACAATTGGTATTAGAGCCAGCAGTCGTCATGACTGCCTAGGGGGCTTCCTAGGGGGATGGGATGTTAGGTTACTAGGCTGTTGGGCTGGCTGTTGAGCCGGTGAATTACGTTGCCAGCAACTTTAGTCCCATCTCGTCTACGGAAGGAGGCTACGAACAGCTTATAAGGGAGAGTAACCATCCTCTCTTGGACCAATCTTTTGGGATGTGAGAGGGCTCTTCACTTGTAAGCTGTGTCGAATGCGCATGAACGTCCGGACGTGGGTTGAGGCCGGGGAGTTAAGGCCTGGGACGCTAACAATTGGTATCAGAGCTAGCAGTCGTCATGCCTACCTAGGGGGCTTCCTAGAGAGATGGGGTGTTAGGTTACTGGGCCGGCTGTTGAGCCGGTGAGCTGCGTTGCCAGCAACTTTAGTTTCACCTCGTCCACGAAAGGAGGCTACGAGCAACTTATAAGAGAGAGTAGGCATCCTCCTAATTGGTATCAGAGCTAGCAGCAGTTATGTCTACCTAGGGGGCTTCCTAGAGGGATGGAGTGTTAGGATCCTAGACCATTGGGCGTTGCTAGCAACTTTAGTCCTACCCCGCCCACGAAAGGGGGCTACGAGCAGCTTATAAGAGAGAGTAGCCATCCTCTCTTGGACCGATCTTTTGGGATGTGAGAGGGCTCTCTACTTGTAAGCTGTGTCGGATGCGCATGAACATTCGGACATGGGCTGAGGCCGAAGAGCTAAGTCATGGGCCACTAACAATTGGTATCAGAGCCAGCATCCGTCATGTCTACCTAGGGGGCTTCCTAGAAGGATGGAGTGTTAGGTTACTGGACCGTTGGGCCGGCTGTTGAGCCGGTGAGCTGCGTTGCCAGTAACTTTAGTTCCACCTCATCCACGAAAAGGGGCTACGAGTAACTTATAAGAGAGAGTAGCCATCCTCCTACTGGACAGGTCTTTTGGAATGTTAGAGGGATCTCCGCTTATAAGTTGTGTCGGATGCGCATGAACGTCCGAACGTGGGTGAAGCCGATATGGGCCGGCGTTGCGTGGGAACTAAGGCCTAGGACGCTAACAATTGGTATCAAAGCTAGTAGCCGCTATGTCTACCTAGGGGGCTTTCTAGGGGGATAGGGTGTTAGGATCCTGGGCTATTGGACGTTGCCAGCAACTTTAGTCCCATCTCGTCCACGGAAGGAGGCTACGAGCAGCTTATAAGGGAGAGTAGCCATCCTCCCCTAGACCAGTCTTTTAGGATATGAGAAGGTTCTCCGCTTGTAAGCTGTGTCGGATACATATGAATGTTTGAACGTGGGCTGAGCCTTAGAGCTAAGGCCTAGGACGCTAACAGCTTCTTGGTTTGAGCTTTGATAGCCAGAAGGCCCAGAACAATGGGTGCATGGTGAAGGATATTAACTACAGTGCTGAACAATATCAGGTACGTGGCTTTATGCGTGTAAATACCGCACGAAGTGGTCGTCAAGCCGTAGTCGCCCTATTTGGATTTGTGGTGATTTCAGATGGTCCACCATTGATACTCGTGTGCACTTACTTTAATTTGATATATTCATGAACCTCTTCGTTAGGTCTAGTGTTCTTGTCAGTCGCCGTGTATGAACTTTGTACTTGTACATACCTTAGGGTCAGTAGATTTTCGACAAAAAGGGGGGATTTCGGAGGAACGTATGTGTGTTCCATGAACAAAGTGATACCCCGTGAAAGGCAGCATCTTTTCCTCCCATAGTCCCATTGCACTGCAACACCAATGCTAGCAAAAGATGTTCGCTTTCATAAAAACAAACTTTCTAATACTTCTGTGTTTGATCCCATGTGTGAGCTTATATGGCTTGTCGGAAGGATGGGATTTGGATTCTTTTTCTTATACAGATATGTTGATACTGTTCATGCAACTTGGTCTTTTCTTCCTGATACGTTCTTATACAGAAAATGAACCTGCATCATTTAATTATTGAGAGCTAAGCAATGGCCTACTGCAAAGCATGTGAGACAGCAACGCAGAGGACGGGCACGTTCCATTCCACAACGATCGATCCATCGAGTATAACTGTAGTCCTCACCAATTCATCTTCCTTCGTTTACAAATTCCCTTTTTGTTCTGAAAAAGATCCCCTTTACGATCTTTATCATCAGACGGTTGTCAATGCACCCAACTTTTGACTCAAGATTCCTTCGTCTGGTTTAACAAACTGAAACCACAGCTAAATTGCTTCTACTTTTTCAGTTCATAAGCAACGATCGGTGGTTATTTGCAAAGGCTATCTATTTGTACATCGGAGAAAAGGTAACAACAATGTCGCTGCATCACAACATTTGCTAGATCATGCCTCTACAGTAATCTGAATGATTGTCTAGTTCAGAGAATACTTAATGTAACAAAATAAAAGTTGCTTTGGTTGGAATGCCCTGCTGTCTTTTCTACTTGCTAATTGAATCACAGCTGCAATCGGAAGCTGCTGAACTGTGCCCTTATTCTGACGAGAAAAATCGAGTCACGTATCAGAGTCGGCATTCAGTGAGCAAGAAAACAACCGGTCGGTCGCGGTCACTGGACAGCCTCATGTGATGGCATCGTGTCATCTCATCTCGACCGCTGCCTGAAAGTTACGTGGTGCCATGGTGGGCCTTGCATCAGGTGAAGTCAAATTTGGGCAGTTCAGCTCATCGGGTGAACAACACAGGCTTGACAGTTTCACTGCCGAAACGCAGAAGCTGGTGGTCCGTTTGGCATGGAAAAAGGCTGTTTACTTATCTCTAACCACTAAGGTAAGCACGCGTGATTGATTGATCGTCTAATCTCTTTATTATGTAGGTAACATGTACGTGTCACTCACATGGCATATTGGCATGGATTAGCAAGCTGAAAGCGAAGTTTATCTGTTCGAGTTTGGCGAATGGTGACTTCTGAAGATGGTATATCAGGTAAGAGCTTCCCTGCAAACAACTACTACTTGTCTAGGCGAGGCCGGCAGTTTAGTAATATGTTGACACAAGAGAAGCCAAATCGTCTAGGACTCTAGGTGTACCAGATTCGTATACAGCACGATTAGAATGTACCTGTTGGTGAACTAGAACAAGCCATCATTGACAGAAGTCAAGAGCCTGAACACCCCAGCCGATCTGCATCTCTCCATCTGATGAGACGCATGGTGGTTCGTCCGGTGCGTAGATCACATCAACCACACAAATGGATGCCATTACGTGCGCACGCTGATACTGAAAGGCGATCTGATAGATTGCCGATACACACGCAGGCAAGTAGATAGCTAGGCACTGATGCTTCCTTTCGTTTCACTCGAAAGAAGTGGACCAAACGAGCGGCCATCGCCGAGCTAGGCCATGCCCTCCCCCCCCACGCCCGCCGCTGCAGCACTCGATTTAATCCACACACGCACGCTGCACGCACGATATGACGACACATTGTCCCATGTGCAGGTCACCAAAGCTTGCGCCATAGACCGCACAGTGGTGTACGCTATATGTTGTAGACTTTGGTATACAATTCGTAGCAGGAGCACCGAGTTGAATATTGTAGAATTTGAGCCCATGCAGACACGTAAGCCATTATCTGGCCATTAGTTTTCTTTCAGAGGTTGGTTGGGGCACGCATGCACAGCTAGCTAGCTATCAATCATCGGCGGCGAAAAATGAGAGAAAAAAAATCTTTGAGCATATTGTACAGCTAGAGTACACTAAACTGGCAGCAATAACGGGACTGCCACGAATTTGAAAACGGCAACACCAGTGGCAGAAAAACCTGTAGGGGCATGCACTGTGCCATCACGGAGGATGAACACCTGTAACAACATGGCAAGTGCTTGATAATCTGTCCAGTGCGTTCACAACGATGCCAACTTAGCCTGAGTATGCTAGTTGGTTCGCCACTACAATTAGAGGCCGGTGAAACAGGACGGCGAGTGCGTACATACACATTTTGCTCTTAATCTGTTGGGATAGTCTTGTACATTTCTTTTTTCTGAAGAACACAACGGTGCAAAGAAGAAGCAGAAATAAATCTGATGGATTTTACAATGGCGTGACTCCGGTTTTGGCCAAATCGAATCGTCCGATCCCCCACCTAGCCGCGGTGCCCCCCACTGTGCACGACACCGGCAAACCCCACTCGAGCGCGCGCGCGCCGTTACGCGTTCGCTGCTCTGGTGGTGGTGGGCGACGCCGACGCGCGCGCCACCGGCCCCCGCGGGCCGCGTCTCCTCTCCTTTTTGACCAAAGCTTCCGGGTGGTTTTCGCGTGATCCTTGCTATAGCCGCAGCAGGTGGAATGCGAGCGGCGCGGCCAGGAGAGCCAGCCTCGAGGCCGGCGAGGACGACGCGTCGCCGGTGGCGAGGCTGGCGAGCCAGGAGTTGTCGCCGAGCATCACGCCCTGGCTGCCGCCGCCACCGCCACCGGCCTGGCCGCCTGCCGGCCTTGGCATCACCGGTGGGGTGTCCGTGGTGACACCCGGAGTCGTCGGTGTCGTCGTTGATCCAGGTCCAGCCGATTTCAGGCTGCTTGTCACAGAAGAAAAACCGAGTGTGAGTTCTAGCTGGTAATAAAAACAGTGAAAAGAACATCAAGTAGCAGAAATCTAATCGTATTATCCGTATACTAATAATGAAAACTACTTTGCATTGCTCTTTTCATCCTCTCTGCTTACAAACTCTCTCTGACCTCAGCAATTGATCATATGTTGTTAAGTCCTTTCTTTTCTGATTTCACAAGAGACCGACTGCCCGACCCTGCCATGACGTTGATATGCAACCAGCAACCGACAGCAGTTAAAAAAACTGACACGGGGTCAAACCTCACTTAACAAGTTAAGCACCCACTGAGAGTGCAAGATGAATCATATAACCACCATATATTAACTCCAGAGGTCCAGCCGAATCATCACACTATATTATCTTCCAAACATCTCACTCTCACCGTCCCCATCTAATTTTTTAGAAGCGTGACATTTCGGAACACCGCACTCGCACACATTTTCTTCCGTTCCTTTTGATGTCAGATAAGGCGATATCGCGTACTCATTGCTCCGTCACTCATGCTGCACCAGCCAGAGTGATAGTGCTACTATCCGATTAATTATCGTGTCCCCGAGCTGACGCATACTTACTGACCTACCTGTGCATGCAAATCTCGCGCGCTTTATGACTAAACCAAGCAAACGTCACGCGGAAGCAAACGTTAATCGAAGCAAGCTGGAGTGATTAGTGCAGTGATTAATCTGGGTTGACGTGTGAAGTTAAATGTGAGGGGGGAGTACGGACCTTGGGGTGGCGACGGGGCAGAAGGTGATGGTGTAGTCCCGGCCGCCGGCGCAGGTGAAGGTGCTCGTCGGGTCGTCGTAAGCGTAGCTGTACGAGCGGGGGCACGCCGACTTGAAGACCTGGGAGTAGGCGGTGGGGTGGCAGGTGTTGGGATTGGCGTACGCGCCGCTGCAGCAGAACTCGGGCTTGCCGAAGGCGTCGCACGCGCTCCGGCACGC
>KE373003.1:112781-147255 GCA_000418225.1 Zizania latifolia | reverse complement strand
GGCGAAGCGCGGGTGCGCGGGGACAAGGCCGGGAGAGCCGGGCAGACCGCAGTGCTGCGCGGCGCGCGGCTCGTCGCTTGCCTTCCACGCCAGCTCGCCGCCCTTGTCAAGGATGCGCATGTCGCCCTCGTCAACCAGCTCCAGCGTCTGCAGGAAGTTCTGGCTATCGGACTGTGTGTCGTGGGTGTGCCACACCGAGTTGCTCCCATCGAACACCTCCAGCCCTTTCCACGAGAACACGAGCGCGCACGTGTTCACCGTGCTCACCGCCAGGCACTCCGACTCCCACACGCTCCGCCCCTCCGCGCCGGGCTCCGATGTGTCGAGCACCTCCACGTAGCAGAAGTCGGCGCCGAGGCCGCCCGCGCCCGGCGCTGTCTGGCTGCGCAGGAAGTACGCCGCGTACTTGCCCGACGGCGAAGTCAGGACCAGCACGGGGTTCTCCTGCCAGTGCGGCGGGATGCTCGCCAGGATCTGCTGCTTCTTCTCCCGCTGTATCGTGCCCGTCGGCGACGTCGCCGTGGCCGTGTCGTGGCAATGGAGCAGAAGGGCGAACGCGAGGCACACGGTGATGTAGGGGACACGCTCCATGGCGACCTGCTTGGCCGGGTTTCGCTGGTTGATCAGAACTCAGAAGACAGAAGAAAGCTACGTGTAATGCGGTTTTGTTGCACTTTGTGAACTGTGATTGCGCTTTGTGTTGCTGTGCATGGGATGGTGCGTTGGCTTGCGTTTTATAGGTAGACTTGGAAATGGAGTGGTAGTAGTACGTACGTGATGGAGTGTAAAGGGCAACACGTTGAGTGGTTGAAGCCACCGGCTCCAATGGTTCAGTGGGGGTTAGGGAACAAAAGAGCACGCGGTCTAGGGTTTCTTATTATGTTTTGACAAGTTTAGCGTGGACAAAGCCTGGCAACCGGAAGCGCGTTTGATTAGGCCAAGCAATTAACTATCTGAGATTTTTCCTTCTCTCTGCCAGTTTTGAACGTGAAGTTCATCAGGATCCCTACTCCCCGCTATTGAGCGTAACATACGTACTCACAGAGTCACAGTACTTCGATTCAACTGTTTAATGGAAATCTCTTGGTACGGCATCTATGACCTTTGCCATTTTTGCCACATCAGATATTCCACAAACAAGATACAGCAGGGAGTACCGCAAAGGTCAACTTCATTTTTTGAATATCTTCATATTTCCACTGAACCACTCCACCGAAGTTGAACGGCTTGCACTGTTCTTCTAAAGCCAAACGCTGGATGAACTCTGAAAGTCCCAACTGGAAACGTGACGTACTTCAACAGAAGAAAACAAATAATTAAATAATATTATCCTGGGGAGCTATTCTGTTGGGCCGGCAAGAACACGCTCAGGCCCCCAGAAATCAGGTTGCATTGGGCCGCAGTGCTGTCGTATGTGGGCTGGGCTGTGCTGGGCATGGCAAAGCGGCCAGCCACATAGCGGATATCAATCGCGAGCCGGCAGCCGGCAGTAGCCGACGGCTTGCGCCGTCGCTTGCTGCGGCCGACTGCTACCTTCGCCTCATCCTCCTCGCCGTCATCACTCGGCTAGCCGTCGCGAATGGGGCGATCTCTCACGGCCGTTTGGTGACGCGGCGCGGTCAGGGCGTAATTTTACGTCGTGTTCGACTCGGTTGGACTCCCGGCCGGGTCCGTCCCAACCGATCAGACAGCCCGGGGTCTAGAAGGGGGGATGGCCTGCTCCCGTTTTAATCTTGTCATGCGTTTATTGAGCTAATCCCTAAAGTTGGATGCGGTTGGGCGTTGATGGATGTTTAATACGACCACCTTTCTCACGACGCTGACTTTGAAAATTTTCGAGACATCTCTTTCTCGTCGCTGTTTCCGGTTGAAGGTTATGATTTGTCTTCAATGAGGCGGCTAACGTCGGTTTCTGTGGCTGATCGCTGGAGCTGTAGCTACATACATTGTCAACGACGCCTTGTGCTTCCTTTGGTTGAAATGAGAAATCGAGGTCTCTTTTCGGCCGCCCAAGTGTGTTGCATGGATTTCGCAGTATTTTTGCATGAAGCTAGCAGTGCGGTTTGTGAATTTTCTAACTTTTCAGGTGGATTCTGAATTCGTGCTACTAGATAGGTTAATGCTGCAAAAACAGCGCAGTCATGAAGACCATAGCTCGTAAGGTCAGTACTATACTTCTACTCCAATAATAACAGATCAGCTATTAGTGTGGTTGTAAAGTTGCCTAAGGCTATAAAACACGTCCAAAAAAGTTGGATCTCCAAAACACTAGGCGATCTCCAGATCTGTTGATCAGAGAATCGTGACATTGAAACTGAATTAGCTGTAGGGGCCAAAACACTGCTGATTTCTTCGTTTAATTTCCTTACTGTCGTTTTCTAGTCCAGTTGATGTACTGGTGTACTGTGTTGAACTGTTGATCAAATAGTCATGGCGTTGAAACTGAATTATTATCTGTGGGGGACAAAACAGCAGTGCTTTTCCTTCTTGCTCCTTTTTACAGACAGTAGTTGTCACGCAGAGAATCAAACGAGCGTTGTTTGATGGTCACGCGAAATGGATAGATGCTGCAAATTTGGTGAACGACAATAACCAGAGTGGATTGGCAAGTCAATCGAACTCCAAGCTAACAAACATAGCATCAAAGCACATGACTGAGATGATTCTTCACACATATTTCCCTCATGGACTTTCCTTGCACGTTTACACTGATCAAAACACACGCATATATATGCTCCTAAATCCTAATTCGATCCTCCTGGCAGAGCATGGAACACGAAAGCTCGGGCAAATTTAACCTAAATTTCAGAGTAGAACGTGGCACACGCTGGGGATGATCATGTGGCAAGATTCAGCTAGCTGGATGTGGTGCTGCAAACAATTTAATCTGAGATCTACTAGCATTGATCAGAATATTACACAAACAACATGAAACATTGATTCGTCATTTATAATTTACACTTGGCAATCTTGTTCTCTAGTACAGTAATATGACATGTTGTGATGTCCCCCTCCCCTGTCTTCCCCTCCAACTTCTACAAGGCCACGAAGTGTAAAACAAATGGTGCACGTACAAAAGCTGAAAAGAATGGCACTGCTTGCTTTTGGAATTCAAGACGCTGTATAAATCCCTGAATTCCAAAAGCTAGCAGCGTCTACAGCAACCTATGCGAAGAAAAAACGAAAAAGGAAAAAATATATCTTCCCCAGCGTGGCCTTCTTTTTTTGGTGCGGAGAAATGTTTGAATCGTCGTACAAACACAATTGTTGTGCGAAGTAATCGTCAGACGTACGCCTTCGGCGGGTACTTCTCGACGCAGTCCACCCAGGGGTTGCAGCTCTTCTTCTCCGGCGACGGCGCGGCGGGGTCGGGTGAGGGTGACACGGCCGGCACGTCGCGGAGCGCACGCCAGACCGCGCTGTTGCACTTGAACCCGGAGCCGAAGCCGATCTGCCAGACGCGGTTGCCGCGCTGCACCCGGCCCTTGGCCTCGGCGTAGGCCAGCTCGTACCACAGCGAGCTGCTGCTGGTGTTGCCGAACCGGTG
The DNA here is from genome assembly GCA_000418225.1 of Zizania latifolia. NCBI lineage: Eukaryota > Viridiplantae > Streptophyta > Magnoliopsida > Poales > Poaceae > Zizania > Zizania latifolia. Next base: position 143,708 of record KE373003.1, on the reverse strand, counting down.
CAGCGTGCACTTGCTGGGCTCCATGTCCCTGTCCTCCAGGCTGAGGCTGCGCTGCACCTCCTCCAGCACGGCGCGGCCGCCGGCGTGCACGCAGAAGTGCTCGAACGCGCGGCGGAAGTCCGGGATGTAGGGGCGCACGCCCTTGACGCGGAACACGCGGCGCATCATCAGGGACTTGAGGAACTTGAGCTGCTCGGTGAGCGGGAGGACGAGAGGCCCAAGCGTGGTGATGTTGGTCTTGAGCGCGTCGCCGGCCACCGCCATGAGCTCCCGAGCCAACGACACGCCGACCTTGCCGACCTGGTCCTCGCGCTGGTACACGCAGTTGAAGCACTCGTCAGTGGCGCCCTTATGCGTCCGCACGGTGTGCAGCAGACGGTACTTGGAGCGGCCGACGTCCGCGCGCCGGTTCGAGAGCAGCGCTGCGGCGCCGCCCATCCGGAAGATGCAGTTGGAGAGCAGCATCGAGCGGTCGTTGCCGAAGTACCAGTTGAGGGTGATGTTCTCCGTGCTGAGGATGACCGCGTACGAGTTGGGGTTTGCCTGGAGCATGTCCTTGGCAAGGTCGATGGCGATGAGGCCGGCGCTGCAACCCATGCCGCCGAGGTTAAACGACTTGACGTCCTCCCGCATCCGGTAGTGGTGTATGATCATGGACGCTAGCGACGGCGTCGGGTTGAAGAGACTGCAGTTGACGATGAGGATGCGCACGTCGCGGCGTGGGTTGATCCCGGTGGATGCGAAAAGCGCGTCGAGACACCCGAACATGACCGCCTCGGCCTCCATCCTCGCCTCGGCCATATTGAGCCTCGGCGGCCGCGCTTGGACGCCGGGCGGGAGGTACGTCTCGTCACCGAGCGCCGAGCGATTGGTGATCTTGGTATGAAAGTCCAGGGCGGCGTCATTGAAGCATCCGGTGCTCTCGGTCATCTCGAGGAACGCCTCCTTGGAGATCTTGTGCTCGTCGTCCGGTTTGTAGCACGCGAAATCGACGAGGTACACCGGGCGCGGCCGCATGAAATAGTATACCGTGAGCAGCAGAACGGTGGTGCCGAGCCACGCCACGCAGGTGAGCAGGTCGATGGAGCGGTAGATGACGTCGAGGCGGACGAACGAGTACGCGGCGGAGGCGAGCAGCGGCACGCACAGCATCGGCAGGTACGACGTGATGCTCCCGCCGTGCCGGATCCCCAGCTTGACGTACTTCAGGTTGACGGAGCGCGCGAAGTCCGGGAGGCGGCGCCGGATCTTGATCACGATGCTGGGCGCCCACTCCGCCCCCTCCGCCGCCTGCGCGTCCCCGCGGAACGCCATCTCCGCCGTGAGCCGCTCCCGCTCCATGACCGCCGCCTCCATGGAGCTAAAGCTAGCTAGCTAGCTGATCTCTCCTGAGCGAGACGTACCGAATGGAATTCGACGTCGCCTTTGGCGTGAGTGGAGAACAAACCTCGCACCGGAGCAGGACGCATGGGTTGCCCTCGCGGGTCAGCTGCTCAATTTATAAGGCGCGCGGAGACGGAATGAGCCGCGAGAGCCGTCAATTTTACGGGCGTTCCGATTCCGATCGATGTGAAAAGGCACTCCGGATTAGAAACCGTAGAGCGGTCCGGACAAGTACGTGTGATTTCGTAACTTCCTGCCAACTAACAACCACTGATACAGTTGATACTGATCCAACACGGCAACCAGGGCTAGGATCTGGTTGATTGGACAGACATCTCTCTACGAACAAGACATTGATCAGCTTTTGATTGTGTTTCGTTCGTGGATGCAATATAGAAGAAAATATTATATAAAGACTCTATATAAAACCATCAGCTAAAATTGCCAGGATAAGACTGTCAAATTTCGCTAACTTTAATCATTAGTGAATAGATTAATATTTTTCTCAGTTACCCAAAGATTTTAATTTAGTTCAAATTTGATAAAGGTGGCGATAGAAAGATCAAAATATTTATTATTACTAGTTGAGCGCCCTGTGCGCCGCAACGGAAAAAAATTAAATATTAAAAGAACATCATGTCACCACGTATCAATGACAATGAGGATCCACATGTCAATGAGAAGGATTACGGTGGTGATAGATTTACCACCACTAGCTTCTTTTAAATTAGTATAGAAATATGAAAATAGTATTGTGATGTGATAGATAAAAGCTATTGAATGAATATAACTTATTTATTTGTGAACAAATGATAGTTAAGAAGATAAGAGTAAAGTCTAGAAATGAAGTTTTTAACATATTAATAATCAGTTTGTTTTATTTTGAATTGATGATTATAACGTAATAATAATAATGATGATGATTAGAGATAATTAGTATTACTTAACACTGATTATAATAAGATTAATGATAGCTAATATATTTTATTAATGACTAATAATTTATTATTCTCATCCTACCACCTTATCAATCAACCAATCAAAAAATTAACTCACCGTGTTACTGAACCAATCAACCAAACCACTCATATAAATATATAATCCAATTGTTCCAAAATTTAAAGATCGTCCTGTTCCATCCGACCCTCTCACGAACCACGGAACCTGGCCCTTACGGACTCGTCTTATCACGTACGCTGTCATGCACTCGAGCTGTACTGCTGTCAGTCCGTGACGAGCTCGCCCTCGCTGCAGCCTGCAGAAACCGCATAGACCGGGTTGGACCGGGTAGCTCGGGAGAGGCAGAAACAGGAGCAGAGGTGTCAGAGTGGGACCCGCGCCCGGTCGAAGTAGGCAAACGGGAGAGAGATGGGTGGGGAGGGTGGCCTATTAATGGTGGTAGTTACCGGCTGCGCTCAACCACTTGGAATTTAAGGAGGCACGGGTGGTGGATGCGTGGAGGACCCGCTTGGCAGTCGCAGCGGCCGCGAGCCAACGGCGCGGCCCTGCTCTGGTCGGGAAGGGAGACAGGTCAGCTCAGGTAATTATCCAATCTCAAGCTACTCCTATCTAACGCCTTCCATGCAATACTAGTATAAACGAACGTGTACGAGTATTTATTAGTCTCGTAGATGTATCGGGCCATCTGTTATTATTCCTACCTGCAGATGCGTACGGGGCAACGCATTTTCCGTCGGCGAACAATTGTTCTCGACGAGAAATTGAGAATTGGTTAATGCAGATGGTAATAACAAAGAAGAAGTTGTGCTAACGATTTGTAGCGCGTGCCATACTGTCATACGGCTGCTTCTTGAAAACGGGGCTCTTTCCGTATGCGAATTTTGCGAGCCGGGACGTGTGACAGGTTTCTCCCCCTCCCCGCCTTCTCCGACCAGCTGCGTGCCACATGAATGCATACTAAGAAGTCTATTTTGGTACTGGTACAAATAAACAAGAATATCTCCGTATTAATCAATATGAATATCCCACTAATTACAGCAGTCCATTAGTGGTTGCATAGTTCGATCATATCGATAGTGACCAAAATGAAATGAGAGTTAGCTCAAGCCTTCAAGGTATATATAAACAGAAACTGAAAAGTGCCAAATTAAATGAGATCCGTTAACATGGAGTCATGGACCGTACTCGCCAAGCGGCTGGCTTGTGTCAAGCTGCTACTTGGCTACTGCTCTGCATTTGGACCAGCTAGAGTAGAAAACAAATGCAATACCCTCACTAGCTTCAGACCACCAAGCTAGTTAAGCACGCAGAGGTTGATCACCGATCTTCAAGTTTCCACCGGCCTCGTACAACCTAATGCTCTAAAACATCATCTGGAAAGACTGCTAGAAAAAGGAATCGAGAGGCGGCAAACTTGATGATAAGAAATTACTTAACACACAGAACTGGCTAAGTGTTCCCTGATAAAAGGGGGATGACAACGCAGCAAATGCTCCAGCACGGCCATTATTTCCTCTCTCTCGCCCTCCCCCCCACCAACGCGCGACGACGCCCACGTACGCCTCCTGCGCGCGCTCTGTCAGTCTGTCGTCGTGTCGAGCTCCAAATCAGCTGCATGCACTAGCTCGCGCGCGCGCATGACATCTGCAGGCTACAGACAGCAGATGTGCATGCGTGCAGATCGGCTGCTGCGCTGTAAAAATGGGAACGCGTCCAATTAAGCAAGCTCGAAGTCGACCAACAAGGTTCAGGAATCGATCGATCGGCGACGACGCTGCGAGCTCAATTAAAAGGCACAGCTACTGTGCTACCCCATGCATGCCGACCCCGAGCCGTGGCTGCGGCTGGCTGTGCACAGAGATGATCACGGTGGTCAGTCACCTTAGTAATGGCTAGTGAGTCAGTGACCGCTGCTAGTTATACTTCAGCTGCACTTCTAGGTTTGCTTGCAGGTAACTTAATGCAAGAAAGCAAGGGTAGTTGCTGGTCTCCCCGTAAATTTATGCCTCGCAGGCCGGCGGAAACTTTATCGATCGATCGATGGATCAATATTCACGATCGATGGATCAATATTCCGTACGAACTCGCGGTGGCGAATCTCGCCGAGAATAGCATTCGAGCTAGAGCCTAGATGCATGCTGCTACCAGTATCTAGATAGGAGTATTCATGAATCGATTGTTGCATCCAACCGTCCGCAAAGTCGTAGATACCCCGATGCCGGAGAAAAGCTCAGCATTTAATATCAAAACTAATTTCAGACTACGGTTTGACCCCGTGCCCGAATTCAGTCATCTGTCGACTGTCGTGGTGGTTGGCAGTTTGTAGTTTTTACACAGTTGTCAGACCTTTAATGCGTCTGAGAGTTACTCTACATACAGCATACGGAACAAGTCTGTATATATATGTGGTGTACACTACTACCACTTGGACTTGTTCACTACAGTAGCACGACCGCTTAGATTGATGTGTAGTACTCTTGTTTATTATGGATCAGTGTTCTGTCTTTTATAAACAAGTTCATCCTTTGATTTTGAGCGTTCCGTCATCACACTTCCTGTTTGCTGAAAACCAATGGTTCACAGTACTATGCCGGGTTATTAATGGCAGTCAGCCAGTGGGTCAGATGCAGGCTACCACTCCCTCGGTTTGCAAATATTTGACACTGGAGCATTCATCTACGTAGTTTGATCACTCATCTTTTTTGTAAAAAAAAACTATAAATACTTAAAAAGATATCGTATTATCTAAGTGTGTTGCCTCTTGCCTGCTAAACATAGCTATGAAAATTCTGTTCATTATAGCCTTACCAGTCAAAATTAAAACAATAAAAATCAAAAGTGACAAGTAAACGTAAACAGAGGTACTAGCTAGTTAATCATAGTCTAGAAGTCACCAATTTGTATTGTCTTCTTTCCGTCAAGTGGCTGATTTTGATTCATATCAACTTTCCGATCATGAACAATTCAAGCCATGCATGCAACCCCTGTGATTGATTCCTGAATGAGCTGACAGCTGCTCTGAAGCCACCAGTGGAATTCTGGCAGACCGGCGTCGCATGCCGGCAATCGTGATCCTGCCAAGTGCCAATCCCCGCTCCTATGAACTGAAAATGTTTCGGAGATGAAATCTCCACCCATGATGACATAGGACGTGGACAAGAGATTGCATTGTGTCACAAGGCAGCTTCTTGATCTGAAATCCCGCGATTGCTTGCTCGATTGGTGCAGATCAATATCTAATCCATTTTATCAGTGTGCATGCGCAAGTGTTCCATTTAAACCGGTGTACTAATTTTGTGCAGGTCAATGTATCTTCACCTAATTCCATGTCCTGGGGTTCACGGTCACAGAGGCGTGATCAAGGAAGACAAAAAAAATTCCATTTTTTGTAAGTGGGAGAGAAGAATCGTTTCAACCCTAAAAAAAGTCGCATTAAAGTTGTGTTGCTGAAGACTTCTCCACGGTATGTGTCATCAAACGAGTGAGGGGTGTGTATGATGCATGTATCAAGGTTTGATTACTTTGATTCGGCTGTAGGAAGTAGCTCGGTTCGCCCGTCCGCCCAGCAGTAATCAGTCGTGCACTGATGCACGTTTGGTGAGACACGTTTGCGGGTCACCTAACTGTTGACCCGGCCGGTCGATCGAAGACGAGAAGTTACTCCGTTTCCTGCACTGCTGCAATGGGCCAGCAGTAGCCTCTGGCTTTGGTCAAGCTCACGTTCTCACGATAGGCCCAAACTATGTCATGTCTCGAAGCCAGGACCAGCTCTAAATAACTCCTGGGACCAACATACTAGGCCGTTTCACGCAAAAGAAAACACGTCGACCAAACCGGCCCTAGTCTGAACTTTTTTTAGATGAAACACAAACGGAACTGGTCGGCGCGGCCCTTCGCTAGCATACCCGGCCCATCGACCTCGAAGTGGCCGGGAAAGTTCAAGAAAACCCATGGGCTCCCCTGTTTCCCGCAAGAGAAGCAAGCAGGTGGAGGAGAGCGCCCCTGAGCTCCGACGATCTCCCGCTCTCTACACTCGGTTCTAGTTTGATTTCCTCCGTACTCTGCAGTGCGATGGCTGTTATCGTCAGCCGCGTCTCGCCAGGGGCGCGCTTCCCCATCCGCGCCGCCTGGAGGAGCGCGAGCCGACGTCGCTCGGGGTCCCGTCCTACGGGAGGGCCCGCCAACTTGCCGTGGCCTCCACGGCGCAGGAGAACAGGGACAACACCTCCGTCGACGTTCAGGTAAACCAGAAAAACGGGAAGCAGTCAAGCAGCAGGTGAACGTGATCCTGCGCCCCTGCGCGCTCGACATATCCCCGTTCGGGCTTGTGGACCCGATGTCACCGACGCGGACGATTCAGCAGATGCTGGACACGAATCACACGATGGACCGGATGCGGGATGACGTTTGTTGGAACAGTCTCATATTGGTTATGGATGAGAGTTGATTTTGGGTGAAAACAAAACTCATTTCTTGTCCCGGATTAGGCCAACAATGTTAGACTAAGCTACTTGGGAGCAGGGTTAACCTTAACCTCACTATCAGTGGCACCGGTTCACTACTAACCAGTTCAGTTGTTATGGTAATCCATTCAACTTCGGTTTCTCGAAGGCAGAACCAACGCCTGACGTAGTTCCAGCCAGCACTCATCAATCGTGAAGGATTGTGAACCATGGTGCAGCTCATGCATGCATACTGAACTTATAAAAAATACTACAATGTTCTGATTAGTCTGAGGGGGAATGGTCAGATTCGGACCTGTGTCGTCGACACTGGGATTCTCTGGAACGGCCGTGGCGTCGGAACCAAGAGGCGTGCTGAGTCCGCTGCACGCAGGCGTACTGTGACATCAGCGAATGCTGCGCTGCTGCAGCATGAGCGCTTCATGTGATGTATTCATGCGATAACTTAAACGACGCTTAAATCGTTGTTAAGCTCCTCTCTCAGGTCTTGACAATATACATGGCTGGTTTTATTCCACGCTAATGTAGTTCACAACAGGCAATCACGATCCAATTACGGCGCGCATTGATTTTTGCAGGTGAGAGTCGTTCTCCTGTCAATCAACCAACATCACAGCGCTATAATCTATCGAACAGGCAGGAGGAGCAGAGAGCAGCTGCTACCATCCAAATGCAGTTAAGTTTGGCTCCAGCACGGAGCAAACAATGCGGGCATCAAATTCAGTGCCTGGTCCGGCGCCGAGCAAGCAGCACTAGATGACTCGTGCGGATGAATGGCCCTAAAATCCAAATCGCACAGCCCGGACTGTGCGAGCACAGTTCGATCGATCAAATGAGGGAGGACAAGAGATGCAGAAGAACAGTTTGGCCTACCGACGACCGAGCCAGGGGGGGTGTAACCTTCGGTTAAAAGTGAAGCACTGAAACGATGCGAGTACTAACTGCCAGTCGTTTGATGGAGAAGGACAGCATCTATGACGGTCGCTCAGCGACCTCACGTCAGTCTGATTATCAGATTGTACAAAATTCAGTGCTAGTATAAAGAATGGGTATCAAGACAGTCAAGCAGATATTGGTACTTTGCTGATTTCTGTTCATGACCAGCCAACCGCTTAATTAGGGCCACTGATCATTGGGAATAGCTGGGGTCATTAGTTTACAAAAGGTAGTGCATCATATCTGCTTGAAATTAATTGTGCGTATCAGTATTATTCGTTTCATATCTTGTAGGTCAACACGGCGAGCAAGCTGCATTAAGCTGATGAGTTTGCTCACTGATTTGAATACATACTGAAGTCAGGCTGTTCCGAGGGAAAAATAATATTGAACCTAGCATGGGCTTATCCTGTAGTCAGCTCAAATACTCGGCGAACTCTCAAGTCTGAACATGTATGCCCATTTTAATACACGAAAGCACACCGAGTCAGCGTCGCAGTGGCCAGAGCATGCACATGCTTACATGAACTCAAACACTCAATAAGATGGCATTTGTATTTTCCTTGGAAAACAGAAATGCTGCGACACTGCAGAAAGGGTACTACAGCTGTGACTGCGAGCAGCCGAGCACACCGTGCGTTCATAGCTCCCCTGTTGCACGCAGCGACAATGCAAACAGGTCACAGGACAGTAAAACTCACGAGTCACGAGATGGAGACAGCGTGACGGTGCTGCCACGCGCGTACGTGGCCTAGCCAGAATTATGCATGGCGAATTGGCAGTGCATGACGGAGAAACTAGTTAAGTGGGTTGGAGATCGACCTGAAGATGCCATTGATCGATGGATCGATCCAACCACATCGCGCGGCGATCACCGACACACCAATGACCCGACGTGAAGAAAATAGCAGAAAAAACCGACAGGAAGTTGGGTAGAAAGAGGCGGGCGCAGCACGGAGATTGTAAAATAGTAGACCTACCCCAGCTTACGGGTATATATGTATCCTAAATTAGTTTTTTTAAAATATATTATATAGTATATATATTAGTTATGCATATGAATATATACATAAAAAGAGTTGCCATGTCTTCAAAAAATAAATACGGATCACTGAAAATTTACGTCATCATTTATGGTTTCTGTTCGCTCTATTGTTGCTTTAATTTACATTTATCTTTTTTTATAATGAAATAACGATTCATTAAATTTGTATCTCAAATTATGAGTGAGTCGTGTGATATAAAAGGTTAAATCAAACCGCTCGTTTCACGTACTCCCATCCTCTAGTTTGTTCGGAAGAGCTATGGAACATTGCAGAGATAGGAGAATGAGATCAACCGACTACGAGGCAAAGGGTAACGTGTTACCGTGGTGGCACGAACTATTACACATCTACACCTCTAGCGTGGTGATGATGTGACCATGGTCGATCGTTTCACCGGAAAAAGGGGAGTCGAATCCGCATGAGGTCGCACGCCTTGCAGCTCGCTCGCCACCACCCGTCCACCCCTGCCACGCGCGCGCGCTCCCCTCGCGCCACGGGGTCGACATGCCGGCGACAACGCAGCGAGCGGGCGAGAGGCGGCACGCCGCTGTCAGCGAGGTGACTGTTTCCTCGATCACATCGCTGCCACCGCCGATGGCACGGCGGGGCCGGTCCGGGGAGGCGGGGAACCGGGGAGCCTCACGCGCGTAGCTCAATTCTGAGTTTCTGACATGTTATTTACTCACGAGAACAACCAGTACGGTAAGTCGTTGCTCTCGGTCGTACTGTCTCCCGTGCACGATGTCGGCCTAAATTGTCGGCGCACGATCGGTCGTCGATATGTAGCCGGGCCCGGGCGTGGATTAATGAGTTACCGCATGATTCGGAAACGTACGTATACGGATCGAGAGCCAAGAGCGAACGGTTTGTTTGACCAAAGTAGTGACACTTGCATTTGTTGCCTACAATATTTACCTGAAGGTTGTGCGCAAAGCTTCAGCCACCTTTCATCAAACCGGATTAGGTGAACTGGGTAATTTGTCACGATTCGTGATAGAGAAACGGTCTGCCGCTCGATCGCTGATATGGACAGCACATCTGGCTCCTATCTTTTTCTGGTAAGCGTTCTCCAAAAACAGGTGTTAATTACATGTGTAACGTAGAAGAAGGGAAATTGGAACTGCTTCATTTTTAAGACGACGAGACTACTTTGATTGGAACGGACCGAACAAATCATGCCTTGGAGGCTTGGACTTAGTCTCAATCCGTGAGATCGGTAATGGATTTGAACAGAGGATGAGCCACTAAACTCAACCCCGCTTTCAACACGACTAAACAACTTTAACACACTGAAGGGAGCAACAGGACAGCGTCGTTGCTTATTAATTTGGGTGCCCTCTTTTCCAAGCTATCTATGGCTGCTTTCTTCAGGCGAACAGTATCTGACACTGTTTAACTTGGTGCATAAACTCAGTATCACTAGCAAGATCCGAGAGCAATACGACATATTAATCCCTGTTCAGATCGTGACATTCTGAACCAGAAGTGCAGTTCTCCAACTCAGCAGAAGCGCTAAATTTCCTTCCCTTCATCTGGCAGACGGCCAGCCCCGGGGACCCGTAAAGATGAGCTGGATCGAGGTTGCCGAACACAAGCGTTCATCGTTGCAGGGAATTTATGGACGTAGCGCCACTACTTTTTCAGTGGATTTCTTCGTCTTCACGCGCGCGACGAGCCGGATCCGCCGGGGGCCAGGGCCCCCAGCCAATGATCGAACTCTGCTCGCTCGCCCGGTGACGACGAAACATTTTCTATCTACGTCCGACAACAATGCAGCAGACAACCACCAACCACGTCCAATGATCGATCGTAGGAGTATTCGTACGTGTGCATGTGTATGCATGACAACCAACGCTACTACGCATTCGATCAGCATCGCCTACATACTTCCCAGCGTGTACGCATGGCATACAAAGCCAGGCTGGTCAGTTCCATGTCTGGATCAACAAGACTAGATACTACAGTAGCTAACTAGCATTCTCCTAACAATAGCACAGAGTCGAAGTATATTGATTTCCTCAACCGGAGCTGTTGATCGACTGATTATCGACGCGCTAATACCCTTTCCGGTTGGTGCAACTGTTGGCTGATGATGAATATCCAAACCGATGCACATGGATACCAAGAACGAGAGAAACTGAGCCAAAACTATCGCACAAATGATTGAGACGATCGATCCTGCATGTCCCGTCGCCGCCTGATCACAAACGCCGCGAACCGCGTCGCGCGTGTCGTTCACAGCATGCTCCGGTTCCATGGCGAGATGGCATGAGAACCACGCCCGCCAACGAGCCCGATAAAATTGGCTGGCTACCATACAGTAAACTGACTCGTCTTCACAGTATTACTTCTAAGAAATAAATTCGGTTGAGGTGAACAGCAAATTACTTTCCATACTTCCATGCATGGTGGCAGACTAGCAGTAGCATCCAATGCCCTGCAAAAGTAAACAGTGACCTATATATGGTAGGCGGCGTACGGCACGAGGACATGGATACGGGTCGCATCATCCCCCGAAACCCAGAACCCAGCGGGCAGCGGCGCAGGGTGCGTTAATCGCCAAATCTACCGCTGTCGTTTCTGCGCTCGCGGACAAGCATGAATCTCCAAGCGCATAGTGTATTCAGTCCCGCATCGGGCACCGCATCGCGTGGGGGACTCGATCGCGCGGCGTCGTTAGCCAGGAAAGCGTGGCGAGACAGAGTCGTTGGCAGCTGCGTGTGCAGTGCCCGCGACCGGGTCAATGATATGGCGCATCAAAAAGAAAAAAAAAATGCTACAGCACCGCAGCGTGCGACATAAGCAAAACGAGCCCTATAATCTTATCTGTGTGCTAATGGTTGATATTACGAGTGATCTGCTCATGTTAAGAAAATTGACACGCGCTAGCTGCCAACCATGTTAAGAAAGTACGCACATGCCTACCACTCGCTTTGTCCTTGCGGGCAATTCTTCTTCGATTGTCCATCTTGTGTTGGAAGGGATCGAGCATGCACGCAGTCAATATATCCAATGTTACTCCCCCAAAAAATAAAGAGGACATCAATCCAACGTACGTTGACTTGAGACAAATCTCAGGGTAAGATCGGCGTGGGGACGTAGGTGTACTACGTGAAGGATCATGCGTGATATATAATGCTTACCAGCTGTACTGTGCGATGTCTCCAGTCACTGTCACGTGCGGCCATGCAGCGACAGTTCACTGATTTCGTGCGCGTTCATGGACGTGATATGTAAACAGAAATTTTGAATGAGTGCAGTAAACGCCGTTTTCCTTTTGGAAAATTCAGAAAAAGCAATCCTCGATCCTGTAGCGATGTTTGAATGTGCATTTACGTGCACGAACGGCCGGGTATTATGCGTACATACTTTCGCTCGCTGGATCACTGACCGCATACTTTCAGCTCGATCTCGCGTACATACGCACACTATTCGTTAAGCTGGCGGGCGCGACACACGTACGCTCGCAATCGCAACCAAGACGCCCAGATATATATAGTAGTACGCGCGTTTCCCTAGCATAAATGCATAAGCAGTTGTGCTCCACTGCGCGCGCGCCCGGAAAGCCGTCAAACAACTACGCCTGATGGGTCAACAACCATCCGTGACGTTGCCATCGCGAATGTATATATGAGTCAAGTGTGTCTGTGTGTGGCGCGCGCGCGTGAGCGCGTCCACTTCCCCTTCCCCATAGTACGCACCCGCGGCCCGCCCGGTCGATTCGCGCGCACCTGCGATGTGCGCGCGTGGTCCAGGCAGCTAACGCGCGCGTATCGTAGTACGCTACGCGAGCGACGCGCACAGCCTAACGCCAAGCCGTGTGCGCGCGCCCGCGCGACAGGGATGCATGTCGCCCCTGCTCCGCGCGCGGTCGACGTCGCCGGGGAGAACTACCTGCGACCTAACGGCTGGCCGGCTAGATACACGGCTGTGGCTGGCCGGTGGCTAGCGCGGGATATATATATATCGCGCTCGCGCGCACGATAAGGGATGATGCCATGATGGGGATGTAGCGAGAGGCGAATAGGCGATCGAGCTCGCATGGTTGTGACAAGTTAACAAAGCAGGCGAAAGCAGCATGAGTGCGAAGCGGCAACCGACTCGACACAACGGCCGGCGACGCTATTTGGAATCCTTTCTTCTTTTCCGCTTATCTCTCTCGCTTTTTTTGTGAAGGCGCGCCATATATGCTGGGTCACAGGCTTTAATTTCTTGTTTTTCTCTGTACTCCTAATAAAAGGATAGAAAGGACGCCGCACGGGTCCCTCTCGTGGAATCGCTCGAACGTCTTTCGATCGGACTCCCACTCCGGCACGCGAGCACCTTGATGCTACTCGTAGTTACTCATCTCGTTGTTGAGATCGATTATTGGCCTGTTTCAGAGAAGATGACCCTAATTCACGTTTCGGTATATGTGAGTAATTGCGATGGGGGAAAAGACGAGTTCAATTAATCATTTGCTTCCCGTTTCGGCGAGACCGATAATTCAGGTTCTACGTTGCACCGACTGTACTGTCACCATCTCAGCATTTCTGGTTAACCGATCGAGGCAGGTCCAGTGAGTAACATGCATGCTCACGGCTGTGCTACAGTGATATTCCTTTTTATATGCTCTTGTCCTTTGTCATGGCTAGCTAGCCCAATACTGTATACTGATCGATTTATTGCTCTCATCCATGACTACGTACATCTGCAAAAAAGTAATCTGTGATAACTGAATGCGTACAACCTACCTGTAGGCTGCGGCAACTATTAAGTGACTAACTAACTGTACGTTGGGTCTTGACGAGTGACGACGTACGAGCGCATGCCGAATGATTTGATCTACGAGAAGCAACTATAGCTAGCCAAGGTGCACTACACTTCGCATTAATAAGGGGAACACTTGGAGCCATATTAAAGTGGACGTCCAACTTAAGAGAAAACAATTAATAACCGTGGAGCATAAAGGAAAGAAAAGAAAAGTGAATGGATGATCTTTTTTCCGTTCTCTCTCTCGTGAGCTCGTGAGATCCTTAGGCTGGCCTTACACTAGTTGATAATGATTGATTCTGTTCATTAAATTTGCCACTGATTAAGCTTTCGTTTTCCATTGTCCCCTCTCTTTATTAAGGGAACCACTAATGCGTTCTTTGTCTGTTGTGTCTCAGCTGTATTATAGTAGCACTACCATCTCTATACATATGGAGCTTTTTGCTACCATACACACAATACCTGATCACGAGGTACATATTCACGAAACCAGAATAGCTCTGTTGCCACAAGCCATGCTCACGGCATCGCCGGTCATTCATGTCGACTGGATGATCTGTGTGTACTGTTACCGCTGTCTCACAGTGGCGCAGTTAAGCACTGAACTGCAACGCACAGTGCACTACTGCACCTTCTCTTTTCCATTAAAAACAGAGCTGTAACTCTTGGCCCGGCCTGCAGTCAAAGTCTGCCCTCCAGCAGCATGTTTAATTAGTTTAAGCTGACTCTGGTCTCGTTACAACTACTCGTAGCTGGTGTAGCTCGAACGCCTCGAAGCATCGACGAGCAGACTGCCAGACTGCCGTCGAGGTGAAAGACCGGCCGATTCCTGACGACCTGACCTTCTTCTTTCTAGATCGACCACACGAAGAAATGGAACTACTCACAACGTTGGACAGCAATCCGTGCACAGCTGGACCGTGCATTAGTTTCGAGAAAAAAAGATTAATTAGACATATATATTATATATTATAGAGATAAATAAAAAGATTATACTGGATATATGAATGTGAGTCTAAATGGTTGTGTGAAGTAATGAGTAATTAAGTATACAGATATAAATATTTTAAAAATAAAAAATTTACTTTTATAATTAATAAATTATTATATTTATGATATAATTTGAACTATGATAGTTGTTACGTTAGAGTATAAACTATTTTAGATGGGAATATAATTAGTCGATACACGTGTCAGGCAGAGGATATCATCTCGTCCTCGTGACACTCCACTAGGCCATAGATCTGACCACTCGCAAAAGCATGAACGCTTGCTTCAATCCCCGCGCTTTAAGCCAATCAGCCTCAAATCTTTTGACGTAACCCCGCACATGCTCAACCAGCCATCATTACATCCTGGCTTGATAAACCTGCAGTATTCTCAGAAGACCATGTATCTATTCTGGCATTCACCGCAGCAATTGATTAATACCACGTTCATCCAAATATACACCTTTTTAACTGCTTTCATATTATAAATCAATAATTTTATTCTTTAAATATTATTTAGCTACTCTTGCCTATAACTTCATAATATTACTTACCCGGTACAAAAACTGACAATACTTTTGGTTTTTTAATTAGAAAAAATTAATCATATACCCTTCATTTAGATAGAAATCGAGGATTTAACCTTTACATCTCACTGACATATATAGAATCCTTTCGAACATCTGACTAACATAAAAGATCATTTCAAATCAACAACATATCAACTAGTACGATAAATCCTCGATTTCATCGTTAATAGTTATATAATTAAATCTATCTTTTAATTAACCACTCGGCATCTGTCAGGCAGGTGGTACAATCCAGAGCCGTCCGATCACCACCCGTCCAATCAACGGTTCAGGCCTCTCATGATCTGTTCCTCTCCGTGTGCGTGCCCAAGTGGGTCTATTGAAGATTCTCGCCTCATAGTCTGTGCCTCGCTCACTTATGAGGGGCATTGGTAATCGATGAAGTGGCGCTGTACTCCGTAGCCGGTAATACTACTTGAGTACGTACGTGACACCACCTACTGCCGCATTTGTTTGTACGCTTGCTCCTGGACGTTACCCAAATAATCCCTGGTCGCAGCCGCCCGTTTTTAACTGCTAGTACACCGTCCGATTAGACGGACGGGTGTGATACTCTCACGGGTGACGTGGCAGGGAGTACGCCCTACTAACTCCGTGTGCGTGCCCAAGTGGGTCTATTGTACTTAAATTATTCTGTTTTGAAATAACAAGGTGATTATTTGTAAGAGTGATATCATTTGTTTAGGGAAAAAGATAAGAAAGTGTGTGTAGTACTTTGAAAAGTTGAATTTCATATTTTTTATCAATAATTATTCAAATTACAGATATATTTTGTGTATAAGAGTTATCTTAATAAATTAATATTTCAAATGACTTTTATAAAATATTGGTTTTTATAGATATTACGAATTGTCTTAAAGACTTTTCAAAATAAAATACTCCTCGCAGATTTTTATAAAGGTTGTTTTGGACCGGTTCATAATAAACAAGAAATCAACTGAAATGACTTTACTCCTCCTATTCATTGTTTTCAAAAATTAAGTTATTTTATGAGGGTAGAAAAAAGATAAAAATTATTAGAAGATTTGAGAAAAAAATTAATGAAACTAAAAATAACTTATATTCACTCTGTCCCAAAATGCTAGTCGTTCTAGGAGTTAAATTTGCTCTTTAAAACAAATCTATAGTTATCAATCTAATATTTTGTAAATTACACAAAACAGTTATCAATCTAACACTTGGTAAATTTCGCAAAACAATCAATTAGTATGTATTACGAAACAACCTTCTTGGAATAAAAAGACTATTATTCATATAATATAAGGAAAGGAATCAGAGGAGTATTTTGGTATTGGTAGTACTGCATGGTGTGTCATGTGTGGTGAACTGGTGATGATATATTGACATGCCAGTTACTGACACACATCTTGCAAGCTTCGCAGCTTACGTAGTCATAGTACGAAGTAGGAGTGGTAGAGTGAAATGTTAGAGACACATGTACAGGCTAAGCTGGCGCACTAGAGGGAGAGGCAAGAGCTGGAAGCGAGACACTGTTTGTGTCTTTGGATCCTCTTCTCTTTTCCTGCGCCAGGAGGGAGAACCTGGAGGTGAACTAGGCTGCCTTTCCACCGTGTCCCCACCTACTACCTACTGGCGCTTCTCAGTTACTACCGCTTTCACACATGTGTGGCTTGTGTGCTGCTTGTTTATTGCGACGATCGGCAGTCGGTCAATGTGGGAAAGCTCAATGGCATTTGCAGTCTTGCAGACGGACGGATGGACAGTGTCGCGTTGGAGTGAATAATCAACTGTTGGCTTTGCTGAAGATAGAGGTTTGGTCGTCAGATTCAGAGAAATCGGGGAATTTTTACTGAATTTTTGCTTGACGTTGTAGTAGCACATGGGGGAAATGATGGTAGAGTGAGTAAGAGTGAGCCTGGTAATTTCTTTTCGAAAGCTCCTTTTCTTCATATCCTTTTCGATCTACAAACCGTAGGCAACTTTCTGTTTTACGACCATAGGGTATTAGGTGATGAGCTGTTGCGAATTCCATCGATCAGATTTGCTTTTCCATTTGTAGGAGTAGCAACTGGCAAAGGCATCTTGCTTCAAAGGAAAAGCAAGGCACCACACATTGTTGTCAATTTGTCATGGCAGTATGGCACACACTGAAGACATTTTCTGGAGTAGACGGTACAATTGAAAGAAGAACAAATTCGACATCAATGTCTTACATCTTTCAGATTAGTTCCGTGCATCATCCAATTCACTTCGAAAAGTGAAATGTATCATTGGAGGCTAGCTAGTGATGCCCCAACTCACGCCTGTTCTTGGACAATAACCTCAGTCGTGTCTGCGTGAAGTTTTTATTTAAAGACGATATATAGAGAGCTGTTGGCAGATAGCTATAACTGGATCAGGGACATGTGTCTCACAACTAAATGGAAAATATTGTACCTACCGATCCCAACCGGTTGTCTGCTGCATAAATATTGCCGGTGTTTTTGTTCCTTGGAACTCATCACTGTATATGTTAAACTTCATTCTAGATGCAAGAGAAGGTGAGATTGAAAGCAGCCAAAACAAGTGGCGTGCATTATGGCATTCTGGGAGGCAGCTTGGCGGCATGATTGCCACGGACAATGTGGCTCTATTTTGGTTGTTGCGGACGCGGCGATGGTGTTGGGCTCCAAACCTGTTACCCCTCCAAACCCATCAAAATAATGTTGTATTATTCTTGTAGTTACTGCTTGACAATGTAACTTAGTCTCTTCTAATGTGTGGAGACATGGAAATGTTGATCTCAATATTTTCATCCTACTATGCACTAGTATGTTGTAAGGTATGTTAAGCACAGTTGCTTATACTAACTTGGTGTGCTGCGTAACGCACATAGAGAAGGCATAATCGTGAGAGATGAAACTAAATTACTCATGGAAATATTCTGAGGGTGAAACTCTGTTACTACTCAAAAAAGAAGTTATGACACGTAAAGTTCATTCATAGTCTGCCATTTTTAGAGTTCAAAGCTAATATTTAGCATTTACTTTCTCTATTTTAGAATATAATCTTTTATTCATAAAAGATAATTTGTAACTCTAAAATATTTATCGAGTCTCTAAACTAGCGTTCATTTTAGTTTAAGAAGAATCCTCTTTTTAATGCATATAGCTAAATATAAAATTTGGTATATTCCAGTAGAGTATTTTATTGTTATCATCGTTGTCACATCTCCATCTACTGTGATGAATGTTGATGTGCATCCTCTGCCGCCGTCACTCACCCTCTTCTCTCTCTCTTCCCAGCGCAGCACAGCAGTACAGCACTCTCCAGTCTTCCCCGCTTTTCCCCACTAGCCACTTTTCTTCGTTTCCTTCTCCCTGCCATCTTCCCCGCTTTTTAGCCCACCTACCAGCAGCGGCAGTAGAGCGCGGCTCTCCCCTCCCTGCCCGCGCCTAAACAAAAAGCACCCGCACCTCTCCCCTCCTCCGCTCTCGCGTCTCTCTTCCCCACCATAGCCGGAGCACCACCACCGCCACTCCATTGATAGGGAGCAGGGGCGAGAGGGGAGCCGCATTACCAAACCGGGAGCGCGCGCCCCACGTGACGGCCGCTATGAGCTGCTAGAGAGAGGCCGCCTGTTTGGGGCTAGCGCTCATTCGTAGCAGCAGCAGCAGGAGGTGGTGGGATTCCAGAGCGGAAAAAGTCGCGGGAGCAAAGGGGAGAAGGGAGGCGAGGGCCGGGGGGAAAGGGGGCGGAGTGGGGAATCATCCCATCCAGTCCAGCTCCCGTACAGCGCGGCGCTGATCGATTGGGAAGTGTGAGCGGCAAGCGGCGCGTCGCCGCCGCCGACCGACGCCACCGACACGCCCGCCTGGTCGATCGGAGCCGCGCGCCAGATCCAGTCGCCGGATTTGCATTCCGCGCAGGGCCTCCCCGAGTCGCGCCCTCGTCTCCCGTGAGCCTCCGCCTCCTTCTGCTACGTGCTCGCTTCATTTTTCTCTTGTTTCTGTGTGTTTTTTCCTCATTGCTACTAGTTTGCAACAGCGTGATTACTGCAATGCGTGCAGGTTTTTTCTCCGGGTTATTTCCACGAATTATGCTCTGTTTGAGATTTTTCCTTTGGTTTGGAGTATTTTGAACTTTGAACAGTGAGGGTAGAGGGGGGGCGCTACGAGCTCCCCTGTTCAATCCACCCTCTCTTAAAATTTCACTGTTTAACCTATTTGTCCCTCACACTTTCTGACTTTTTTGGGTTCACTAGTCTTCTTCGTTTTTGCCCCTCCGGACTTTCCGGTTCGTGTTTCCTTGTCTTGTTTGGGCGAGAAGAAACTACTAGCAGTCGTAGTGAAATCAAATCACACGGTGTTGTCGGTCCGGGCAAGGTACTGTCGCGCTTACGCGGAGTGGAATCACCGCGTCGTGCTCGCCCGGTTCCAATCCGGCGCTTACCCTTCTCGCGCTTCGGATTGCTTCTCTTGACGAGTTCTTCCCAGAACATTCAATCCATCCGATGAAAACACACAGTACAGATTTAACCCGTGAAAGAATCCCAGCAAGTACGGCCGCTTCACTTCATCCGGTGGGGTGGAAACGTGGAATGATTGATATAAGTAACTAGTAGTACAGCCACTGCAAGATTAGTAAAAGGACATGGTAGAAAAAGGACGCCCCACTAGAACCCCGCAAGGACAAGGATTTTTAATACAGTAGGGGGATTGTCTACTACATCTGGCTAATGAAAGCCAAATCCACCGAGCAAAGACCGCCATTAATGGCCGTATATCATGCTTGGGGGTAGCTCTGCGCTTTTACTCCTGCTCACGCGCGCCTTCTCGATACGACTTCAAGCTCGTTCCCGCCGAGGGCAAGGTCTATGGTAGTACTAGCTGATGATGAGG
This sequence comes from Zizania latifolia, assembly GCA_000418225.1. Classification (NCBI taxonomy): domain Eukaryota; kingdom Viridiplantae; phylum Streptophyta; class Magnoliopsida; order Poales; family Poaceae; genus Zizania; species Zizania latifolia. The sequence goes on along the minus strand of KE373003.1, from coordinate 123,748 downwards.
AGCAGGACAGTAGAAACCAATGGATCCTTATCATGGGGGCGAAGCAAGCAGGTGGTGTCCGGTCATCTCGGCGGAGCCTTCCGTCCGGCCTAACCTTCCGCATGGGCTTAAATAAACTTTCGCTACCCCACGCCGGCAATTACTCCCGCGGGGGTCTTAGGTGCCAGCCTTAACTGCCTCTCCCTCCCTCGCCAAGCGCTTGCCGTTCGTGTCAAACTCTACAGCCTGGGAGCAGCAGCTGCGGTGATGATGGTCCATGTTTAGAGATACTGCTGCTGCGGCCTTAATTAAGCCGCTTGATGAGTCATGAGTGCGCGAGTACACGACACAACGCTTACTTGCCCGTGTCGACGTCCTGGCCTAGTTCTGGCATGACGGTGATCGGATCCGGTAGTGTGCGCTGTGCGCCGGCAACTTGGTCGCTCCTGGTGGGGGCCGCCGCAGCCGCGTGTGCTGACTGTACCGTGCGTTCTTGCTTCAAGGGCTGGTATTCTTAGGGCGCGGAATTTGGGACTCTTCTAGCCTGCCTGGCGACCTCGTCGTTGTCTCTGCTCTGTCTTATATAGTTATATGGTCCTAGGTCTACTGTGACAAGAGCTTTGCTTTTGGATCATCGATTATGTATGTACACGCCACCAGCCGATGGAATGTATGACAATGGAGAAGTGAGGTACGCGGGGTTATGTACCTTGCATTTGATGGACGGGAAGGAGTGGTTGAATGTATTATTGTACTACTCACCACATATGGTGGAATGATTGTGAACTTAAGTGTGTATAATATTTGCCCAACGACTAGTCTTTCACTGTTCCTACGACTTTAATTATATGCAATTTGGGTGTTCTTGTCAGCAGTATCAATTATAGAAGTTGTATGGGGTGTGCTAGAAAATGTTTACTTATTTTGTATGTTAGTTCATTTGTCCGGAGCTATATGTTGGTTGCATGATACACCTTTCTTTTATTTTCTTTTTATAAGGTCTTTGCAGTTGGTGACAAGATAGCTTAACTTCACTTAATTTTGAGGTTTCAAACCTATGTAATGATATGTCCAGTTATAGTGCATCATATATACCTAAAAATTTTCCTTGGTGATCACAAACATAAACATGTTTCCCCATAGAACAAATAAACTAATTCTGGTTGTATTTACTTTTACTCTAAATGTTTTGATATATTTGCTATTTCACTTTGAATACACCCATCCTCGTATTTCTTCTTTGCAGAACTGCTGATCATGAAATTTTGCATGAGTGTACAAGAAAAGCATTTACTTTTATGTTCGTTTGGCTGACATGTCTATCTACTGTTTTCCTTTGTATCGTTGTCAGAGTTGGTGACAATATAGCTTCAGATAATTTGACCTTTCATGCCTCCATAAGTTTATATACCCTTATTTATGCGGCACATGGATGCTTAATTTGTCACTGTTGTCTTAGCTGATCACAAATATTTATCTTATTGATTAGATACATTGTGCTGATGGATCGACGCAGCTGGCCATGGAAGAAGAAATCATCTGACAAATCATCTAGTGCAGACGCTTCCCAAAATTCCAATCAAGCTGAACAGGTTTGTGTTTGCCTAAATTGTGCAGTTTTTGGATTCCTTGAGAAATGCCATTTTACTTGGATGTAGTCCCAATCAGAAATTGTGACTTTCTAAGCAAGTTTTTTGCAAAATTCCCATTGTTGCTGCAAAATTTGAAGGTATGGAAGTTACTGGGTTGCAACAAAGACTTTTGATTAACTATGGGACCTGTTGACAAATATTTAAAATGAAGATAACTATTCATGTTTACGGTAGATGCATAACTATCCCAGTTACCTGTGTGTCTTCTTTCATGATTGGTTTTGGATTTTGCTGATTTGCTTTTTATAGGCCCTGTCTGATACTAGTTAAGAAAGCCTAAGATCATAACTGTATCAATCGCAAAGGACTTTGTTTCATTTTTTCACACACCGTACAGAAATTACAGAATTTTGGGTGCTCACATATAATTTTAATAAATTTGTTTGTGGCAAAGAATTTTATTGTGATACATATTGTGCTAAAGTACCTATTGGCTATTGCAATGTGGGATCAGTACAATACCTAGACATGTTATTACCAGACTACCATGATATTTATTTTCTTTCATTTAATACATCTAGAGCTGACATTAGAAAATGGAATTTGTCTACTGGAGTATCCTGATGGTTTTCTAATTTTAACTTTGCTCTACATGCTTATTTTCTTATAAAACCAGGTTTTTAATTTGCAGGATGATAAAGCTCCAAAGTATGTGCAGATTTCACCAGAAACATACGCACACCTTACTGAATCAGAAGAACAAGTAACGACCTTAAATGAAAAGGTCAAGGTTTTGAGTGATGACCTCTCTGCAGCACAATCTGAGATCACTACTAAAGATGCCCTAGTCAAACAGCATGCTAAAGTTGCTGAAGAAGCTGTATCAGGTTCACAGAAGATCACTTATTCTTTACTCTTCCTGTTTGAATAGAATAATTTACTATATACTGTTGTCATCTGCCTTGTTAGTTATCTTCATAAACCTCACACTAGCGGATGTTGGTATAGGTGATACTGTTATCTTCAAAGACAGAAACAAAAACCCCATTCATATATTTTTCTGTTCCTTAAGTAAATGTTACTAGTACAATATATATAGTTTTGATGAGATATATGGTTTGTTATTTTAGGTTGGGAGAAAGCTGAAGCAGAAGCCTCAGCACTGAAGCTTCAGCTAGAAACTGTTACATTGGCTAAGCTAGCAGCTGAGGAAAGAGGTGCCCATCTGGACGGTGCTCTGAAAGAATGCATGAAGCAAGTAAGGAATGTGAAGGAAGAAGGCGAGCAGAAGCTACATGATGTAGTATTTGCAAAAACCAAACAGTGGGAGAAGATAAAGGCCGAGTTTGAGGCGAAGTTACTTGAGTTTGAACAGGAGCTCATAAGGGCTGGTGCTGAGAATGATGCACTTTCAAGGTCACTCCAAGAACGGGGAGACTTGCTGATGAAAATTGATGAGGAAAAGGCCCAAGCTGAAGCTGAAATTGAAGTCTTGAAAAGCACAATTCAGTCAGGCGAAAGGGAAATAAATTCACTGAAGTATGAACTACATGTTTTCTCCAAAGAGCTTGAAATCCGCAATGAGGAAAAGAACATGAGCGTGCGCTCAGCTGATGTAGCAACTAAACAGCACATGGAGGATGTCAAGAAAATATCGAAACTGGAAGCTGAATGCCAAAGATTGCGGGGACTTGTTCGGAAGAAATTACCAGGGCCTGCTGCATTAGCTCAAATGAAAATGGAAGTGGAGAGCATGGGCAGAGATTATGGAGACGGCAGGTTGCGACGATCCCCCGCAAAGAATTCTAGCTTCCATCATCCTATGGCCCCTATGTCTCCTGTTCCAGATTATGCCTTTGAAAATTTACAGCACATGCAGAAAGAGAATGAGTTTCTGGCTGCACGTTTGTTATCTATGGAAGACGAAACCAAAATGTTGAAAGAGGCATTGGCCAAACGGAACAGTGAGCTGCAGACATCAAGAAACATGTATGCTAAGACAGCAGGCAAACTTCTCAGCTTGGAAGTTCAAAAGTTGACCGGTAACCAACGTAAGAGTTCTTCAAATCCAAACATGGATATCCACTTTGACGGTGCACTGAGTCAAAATGGTAGCAACCCACCTAGTATGACATCCATGTCTGAAGATGGTGTTGATGATGATGGCAGTTGCACTGAATCTTGGGCCAATGCTCTGGTATCTGAGCTCTCAAACTTCAAGAAAGAGAAAGGAGCTAAGAGCAGTGTGACAGAAGGCTCCAATCGGTTGGAACTCATGGATGACTTCCTAGAGATGGAAAAACTAGCTTGTTTGTCGTCTAAAGCTAATGGGCATGGCAGTACTGTTGAAAAAATGAAGATCGATGATACAGAAGCTTCTTTATCTGGCATTACTGAAAGAGATGGTGTGAAAGATTCAGAGTCAGTTTTGGCGCTGCCAGAGACTCCTGATAAATTGCAGTTGTCTGACAACCCTCCACTCTTGAAATTACAGTCCAGAATATCTTCCTTGCTTGATTCTGAATCACCACAGAACAATGTTGGAAAGGTACTCGATGGTATCAGAAATATTCTAAAGGATATTGAAGACGAGGCAGATTCAACAAATGCAAGCAAGACTCTTCATGGTGACATGGTTGAAGTTGCTGACAATGGACCGTTAGTGAAACACTTAAGCAATGGGAGCAAGCATGCTATGGATCAAGAACTAGTCAAGGCCATTTTGAAGATTCAAGACTTCGTCAAGTCACTTGGCCAAGAAGTATCCAAGTTCCAAGGGCAGTCTTCTGATTGTGATGGATTATCTGAGAACATACAGCGGTTCTCTGCATTAGTTGAGAAAGTTCTGTCAAATGAGAATGTCCTAAATGACATTGTTATGGCACTGTCTCATATCTTGTCGAGAACCAGTGAGATTAAGCTCACGATGCTGAGAGAGAACATCAATGAAGCAGACAATAATAATTTGGATTATGTTGATAAAGTGACTCTACTTGAAAATAAAGTGCAGCTTGAACCATTAAATGATAGCATTTCGGGTCCTTGCCCACTTATTCCTCGTTCATCTTCTGACCCTGATATTGAGGGTCCTACTGACGTTGGATGCGATGTCAAGACTGCTGTGCAGATATGCTCATCAGAAGAATATGAACAACTTAAATCTGAGAAGTTGAATTTGGAGGCTGAATTATCAAAGTGCAACGAATTAATAGGAGAGACAAAACTAAGGTTTAAGGATATGGAGAAAAATCTGGAAGAACTCACATCCAAGTTGGCTGTCAGTGAAAAAACAAACAGCTTGGTTGAGACACAGCTTAAGTGTATGGCTGAATCCTATAAGTCACTTGAATCAAGGAAAGTTGAATTAGAAAACGAAATAAAAGTGTTGCAGTCCAAAATAGATACTTTGACAGCCGAACTCAATGATGAAAGACAGAGTCATCAGGAGTATATAACCAGATACAGAGATCTCCAGGAGAAAATTGAAAGGTAAAACTGAAACATTCTGATTAATAGTTGGTATAAATGTATAATTGCCCTCTGCTAGGTTTCTCTTCTCACTTAATCCTTTGGTATGAAGGTATGAGAACGAGAGGAGTTCAATGTGTGTGGATGAGGATGCAGATACCAAATCAAAGCAGGTAGACAATTAGTTCTGGATCTCCTAACCCATATCTTTATTAAACAATTATCTTAAGATGAGGTTGCTGATACGGAGATATCTTATGTTCATGTGTTGTGTACAATTGTTCTGGTAGAAATACTTTCACTGTACCTTTCGATTTGTAAATCCAGGATAAATATGGTAGTACTAGATCATATCATACTCAAAACCAAAGGCTAAATTCAGATTTTGAAACTTATTTCAGGATTACTTTGAAGTTTGAACTGTAGGTTACTATACGAAAAACACTGATATTTTCTGGAAATTAAAGGTATTTAATATCATATTTGCTGTTTAAAATGATGACAGAAGGAGATCGCTGCTGCAGCAGAGAAGCTTGCAGAGTGCCAGGAGACGATATTGATCCTTGGTCGTCAACTGCAAGCGATGCGTCCTCCAGCAGAATCCGTGGGCACCTCGCCACACCAACGAATGGAAGCCTTTTTGCAGGACGCAGTTGGAACCACCGAAGGTGAATATTCACCGAAGCAAATAGGTCAGCTGGATATAGATCAGGAAATGCTTGTCTCAGGAAACGAGTCTCCTCTGAATGGGTACAAGACACAGATGGCCCCCTCTGATGTGGATGGGAGCCCTTTCTTTACACCAAACGGCTCCAAGCGCCCAAAGCATAGGTCGAGATCATCTTCCTCAATTCCTAACCAATTGCCCGAGAAACAAAACCGGGGCTTCAGTCGCTTCTTCGCCAAGGAGAAGATTTAAAAATAGCTGCTTGGAAGGTGCTAGTGTTGGCTTGCTGATTCTTTACTGTGAATGACGGGGTGATGACGCAGGTCATGAGTTTTCTGTAGAGCCACTCGGCGACCTGCTTGTGCATTCTTCAAGGTGACGCCTTCAGTTGCTGGAATAATTCTTAGCTCGCAGTCAAGCGGTTAATTAAGGTCAGATCTCTGTGTGAGAATATTTAGCCATCAGTGCCTCCCGCTAGAGTGTTGTGGGTTGCTGTGTGTTTGAAACCTCACTGTACATGTGGTTACTTGCATGAAGAGCATCGTTGTTGGTTTGTGCGTTTACACCCTCTTGTGAATTAACCTGTGTAATTTGCTCGAACAAGCTTTTTGTACAGTTAACCCGGATTAATTCCAAGGCTGTTGTTGTGCTTGTTTACCACTGTTCAAATTTGAATCATCCGTTATGACTTTTCTGCAATATCTTTTCAATATATATAGATTGGTGAACCAAAATTCCTGATGGAAGATGCTAAGGTTGCGTTTGGTTTGGTTTTTCTAACTAGTTTTTTGGTTAGGAAGCTAAAAACTAAATTAAATAGGTTTAGGGGCAAACCAGTTTTTTTAAAAGCTACAACTTTTTCATATATAAGATAAAAAAGCTGTGAAAGTTGCTTCTACCCTAACTTTCACAGCTTTTTAGTCCAGACTTCACAAAAATTATCCATTATGCCATTGAAAGTTTGAAAAATTGCTTTCGTCCTAACTTTCATAACTTCTTAGCTTTTCACAGTCCACAGCTCACAGTAGCTTTTTTAGAATTTATGGCTTAACCAACCACACCCTAAGTCGTAAAACCAAGTACAATTTGATTTTATCCAAATCTTTTAATAGTGTTTAGATCATCAACATATATTGAGATAATGCAAAATTCCATCAGATGATTGTGAGAATCTTATGTTGTGACTTGTGACCAATAGAACCGTGAATAATTTTTCACATCATCTCTATGTGTTGATGACCAAGGTGATAATGTAAGTTAGAGTGGCAACAGGTCGGATCAGGATTAAATTGATCGATACCAAATTTAGACCCGGACTCGTTTGAACCCACGATTGAAATATCAACCTGTACCTGCACCCGTCAGGTTTTATGGGTACCTGACGGGTACCCGCAAATCTGGTGCCAGGAGACCTGGCTCGCTTGGCCGGAGGCGACGGAAAGTGGACGTGGTGCGTCGAGAGGCCAACAGGGGCGGACAGGGCGCCATGGGAGGCGACGCTTGGCCAGCGGCGTGGCGTGACGCTTGGGGCCAGCCACCTGGCGCTTGGGCTGCAGGGTTGCGAGGAACGAGCACGACGGGAGTCCGACAGCATGGGCGTGCGGTGCTACGCCTAGGGCCGGCCTCCTGACGCCCGAGCGACGGGGCTATGGGGCATGGCAGGAGCCCGACGGTGTGGGCGTGCGGCGCTAGGGCCAGCCACTGGTGCCCGAGCAGTGGGACTGTGGGGCATGGCGGGAGATCGACGGTGCGGGCGTGCGGTGCTGGGGCTGGCCGCCTGGACTACGTGCTATCTTCGTTCGGCTAGTTTTTTTTTAGATTTCACCTATTGGGCTTGTTCTTCTTGGGTTGTTTCCTAATGGGCAGAGGACCGTGGGTTAAATAAAGAACCTAAATCTAGACCCGAGTTGATGTGGAGCCCTGACTTAATGGACCCGTGGTTAAATAAAAGACCTAAACCCGAACTCGAGTTAATGAGGAGCCCCGACCTAACAAACAACAAGACCTGACACCGGACCCATAGGGGTGAGACCCAGCGAGTACCTAGCCTCGGTTGCCATCCCTATACCAAGTCTTGAATTTAGCAAGATTTCAAAAAATTATTTTAAATACAACATATGATATGAGTTTAATATATGTATGGTACAATCCAGATAATAATAAGGGAAATTTCTTGTGTATTTATGTATTAAATTTATTAGATTTAACGAGAAATAAGTACTCATCACCATTCTCAGTTTGAGATAGATGTCTTGTATGTGATCAACGTACGAGTTGAAGATACACAATACATCCTCAATTATCAACTTGTTAATTTTATTCCAATTTGGTTCTTAAAATAAAATGTTTTAGAATGGTATACTATTTCAGGGTTTAATAAAATAAAATAAATTTATTTTATACAATATTCTTATTTAATTGTATTTATATATATTATAAATAATATATATTGTATAAAATAAACAGGCCATTCGGTGGTGATTTGTACTTTTGAAGGATGCTGTCTCATGCGTTTGTACAGAGTTTTTAAACCTTTTTGTTTCCTTAGTCGAAATTGGTGCCAAAAATCATAAAAGGGTAAAAATAAACAGCTCAGGAGCTGCCGTTATTCTAACAATACAAAATACATAATACAAAACATATCTACTTTGAACTTAGCCAAATAAACTACCGTACAGAATTCAGTCATGTTGTAACATACTCCTCCAAAGCTAAGAAATTAATGTAAAAAAGAAGAGAACCAGTGTTCAGCTCTGCACGAGACAACCTCCCCCCAATAACTTGAATGATTTAACAGAAAAAAATGGGGAATGGAGATACACCGAGAAATGGCAAAAACAATGAATAACTTACATGTGGAGATATACTATACAACATATGCGGCTCGGCATCAGCAGGATTGAAGCACGACCGGGCCAACCCAGGTGCTAAACATATCGCTCAAGGCCACCTGCACTTCGTTTGAACCATGTTCGCACCTTATCAGGCCAGCAAGAAGGGGGAAGAACTGGCCAAGGTTCTTCTCCAACGATGAGTCACCAAGGCCACTGATAGCTTGCAAGGTCGAGACAACAAGAGGCGCCCGGGCTGCAAGCTCTCTCCGCTTCGAAGAACCAACAGGAATAAGCCAATGGCCAAGTGGTTGCGTGCCACCCGACAGCTGAGCAGGGTTTGCTGTCCTCGTGTACACCTCAAGGACCTCCTTACACAGGCCAACAAGGTGGCTTTCCACCTCTACGCTCCCCTCATCTGGAGATCTATCCAAGAATATGTTCTGGAGGAGAGTCAGGCACAACTGATACGACTCGTTCTCAAGGCGTAACAACGGTGGGTCCTGCATCTGGGTCATCGAGCCCAACTCCTGCAACTTGGATAGCAGGTCATTATCACTGTTTATTTTGTGAGCATGGGTAGCGATAGTGTGCAATGCCTCGAAGAGGATTACAGTGTTTTGTGATGACAGCTGAGCTCTGTACATGTTATATATCTCCATCACAGCCTACAAAAGAAAAGGTTCATGAAAGTAAATAAAACGGCGATCATGTTGAATTTACCAGCATACCATTTGAAGAACAATGTATTGAAGAACTCGTGTACAAATTTCAAAAGATAATGCTAGGAAATTGAGGCTCTAGAGTGGAGGGAATGTGCAAAATGAATAATTGATCCTATAAACAAGTGAAAATAGTATAAATTTTGTAACTTAGTATGTCAATCTTGAAAACAAATTAAGTTAACAAATATTTGTAAGATTGACAATGGTTCAACACAAAAGTGCCCCTGTCTATCTGAATGAAGAAATTCGTTTCTACAGTGTACTAGAGAGAGGATTATCTCCAGGAACCCCCAAAATCTCTTTTTTGAGGGATACAGGAAATCTTAGCTGTTACCCTTGCATACGAACTTTAAATTTCTTAAGCAGAATTGCATTTATGTGTTTAAAGGCACAATGTTCCCCCATTTGCATAGGTGAACCCTAGCTAGATACAGCACGATATGTCCCTCTGTACTTCCTCTCATCTTCATCAACACCTCCCCTCCCCTCACCTTCTCTTACAACATGCCTATCTTGCCCAGGTGTTGGTACAAGATTTGAAAAATTCAGGAAATCATAGGGTGATGAAGAAAATATGCTTTGAAACAAAGAGAAAATAAAAACTAATTTATCAAACAGATGTCAAAAAGGAATAGTGCAGACCTGAATCAATAGGAGTTGGACAGCAGCCCGGCACTTGGCATCACCAATTGCAAAATACAAGTTCCTTGATCTAGAAGTTTCTTCAGTGCCATCCTCTAATGGTTGAGCATCGTCTTCTCTCTTTTCTGAAGAGCCTCCGTTTTCTATTGATCCATTTTCAAGGTAAGCTCCAGATGCAATATAAGAAAAGTCAGGAAGGGTCTCAGCGGCAGCTTCTTTCAACGACAATACCACCTCTAACCATTTTTCATCAACAAAAACAGATCCAGCATTGCTCATCAAACGAACAAATGCAGCAATACCTATACCAGCAAGACTCTGATGGGGCCGCTTTATGAAACTCGTCAGGAGTGTAAGAACTTTTTTAAGAAGAGGGTTAACTGTGTCAAAGAACTTAACAAAGAGGTCTACAACTAGCTGAAGAGCCAAAGTGCATGTCTCATATAGCCATGCATCTTGATCAAGTTCTGCAGGATCACTGTCAACATTTTGTCCTTGTGGGGAACCAGTAGATGGATCAATAGCATGCCGCACGTAATCAAATATTGGGAAAAGCACTGAATCAAACACCTTTTCCCACAAAGGCAATGAGAAGAGATGACCATGGTTTCTTAATGTGTCAAATAACACCTGCAAGGCACTTTTCCTTATTTCAGGTCGTAGATCAAAGGTAAGTTCAGACAATCCTGCAAAGTTTTGAAAAGTTGGTGACATGTTATTTCTACTATGGTACATAAATAAGCTGGAAGCCGTAGAAAAGGTACACAGAAACAAAAGAATATAGTTACCTGATAATAAAGGAAACCAAAAGTGTATATGATCATCCTTATCAACAAGAACTGCACTTTCCTGCTTTCCATCCTTGGTCAAACGAGCAGAAGCTGGATTGTCCTTCAACCTTGAAGACGATCCAATATCACCTTCTGCAAGCTTTGCCGCACAGAACCGAAGAAAACCAATTGCATTGAGGCTTATATCCTTGTTAAACCTACTGTTAGTAAATGCAATAAGACAGTTCACACAATCAGTGAAAGTTGTTGATTCAGTCTCAGTAATGTAGGGA
>KE373003.1:92767-103538 GCA_000418225.1 Zizania latifolia | reverse complement strand
GAGGAGTCCGCCTCCATGCGACGGAACACGATCACCAGCATTTGCACGAGCGACGCCTTGGCAGTGGCCTGGTTCACCACGCTGCGGCTCCCTAGATACATATCATAGCAAGCGCGCACGGCGCGAAGCAGGCAGTCTCCATGGAGGCGCACCGACGTGGAGGTGACCGCCGAGAGGAGCGTCTTGAGGAGGAGGAGCTCGATGTGCTCGTCGTCGAGGTGGAGCGCGTTGCAGGCGGCATCGAGGAGGGACGCGACGAGCTGCGCCGAGGGATCGGCGGACGGGTCGGCCTCGCCATGGATGTAGGAGTGCGCGATCAGCCTGTGGAGCAGCTCGAGCGCTGCCTCAGCGAGCTTGGTGCTGCCGGAGCCGAGGGCGGAGGAGACGGGGCCGAGGAGCAACTCCGAATCCGCGAGAGAGATGCTGCGGAGAGGACCCGGCTGCGAAGAGGAGGAGGGGGGTGTCGTCGGGGACGTAGGAGTGGACGGGGTCTGCGGGGTGGCGGGCGTCGACGGCGGGTTCTGGAGGCGGTCGAGGATGGACTTGGCAGTGTGGGAGAGCTTGGAGTGCGCCTTGTTGCGCCACGAGGCGTTTTTGATGAGCTTCTCGAGGAACGGCACGAAGGCCTCCACCAGCCTCGGGTCGGACTCCGGCGGGGTCGGCGGCGCCGCCCCGGCCGCGGAGGCCATTATTCCTCGACGGATCCGGTGGCCACGGCCGCTCGCCGCACCGGGTGGATCTAGATCTGGGTGGGGAGAGGAGAGTGGTTCGGTGCGGTGCGGGGCTTTGAGGTGGTTTGGATCGGCGAACGGAGGAGGGAGAGAAAGGGGAGAGATGGTCGCGTACTCGCGTCGCGTGCGTAGATTTTGGCAAGGGAGCTCGGAGCGGCTGGTATACGGGCAGTCTATGGCTGGTGGGGACGTAAACATGTGGACCCCAAATGTCAATGGGTGATTACCGGAGGTTGCGGCTATTATAGGGGATAATGCGTAGGCGATCGGGAGAGGCAAAGGCGAAGTGACGGCAATAGGGGGGGCCGGCGATGAGTTGGCGGGGCCGAGGTGTCAAGTGGACGCTGTCTATGGGCTATGGACTTTGGGCCTGTATCTTCATTAGGCTTGATCAGTGGGCTGTATTAGTTCGGCCCAAGAAAGTCAGGTCAGTTCAGCCCATCGACCATACAAAATCTTCGACATAACTTCGCGGTAATAGACATTGACATTTTTTCTCCTTTTTTCCACGACATGATATTTTTTCCGAATACATGATTGACACGGTACTGGTGTTTTTATGCAGGGCTGCAGTACTCTCGCAGGGCCAATGTTGCGCATTTCGTGGTCAAACACTCAAATGCGCGGCGATCATCGGAAACCATTGCAATTTGCAAGCATGTGTACCATGACATTCTAAGACAAAACGGTGTGCCGTGATATATCAATAAAATAAAAATCACCAGTCGTCAGGTTCGTGGAAGCACCAAGCACGTATCACCGACGTAGCTTTTCAGATTGCAGACAAAAGAGGGGTGCGTGGAGCATGATTTAATTTGCATCAATTGCTGGGCCAATCAACAATAAGGCAGTACCATCCTACCGACTGGAATGGTTTATTCGCATTAATTATATTAGTATTATTATTATGTTAACTAAAATCTAATGTAACAAATAATTTATTAATGTAAGAAAAAAATGATGTCCGATGTAAGAAATCAGCTCTACATGATAACTAAGAAAGCGGAGAAGGGGATCAGGAGAGAAGATATATGTGATTGAATATAAATTTATTTAAAGAAATTATCTATTGGAAAGAGAAGATATATGTGATTGGATATCTAAATAAAAGAGAGCAAGACACTACCATAGACACAATGACTCTATAAGTTAAGACTATCGTTAACAAGTTATGTTGGGGTAGGAAGTTGATGACCGTCAAGCAAAGGCGTTGTGTCGTTGTGATGCAATACACTTACTTGAAAATAATTTTCAGTTATTATTTTTATATCTTGATGATGTATGTGTTTCTCAATAATATACCTCGATCTCATAGCTCAATTAATATTTCTATTAAGAAAATTAGACTATATCAATCTAATTTTACACCCTCTATTTTGTTCTAACTTCACAACTACTGGCCACCGACTATATATGTGCAGTAACTATCGAATGCTATCGATCTACCATGACCAAAGAACTGAAGAAGCTAGCCTGCACGCCAGCATTACCACCTACCAGCATGTGAACTTCACATGATACAATTCGCCAAATAAGTGTTTTTTTTTCAGAAAATCAATAAAATCCTTAGTACTTGCCAGATTAATTAATCATGCACTCTTTCTCTAAGTAATTGTATATAAGAGTTATATAGACTTACAGCTGTGTGTTAGAGATCTTGAAAACGTGTTCATGCATGTGTCGGAGGTACTTGCACAGGCTAGCTAACTACAACATTTTGCTTTTAACTACTATATTCGTGTATAGACTGAAGAAACAAGAGCTAATTTACATGAGGTTATACGCAAATCAACCCCCTTTTAAGAACTGAACTCTCAAATGATAATAATATTTTTATAAACTGCAAGTTATTACAATATATATATATATATAGATTGAAAACGATGAATATGGATTATTTAATTAATTAGCGGGTAAGTGTACAAATACTGCGTATTAATTGCATGCACTGATAATTAAGCTGAACTTTAGGATTTAGTAGAGATTTAGAAGAAAAATCTTTAGGCCACATGCCCACACCCACCCACCCAGATTCTTCTTCCATTGCCATCAATCACAACATACTCACAATTAATCTCCATTTCTTAAAAGCAACTTAGTTGCAACAAAAAAAAAATGAAATCAGTTCTGATGCTTAATTTGACACCATGAATATAATGAAGTAGATTTTTTATCAGCAGCTACTTGGAATAGATGCTTCTTAAAATCTCGTGATTAATTAATGGAGCGGTGACAAATTAAAAGCTATGCTACTACATGTCAAACTGTTACTACTACTGACAGCCCCCATGCCACCTGCTTCCTCTCCTGCAGCCCCTGCAGAAGCAAAGCCAAATATGTAACCATGCAAGTGAGCAAGCCTGCTTGCACCCTGGGCTAACAAGAAGGCGGATACGCGAAAACCGGCCATTGCTGCTTACCTACTCCCTGCTCGCCATCACCGGCCGGCTCCTTCATCGGGCAGACATTGCCGCGAACTCTGTGTCTCTGTCCATTTCGCTGCAAATCTTGCGCCTTGTTCCATCGATCCGTTGATCGGTCGGTTCATGCGGCGCAAGAAGCTTCATTATCTTGAGTGCGGCGGCGGCGGCGGCGGCTGCTGCTCGTGCTTCACTGCGGACCGGCCGTGGCGGTCTAGGAGCTCCCTCGCCAGCGCCTGCAGGTCTCCGCCGCCTCCGCCTCCGGCCGAGCTCTCCGGCACGCCGGAGGGCGCCCTGGCCGGCGTCCCATATGTCGGCTGTCGGGGCTGGTGGTGATAGTGGTGGTGGTGATGCTGCTGCTGGAGAGCCCATTGAGGTTGTGGCGCCGGCGGATCGAAGAGGGTGGAGAGGTCGACGGTGGTTGGGGCGCTCGTCGACGACGGGAGGTCCGAGATGGAGAACGGCGCCGGCATCGGCATCGGCATCGGCATCTGCGGTGGTGCCGGCAGCTGCTGCGTCGGAGATGGCAGCTCCAGCGTGGCCAGGTGGGCTTGCAGGTAGGTCAGCTCGGCCTGGAGATTCACCACCTGGGGAGTATACGATCACAAGCCGGATGTGGCAGACGTTCATGCAAGTTAGCAAGTACACACAAATCACGCAAGCATATAGTCATATAGAGATCATACGCATATAATGATGCAAGCGAGACAAAACCATGAAATTATCGTGTTGAACTGTGCAAAAATACCAAACGATTGGTAGAAAAAGAACGGAAAATTTTGGTCTTCTAGGACTAGAGATCGGAGCTAGGGCTTTTCTTTCGAGAGGCTAGACCGGAAACCAAGCACAAGTACGACGGCCACCCCCTTGGCTTGTTCAGGGCCCAAGATTTCTTACACGCGGCGTGACGGTGGACGTACGATCCGTCCACGGAGAGATTGGACGACGCGGAGGCGACGGATGAGACGGGCATATCATCCATGGCGGGTACCAGCGGAAGAAGAAACAGTCTCCTGGTTACACGCTTGGCGTGTTGAACTGCTCGTTGCTTGGCTTGGCCGTGTTGGTTTCCTCCCGGAAAGAGACTTGCCTCTCTCGAGAAAGAAACACGCCTTCTCCAGAAAATCGTCTTCCCCCAGTTGATGATCGAGCTGAGGACAAGATCCAGATCCATACGCATTGATCCATGCATGAATGCATGTACACGCAGCAGCAGACCAAGAATTTTCCAAGCAAAACAAAACAATAATCAAGCCGACCCGAGGCGACGACGCATGGATAGTAGTAGGCTAGTATATACCTGCTGCTGGAGCGCGAAGATGTGGGCGACGCAGCCGTAGACGGGGTCACGGAGGCGGGCCTGGGCCTCGTAGCAGATGGTGACGACGGCGTCGGGGCGCCTGTGCGCCGGGATCTGGAGGAGAAGCTTGGACACGTTGCTTGCGCCGAACACCTTGTGCACCGCCGCGAAGTGCGCCGCGCCCTGCTCCGAGTCGAAGTAAGGCGCGAAGATGCACCCGCTCACGCACTTTCGCCGCAGGAACTTGCACGCGCCGCACGGCCCGCCACCACTGCCGCTCGGCCCTCCGCCGCCCCCGCCGCCGAGCGCGCCACTGGCGCCGCCGCCTCCCGAGCTCATTGCTCGATCTCCCTCTCGATCTCTAGATGCTGCTCTTATAGTTATACAGGTGTAGAGCCAGAGAAGAGGCCGGAAGAGGAGGAATGCCAAATTGCCAATATGGTAGTGGTAGAACTGGAGGGAGGAAGGGCATATGCGTAGTGCGGAAACTGAAGTCGCCTCCCGGATCTCTCTCCTTTTGGTGCTTGTCCTATTGGTGGAAGGTCATAGGGCACGGTTAAGCTGCCGTTCCATGTGTGTTTTTGCTTTTCTGTTTCTTCTCCTGCACTTTTTTTTTCTCTTCTGTGACAGTGTTCTCCTGTTCTTTTGTTACTCCTATACTCGTATACTATCCTACTGCAACACGCTATTATGAACTGTGTGTTGTTTTGTTCCCGTGGTATTGACCAGACTTTAAAACCACGGCATGGAAGATCGAGGGATCTTCTGTTAACTGCATTTACTAATCTGAAACTTCTATAAATAGTCTAGATTCTAGATTGTAAAAATCTATTAAATCTAAAAATGAATTACTACCTACGTCTTAAAATATAAAATATAGTATCTTTCAGTATTCAAATTTTACTCTAAATATAGCAACATAGTACTTATAAAAGATTTTTAATCTCTAAAATACTTCATTATTTATTACTTCACTCGATCACTACTGGTCCAGGTTTTATGATTTTTTACACATCTCCTTAATACATTTGTCTTAGTCTAAAATTTTTCATATTTTAGGACTATGGAGAAATTAGAATTTAGAAACTGAAAATTACCAATTTTTCTAAATTCTCATCAGCCAAATACATATCGTCTGCTTTTTAGAATCTAAACCTCTCCAAACATACCCCTAGAGCTACCTGCAGCTGCTGGTAGTACCACCCCAGCTTCCACCTTATTCGCCCTCTACACACTTGTCTTTCTGCTCTCTTTCACTCTCTTAAAAAGGGCTAGAACATTGCGTGAAGCAAGCATGCATGCGAGAAAGAGAGAGAGCTAGCCCCTCTCCCGTCTGGCGTCGACACATCCATCACGCACACACAATCTCTTTCAATTCTCTCTCAAAACGTATGTCCACTGTCCGTGCGAGCACTGTAGAATGGAAGAGGTGGCTCGCCGGCCGTGCCCCTGATCTCGCACACATTCCGCTGCGGCACACACAGTGGCAGAGGAGTTACTACTTACAGTACACCGGGTAAGTTCTATATTTCTTTATGTTTTAGCTGAAAAGTTACAAAAATACCAAATAATTAAATTATTAGGCTATACTGAACCATGGTAAATTTTTTCCGAGTTCGCGACAAGTCGGCTGGCTGTGTGACTAGAACTACTGGTGTGTAGTCTCTCCTCACGTGAAGCCAACATGACATTAGTTAGTGGATTTTACTTGCCATATACTTGTAGATTGCTGCTTGGATAGATGGATGCAGCAGCATGCGGCGGGCTGGCCGACCGGCCGGACAGTTTGACGTTTTGGTCAAAAGATGATTTCCTCGTCGATGATCAGAGGCGCGCGCGGCAGTGTGAAGCACTGCACGCAGCAGCGCGCACTGTGCATGCATCAGACCATACGTCTACGCAAGATCTATCTGATGACTACTCTCTGGAGAGTGCTACATACACAAGTGTACGTACATATATGCATACACCAGGATTAAGTTGCAGCTTGAACATGGAAAAAAATAGTGGTTTCTACATTATATCGATGATGCTGATTGAAGGTTGGATTAACGTACAAGTCCAGCTATCAGCAGTACGATTTCAGGGATATTTATTCGTGAGCTATTAGCAGCTAGTACATATCCAGAATGCATGATGAAGACGCAATGCACCATGCATATTGTTAAGTATCTAGCCGCGGTATTAATTAATTATATCCATTTTGATACGTAATCACGTAGTACGAACAAAAATATGTCATGTATATTATTCTGCTGGGCAAGCAATTGATTAAACATCATATACAAAATATATCATCAAAACAGCACGCACCATTCATGTAAATAATTTTTATTACCACTACTACAAAACTATTTCACATGCGGCTAAATTAGTATTTACATGCACATCTGTTTAGCTAGTCAACTTCCTCTAACCGACTGTCTCTAAAATTGTTGTATTTTCATAAGCGAAAAATTAGCCACATCTAAAAAGTGCATCTGTAGAGTAGGTCGTCTTAAGCACAACCACCTGTAGAAATAAATTTCTAATTAAGACAACTTTTTTAATTTTCAACGTGCAAAAGTTGGAGAAATAGCCTCTTTATCATCTTGCCTACAAAGCACCTGTCGATTATATGACAGATGATATCCTTTTAAATTCACCGCTCAAAGAATTATAACACATATTTGACACTCAAAATGATTTTAAATAAAAAGACCAGTAGCTACAAAGTTGTAGATATCATCAGGCTCAGCTCTACAATTTTTATATAGAGTTTGTCTCCATCTAAAGCAGTTTGAACAGTTAAAATTTGCGTGTGGGTGAGAAGGAAGAAATTACACCGTATCCACCCCTCTATACCAGTGCACAGATATTTTAATTGTTTTTTCACAGACGCGTCGAAGGCAGCAGCTGAAGATGTGGCACACTCAAAACAACGATTTGTTGACTAGAAAGCTAGCCAGGGCTGTCCGGTTATCATCTACTGTTTACGTCTGAAGATACACACTATACACAATTATTTACAGTTATACACAACTAGCAATATAAGTACGCCGCCACTGAAATGACAGATAGCTCACAGTTGCCATGTCTATAGGCTATAACTATAATCCTGCCTTTGCTGCTAGCTAGCAGCTGTTTGTACGTAGTAACCGTTTTTTTCCTTTGGAAAAGTATTGCAGTTGCTAAATCTTTAAGTCGTAGATTTCGGGAAAACCGTTGGATGCGGTCTCCAGGAAAACTGGGAGCTAGGACGTGCATGCCTTTGTAACGTTGCTTTCGTTCAGTTGCAGCAGGCATGGAGGATGCGTTATAGGGCCTGTTTTATGTAACTTCCGGTGCCTCTTTGAGTACCTTCCAGATTCTAAAAATAAACTGATGAATATCTAATTATAAGAATATAGTAATAATTTTTAATTTTTGAATTTTAGTTTATTTCTAAATTATGTGGAGATTTGATAATTTTGATATGACTACTACTGAGCCGCAAATCATCAAATAAAAAAAACTACTTTTGTTCTTGCTTTCCACTCGTGTGGTCAGCGCATAGTAATCGCAAAAGCTTAGATCTCTTCTATTTCTTTATTGCTTTCAGTGAGCTAGGGCCTAGCAGTACCTCCTCCCAGAAATCCAGCGGGAGGTAATGGGTTTCAGTGACAAGATGTCAGCTCAGAATACAGCAGGGAGACCATCTGTTTTGCCGACAGCTAATGCAAAAAATGGGGAGCCGTTAGATTATGGAACTGTCCGATCGTTATTTTTATGCATATATGTTCCAATCTTTTCCATGTTTTCATGGGATGGTCGCCAGTTTTGATACTGGATACATATTCTCTCTGGGGCTGAATTAAGTTAGTAGTTTCATTAACTTCGCTTGAAACGAACTGGAGATATGGACATGGAATTGAGCACAGCACAATTTCATCAAGCTAAGGGGGTGCTTGACTGCTTGTTTCTCCTCTACTTGAAAGCTAACTGAAATTTTAAATTTTAAAACTCAATCTTATGGTATTATTTAAAGCTTTTTATCATTTTTTCAGTTTTGATGTCAAGATAGAAACATAAAAAATGTTACCTTAAAATTGTTTTTAGTTACAAAAATACAGGACTTTTTCTAACCGGCTAAAAAAAGGAGAACCAACCACGCACTAAGTCGAGAGCAATACGACAAAGACTACTACTCGTTCTAGTACAATCTATCCTGAGACTGAGATAACTGAATGATTGGACGAAGAGCGTGACAGGAATCGATCGGCACCTGGGCATACAGTTTCGCCGGACCAAAGCCAGAATACCGTCTATTCTACTGGAAGCGACCTCAATTTAATGTGGGGGAGGAGAACCTGCTTCCTAAAGTTTCAGCACTACAGTGCTCCTACTTGGCTCCTTGTTCTGTTGTCCAGTACTCGAGATGGCATGTGAGAAACCATATGCTAATGGAACAAGTGCAGTGTTAATAGTCAAAATGAACATCTTGGAAAGAGAATACAATATCATTCTTTAGACATGAGCTATGATAATATATCAATAGGACTACAGAGTTCAGACTCATGGATGCATGCTCTGACTCCATAGATGGCAGAGAGCTAGAGATATGACAGTGATTTGTTTTAGAGTAGAGGAGACTTGGTGGTGCATGCCCTGGTCACAGGCTCACAGCTCCCAAAGAGATCTGGATTAGGACCTAAGGGAGATCCAATCTAGAAATAAACAAGCGGGGGCACATGCTTTTTGATGCAAACATTCTAAGGAACTGGAGAAAGAACATATACAAAGAGTAAAATGATCGATAAAATGAGTTGGAGAAGTGAGATTTTACCTGTTGTTTTACAATCTGCCATTATGCTGGATTGCTGGTACACGCTTGAACATGACAGGAAAAGGGTCAACACGGAGTTGCACACATATTTTTGATTGTTTATCGATTACTTTGAAGGCTTAGCATATATAATCCCAGCTATAGTAGGCATGAGGGTTGACGTTTACATTCTCCCAGATAAGTACAAGCAAGTTTTTATTTTTTATAATACTCGCTTACCTCTTTAAACATGTTGAAATGCCAGCAAAATGAGTGGTATTCTCGTCGTCTCATAATGTAACAAGTTTTAAAGTTTAAAATTTATTCTAAATATAACAAACTATTAATTATAAAAGATAATTTTAACCTCAAAGTACCCATATTACACTAACTTGATTACGCACTACTCAACTCAATCATTTTCGAACCCATACTCACCCATCCTAAAGAGGATATTGTGATATTCTTACCTATTATCTCTTTAATATGTATGATAAAACCTAAAACTTAATATCTTTTGAGAGGAAGGGAGTAGATTCATATATTTCAAAGAAAGAAAGAGAAAAAAGATCAGGCCAAAATGTGAGGGAACAGCATAACAGGGAACCATATTAAAACTCTGATCATACGAGTATTTCTGCAATTGCTGACACGCAATAATTATATAATTAATTCCATTCCTTTCTTTCCTATTATACATACAGTAGAAGATAGCAAGAGAATGGTCATGGATCACGTACCGTTCCATTCGTCCTCGAGTTCCGATCCAATGAGAAGAGCCCTTTCCTTGGCAGATAGAGGTATAGAACTGACACCTGATGAAGACTTCATTGCTGAAACCTAAGCTCACGAAGGCGGCAGGTCACCTGACCACACCCAACATGGCGTCAGCTTTCAGTGTGAACATACCTATCGTCAGGTCATGACATTTCAGTATCCACGAATATAATGTACGACCACCAGATACAGTATCAGTCAGCGTAGTTATGTGCCAATAAGCAGAAATTTTACGCACAAGGCAAGGTGAAAATAATAAACAATGTAAAAGATTTAAAGGTAGATGTTCTTGAAACAAGGTTATTAATACCGTTTCTGTACCGGTCGGAACGTATCATATCGGTATCTAAATTGGTACACAGGAAGTGCTGTTCTATTTCAGACTAAATACCGGTCCATTCCGGTCATTCCGGCCGGAATTCGCTATACCGGCCATTCCGGTACCGGCCCAAAATATATTTTTGATTTTTGATTTCTAAAAAATATAAGAGACAAGCTAGAAAGCAAATAATATAAATATTCAATGTTTTAATTTTGTAATCTTGATTCTTGATTTCTGAAAAGTATGTAATGTAAAACTACATATTTAACTTTATTTGATATATTTGTATGGTATTTAAAGTCTTAAACTAATCTACGTATTATGTTGCATGTAAGTCATAAACTATATTTGAGATATAAACTTATTTATATATATATCATATTTAATTCTATTAGTTAGTTTGTTAAATAAAATATTATATAAAATAAATTTATATTA
>KE373003.1:70649-90051 GCA_000418225.1 Zizania latifolia | reverse complement strand
AATGCCGCTAGCCATGAACGGATGTCCTACAAGTCAGCCTCGCTAAGATTGCCTTCATGTATGTTAAATTCCTGTAAATTCAATTTTTTACGTTAGTCGATGTTTACATAAGTGAAACGTAAATTCAACACAGAAACGAAATACATGATAGTATCTTACGTTGGGTGATTTAAGATCTGCTATCTTCAAGGCCAGCATCATATGGTGTGCAACATAAAATCCGCATTGATTTCCAAGAGGTTGACTGCAGCACTGTTATAAAAATACACGATTAGTTTGGATGACACATTAAAGTTGAAAGGGCAAACATTTAGAGACTTACCGGTATTGCTGTTTTATGCACCAACTGTCAGCGTTGCATTGCTTTTGATGTACTGAGACCGACACCGAAAGCCCTGTAACGAGGTACAACAAAATTGAGTTAAGCAAGAATAGGTTAAATGTTAAACTTATAGTAATAAAGTGAAGAAAACCTTACTCGTCGATTATACTTCTGATTACCGAGAAGTCCCTCTCGGTGCGGTCACCATTCGGTCCCAATGGCCTTGCCGAGTCAATGTACCATACAATGTTCCACTTAGGGGCGAAGAGTAATAGAACATAATGTCCATTCAAGTGGTGTATGCCCATTAAAAATTGTTCTCTTGTGGTGCAATCGACGAGTACCTTACGTACGTATTTGACGCATGACTCTTTATCACTTTTGATGGTTGCCATTGCTAACAGCTATGGGTCAAAAAATTTAAATGGCTGCTTCTTGCATTATTGCCACATTAGCCTATAGATATAAAAGAGTAGTTAATACCACATAATGACGTGTCGACTTTAATTGAAAGACTAGGTTAAGTGACTTACAATGCTCAGCACCGCGGCAAGCTGATGTCAAGAGCGTCCAAGTTAAAAAGATCATATAGATCTTTGAAGCAAAACAAAAAATAGTTGTCGCTGGTCTAGAAATTTTGTTGCTTGTACGTTACAGTAACTGAAAATTTATTATTGTTACAGCTAGTTAGGTAGAATGCATGGAGGTCCATTAAGGCTTGCCTACCCTTCCTTAGCTGATCCTGAGGGAGCAAAGCCTTGCCAGCTTGGTACTTAGGGTGTGCCTGAGTCTAGGCTGACACCACATTAAGCTTCGCAATATTTTTGGACTTTCTGCCGGCGGTTTTCTTTGTTTTGGTCTTCTTGAGCAGTGGCACAGTGACGGCATTTTTACCTTGCTCGACAGGTGCAGGACGTTGAGCAGCAGGCGCAGCAAGAGGTTGAGCAGCTGGAGGTTGAGCTGCAGGAGGTTGAGCACGAGCCTGGCTTGTAGTAGTCTTGGCATCGATGAAAATATCTACTCGTTTCCATTGTTCCCTTGTTAGATGTGCATCGCGCAGAGTGATGATTTCGTCATTCGGAGGAATAGACAATGCGATGTCTTTCATGTTGGGGTGCACAAAATCGATAGACACCACTGCAAATCCCTCCCTTATCGACAAGTTATGCAGCTCATGTTGATATGGGTAGACCACACCCCTTGCCACCTCAATCTGAAACCCCCCAGGCTTTATGATAAGCTTGCACGTGGTTGGTTCAGTTAGCCGATCAATCGTGTCATCTAAACCATTGCAAGATTGTGGGGTCACTTTTGGTTGTTGCTGCTCGACCTCTCTTGATGCACAGCTGCTCTTTCTGACACAAGCAGGGCTATCCAATGTAGCTTGATCTAGAAGGACGATACCCTGTAGAGATAAGCTTCTCGCGATATCTGCATATAGATCCTTCTTGATTTTTGCAAAGAGTGCTTCCGCATCGATTCCCCCGGACCTTCTTCGCTTCTTGTACATGTCAGCATTGTCCGAGAAACCTTGCTTCTAGCCTTACGAGCTAGAGACGCCTCGCACGCGACCAAGGTGCTCTAGGTTGTCAAGAGCACTTGTTAACTCATCCTACTCCCGCACGGCAATGAATGATCCTTGTGACGCCTGCACGGCCAGATCTTTGACCTTCTGAGCCACTGACGTTGCTTTGCTCGAGGTCCACGTTACTTTACCGCTCTCTGTCAGTCTCCCCGGGCCCTTAGAAATGATTGCGCACTGTTAGAAAACTGTTGCCACAGATTTTCTTTGCCCTCAGTGGCCATCTTGGCATCTTCGGCCAACCACTTATCTTTCATCCCCACGTAACCAGTTGTGCCAAGGTTGTGGGGTAGCTTATTCCTAGCCTGGAGCTCTTTCTTGGCAGAGCTTTTTGCCTTGAATTTAGTTGAGCTCTTCATGTTGACAAATTGCGCACAGTCCTCTTTTTCTAGGTACAGGTACTTTGTGAAGGCCTCGAGGTCTTTGGAAACGAAGTTTGAGACAAGGTTGCTTTTATGAGACCTCCATAACTTGGATATCATCTTCATCGTAGTCTTACAGCTACTGCCTTTATTTTCTCAGGAAACTCGAGGAAATTATTGATCTCGTCGTTGAAGAGTGCAGTTTTCTGCTCTTGACTGAGATCGTCAAACTTCCTCATGTTGGGTTATGGGGAGGCTACGCTAGCGCTTAATTTTAAAAATTTAACCCGTTAGCTCAGGAATCATGCGTGTAATGGGATCATGAATCATTACCTCGAACCACGAGACGCGTTTGGGCAGCGGAAGTAGAGTTGATGAAGCGCGTCCTCGAGCTGCTCCTCCCGCCTCTGTTCGTCGGTGATCCGGTGATGGAGATTACGCTATCCAGCGATCTCCACTTGAAGAAGATGAGCACCGCTATTGGAGCAGTGCCTCCACGGTATCCACACGTCCAGAGACAGGATCACCTCGCGTCAGCGTGCTATTACCGCTCACGAGATCCGGGAGATCGATCACAACCCTTGCAATCGAGGAGAGAGGAGAGGTGGCGGCTAGGGTTCAAAACTAGGAGTAACAACAACCTTTTCGTCCTAGCCCCTCCTCTCCTTATATAGTGTCATCTCATGGGCCTTTAATCAGTATTAAAGCCCAACAGATCTAATCTGTTCGTTCGGACCCGGAACTTCCGGTCCTAACCGAAACTTTCAAAAATAACATTCTGTATCGAATTTATTTCGACCCAGAACTTCCGGTCCTAACCAAAACTTCCGGTTCGTCTAGATTTCACTTTCAGGCAGGTCCAGAACTTCCGGTCCAACCGGAACTTCTGGCTCCTCTAGAAAACGAAACTGGGCTGGCCTAGAACTTCTGGTCTAACCGAAACTTCCGGATGCTCCAGAACACAGAACTTTCGGCTTCTAGCCAGAACTTCTGGTTCCCCAGAATTCTCTTGAGCATATTTCCATCAATCTCCCACCTGCACAAGATCCAATTCTTGTAAGTGTTAAATCCAATCCCTTAAGCGTGTGACCTGATAGGTTCATATGTAAACGGCCGCTACCCGGAACCCCTTTTCGAATCGCCGATCAATAGTGGTACCTAGCAGCACTTATTGACCCCCGAAAGCATACAAAGTCAAAATCATACTTTCTGAACCTTGATATACTCACGCACCAATCCCTTTACCACACGACATCAGTCAAGCTCAAGGCGAGATTCGTGCCACCCTTGTTAATAGCTCAACACTTCACTCGATCAAGTAGTGGATTCAATCATGATCAACTCTTTGATCATAGTGGCATGGCCATGCACTTTCCAATCCGACTACCTCGAGGGGCCCAGAGACATCTTTCCCATTATTTAGGAGGGGTAAATTTCATCTTGACCGCTCACATCCCACGACATATTTCGTGACACACCCGAAAGCAACCTTTATAACTACCCTGTTACGGAATAGCGTTTAAAAGCCCCTAAGTGTGCTACTACACATTCTGGAATCAATGACGATCACAGATCTAAGGATTCTATAGGTACACCATTTGGGATGACAACTGATGGCACTTTTAAAATAACAATCTCAGCAGTATCTCAAAGTGGGTCTTTCCAACTCCATGTTCACTAACATGAGTCCACATCACTGATTTGACATCTTCATGTCTATGATCTGTGAAATATGATCATTAATCAGGCAGATGTGCTAATCTATAAATCATCACTGTCCCACATGGCGATATGAGATTAGGGATCGTTTAGATTAACATCGTAACACAGAGAGTTTCACAAACAAGTTGCATACTTGTTGATCAATGTAAAAGACATTTATTCAAGGAACAAGATAACCAATTATCCAAATATACACTAGCATAGACAAGATACTTTCTCTCATATACACTGGACTCACTCACGCAAGTATCTAATACCCATAGAGCTCAAGTGCGCCTCATGCTTTGTCTGTGAGAGAGGCTTCGTCAACGGATCTGCAATATTCAAATCTGTGTGCACCTTGCATATCTTCACATCACCTCTATCTATAATCTCACGGATCAGGTGATAGCGCCAAAGTATGTGTTTGGACTTCTAGTGTAACCTAGGCTCCTTGGCTTGCACAATGGCACCACTATTATCACAATAGAGGTCCACTGGACTGGACGCATTAAGGACAACACCTAGCTCAGAAATAAACTTTCTGATCCAAACTGCCTTCTTCGCAGCTTCAGAAGCTGCAATATACTCGGCCTCAGTTGTTAAATCTGCAACCGTTTCTTGCTTGGAACTCTTCCAACTCACTGCGCCTCCATTGAGGCAGAACACAAATCCAGACTACGATCGTAAATCGTCCTTATCAGTTTGAAAGCTAGCATCGGTGTATCCATTTACGACAAGCTCCTCCTCACCTTCATAGACTAGGAACATATCCCCAATTCTTCTTAAGTACTTAAGGATACTCTTTACTACCGCCTAGTGACTTTTACCTGGGTTTGACTGATATCTGCTCGTAACACTTAGAGCATAAAAAACATCTGGGCGTATACAAAGCATGGCATACATGATGGATCTGATTGCGGAGGTATACGGGATCACACTCATCTTCTCCAGCTCATCAGGTATCAAAGGACACTGACTCTTACTGAGAGAAATACCATGTGACATTGGCAAAAAACCTTTCTTCGAATTCTGCATATTGAATCGTTTCAATACCTTGTTAATGTATATGCTTTGGCTTAATCCAATTAGCCTTCTCGACCTATCTCTATAGATCTTTATGCCCAAAATGTATGATGCCTCTCCAAGATCTTTCATTGAGAAACTTTTTCTCAACGAAGACTTGACAGCATCTAGCATAGGAATATCATTTCTGATCAATAATGTGTCATCTACATATAAGACCAGAAACACAAGTGAGCTCCCACTAGCTTTCTTGTAAATACAAGACTATTCTTTATTCTTGATGAAGCCAAACCCTTTGACTACCTCATCAAAACGAAGGTTCCAACTCCGAGAAGCCTGCTTCAGCCCATAAATGGACCTTTGCAGCTTACAAATTTTCCCAGCACTCTCTGGATCATCAAGACCTTCAGGTTGTGTCATGTACACATCCTCACTTAGGTTTCCATTAAGGAAAACCGTCTTGACATCCATTTGCCATATCTCATAGTCATAAAATGCGGCAATTGCAAGGATGATTCGGATAGACTTTAGCATAGCGACGAGCGAAAATGTTTCATTATAATCAACACCTTGAATCTGACTGAAACCTTTTGCCACCAATCGTGCTTTATAGATGTGAACATTTCCATCAATGTCTATCTTTTTCTTAAAAATCTATTTACACTCGATAGTTTTTACACCATCAGGTGGATCGACCTAGTTCTAAACTTGATTCTCTCGCATGGATTCTAACTCGGATCTTACGGCTTCAAGCCATTTCTCAGAGTCTGGTCCCATCACTGCTTCCTAGATCTTAGGTTCATCATTGTCCAACAATAATATGTCACGCTGCCTAGTGGTTAAAAACGCAATCCGCTCGGGCGCACAACTCAAACTCTCCGACCGACATGGGGCTGGTGTCTCGGCAATATGATCTATAACATCTTGCATGTCGAGTTACGGTTCAGTAGGAGCTGAAATACTTTCTGGAGGTTCTTGAACCTCTTTGAGTCACACTGTGCTCCCACTAACTCTTTTCGAGAGAAACTATTTCTCAAGAAAAACACCATTCCGGGTGACAAATACTTTGCCCTCTTCCCGGTTATAAAAGTAATATCCTTTGGTTTTCTTAGGATACCCCACAAAGAAGCATTTATCAGATTTGGGAGTAAACTTATCAGACGTCAAACGTTTTACATAGGCCTCACAACCCTATATCTTTAGAAAAGACAACCCGGGACGCTTTCTAGTCCATATCTCATATGGTGTCCTATCTACAGATTTAGATGGAACTCTGTTTAACATGAAAGCAGCAGTTTCTAAAGCAAATCCGCAGAAAGACAATGAAGATTAGTTTGACTCATCATCGACCGGACCATGTCCAACAAAGTTTGGTTTCTCCGCTCGGACACCCCATTCCATTTGGGCGTACCAGGTGGAGTCAGTTATGGAATAATTTCACACTGCTTTAGATGATCAATAAACTCATGACTCAAATATTCACCTTCACGATCCGATCGTTGAAATTTAACTGTCTTGACTGTATGATTTTGTACCTCATTCTGGAACTCCTTGAACTTTTCAAATGATTCCGACTTCTGTCTCATTAGGTAGATGTAACCAAATCTACTAAAGTCGTCGGTAAAAGTTATGGAGTACTAAAAACCATATCTGGCTGTAGAACTCATTGATCCATATACATCAGTATGTACAATAGCCAATAGCTCGTTTGCCCTCTCACTTCGACCAGTGAAAGGCGTCATAGTCATCTTGCCAAGCAAACAAGACTCACATGTGTCAAATAATTCAAAATCAAATGACTCTAAAAGTCTATCTCTATGGAGCTTCTGCATGCGTTTCTCATTTATATGACCCAAACGACAATGGTAGACATAGGTAGGATTCAAATCATTGAGTCGAGGTTTCTTCATATTAATGTTATATACATGCGTATCCTCAAGATTCAGAATATATAAGACATTCAACAATGGACAAACACCATAGAGCATACCATTCGAAAATATCGAACAACACTTATTTTTTATTATGAATTCAA
Organism: Zizania latifolia; assembly: GCA_000418225.1. Taxonomy (NCBI): domain Eukaryota; kingdom Viridiplantae; phylum Streptophyta; class Magnoliopsida; order Poales; family Poaceae; genus Zizania; species Zizania latifolia. The sequence continues at coordinate 83,023 of KE373003.1, read as the reverse complement.
AATCGTCTTCCTCTAAACATGATGAAAAGATAATGTTTCTGCCTAAGGCAGGAATAAAATAACAATTATTCAGTTCTAAAACTAATCCTGAGGGTAGCGACAAAGAATAAACACCGACGGCCAACGCAACAACTTTTGCACCATTGCCGACGCAAACATCCAATTCGCCTCTTGCGCACTTCTTAGTCATTTTCAGCCCCTACAACGATTTACAAGTGTGAATCATTGATCCGGTATCAAATACCCATAAATCACTTGGACGAGTAGCAAGATAAATTTCAATAACATTTATACCTGTAGCGGAAGTCACACTTTCCTTCTTTTTTTTTGTTCTTCTAAGTACAACTTGCAATTCCTCCGCCAATGGCTAGGCTTATGGCAGTGGTGGCAAGTGTCAGAGTTAACAGGGCCCGACTTAGACTTTTAAGCCGAATTAGACTAAGAGCTCAAGATCGCATCTGAAGCTTTAGCCTTTCCCTTACGCTTTCTCTTCTTACTTTCCTTTTGAACCATCGTCACATGACTATGATTTTCTTAAGGCTTTCCTCAACTATGTTGAGCATCCTATGCAATTCAGCCATGCTCTTCTGCATGCCATTCATATAAAAATTCAGAATGAATGGCTCGAAGCTCGCAGGGAGCGACTGCAGAATCATATCTGTGGCCAAATCTTTATCAAGAGCAGACCCAAGTTTTTTTAGGTTCTTAATGTAATCAATCATCTTGATCACATGAGGACTCACTGGACTGCCTTCCGCCAACCTGCACGCAAATAAGGATTTTGAGACATTATACCTCTCGGTTCATGCCTGGTTCTCAAACATGCCTTTGAGTCCTACGATCACATCGTAGGCATCCTTGTCCTCATATTGTCCTCATATTGCTTCTGAAGCTCAAAGGACATGCAGACAAACATGAGACAGCTGACATCAACTGAATCATTGACGTGCTTCTCATAAGCCCGTCTTTTAGCAAGTGGTGTATCATCCTGTGGTTCATCAGGGTGGGGTTCCTCTAGAACATAATCTTTTTTCTCCTGCTTGAGAACAATTCTTAAGTTTCTATACCAGTCAATAGAATTTGTTTCAGATAATTTTTCCCTTTCAAGGATAGATCGCAGATTAAAAATAGAAGTATTCTTTGCAGTAGGTGCCATCATCTACAACAAAAATACATAGTTCAGCACTATGCTATGTTGATCTTCTATCAAATAAAAGATGCACAAAAATATGTAAAATGATCGTTTTCCCTCTAACGACACATTGTGGGACAAGATCCATATTCAACTAACTCCTAGTGAGCTTTGGCATCACTGCTAGAGGATTAGTGATATAGGTAAGCAATATTTGCTAATCACATCATATATGACTCTTGTTCATTGGGGTAGCATCCAATGCCTGACTCCCAACTCCATGCCCCAAAGCTCAAAACTGTTTTGATAGCTTTGTTAAGCAAACCAATATTATGCATGTGGTTATCCGACATCCACCCTAACTGATCAAGATAAAAGATGACACCCTGCTTTGGCAGACCCACCATCGATGATCGAGAACCTTGGTAGGTGCAGCTATTAAAAAGAGCATCAATACTTAATTTTTTTGAGGGAAACTATTTTAACAAGGTAACGATGCCTACCGCACACGGAACATGAAAGAATAGTATGACAAGAACATAAGTAAACATCACATGCAATTATATTAACTGTGACATAGTATGGCCCTCTCGCATGGTGATCTCTACCTCTATGGTTCCCGTCCTTCGGGTCATCACGCTTCATGCCTCCATGAACTTGTATCAGTCTATTACATCTAATAGCACTATATTAATTACATGAGCAGAAGCATCACATGTCAACGTGCAGGTCGTATAACATTTGAACAGCCTTGGGCTGTAATTGACCATGGCACGCAGGCCATGAAAATTACAAGTGAGCATCATATACTTTGCAAGGCCATACCAGTCACAACATTCTATGTAAAAACGAGTTAAGCGGACTCTATGCGTGACTAAAAAACGTACCCGAAACTTTCGGCTCAGAGGCCCGAAACTTCTGACTCAGGGCCGGAACTTCCGAAATCAACCTTCTGACTCGAATTTATTTTGGCCTGGAACTTCCGGGTCACACCTGGAACTTCCGAAAATAACCTTCTGACTCGGAATTTATTTCTGTCCGGAACTTCCAGTCCAACCCAAACTTGCGGATTCGGAACCTCCGGTCCAACCGGAACTTCCAAAAATTACATTCTGTGTCGAAAATTATTTCAGTCCGAAACTTTCGAAAATACGACGACAAAAACAATAGATCCAATCTATTTCCATCACATATCACCTATATGTGATCGATCTAGATCGAACACTACACACGTAGGCTCAGGAACCATACATGTAATGGGATCATGGATCGTTTGCTCGAACCACGAGATGCGCTTGGATAGCGAAAGTAGAGTCGATGAAGCACGTCCTCGAGATGCTCCTCCCACCTCTATTCATCGGTGATACGGTGATGGAGATTACGCTATCCGGTGATCTCAACTCGAAGAAGACAAGCACCGCTATTGGAGCAGTGCCTCCACGATATCCACACTTCCAGGGAGAGGATCACCTCGCGCCGGCATGCTAGCACCGCTCGCGAGATCTGGGAGATCGATCAGAACCCTTACAATCGAGGAGAGAGGAGAGGTGGCGTCTAGGGTTCAAAATCAGGAGTAACAGTAGCCTTTTCGTCCTAGCCTGTCCTTTCCTTATACAATGCCCTCTCATGGGTCTTTAATCAGTATTAAAGCCCAACAGATCTAATCTGTTCGTCTGGACCCAAAACTTCCGGTCCTAACCGAAACTTCCAAAAATAACATTCTGTATCGAATTTATTTCGACCCGAAACTTTCGGTCCTAACTAAAACTTTCGGTTCATCCAGATTTCACTTTCAGGCAGGCCCGAAACTTTCGGTCCAACCGAAACTTTTGGCTCCTCCAGAAAACAAAACTGGGCTGGCCCGAAACTTCCGAATGCTCTAGAACCCAGAACTTCTGGCTTCTAGCCAGAACTTTTGGTTCCCCAGAATTCTCTTGGGCATATTTCCATCAGGGTCAACGGGATCCTCTCCCATGCAGTAAGTCCTGCAAGCTTCCTCGGCCACTGCAAGGCTGCTTTATCTGTTGGCAGGCCATCACTGTCGACCGCCTTAATGGTTATGTTGTCCATTGGTCACTTTGCTTGCGTCGTTGGCTTCTTGATTGCTAGCTCGACCTCATCGGTGGAGCTAGAAGATTCGGCAGAGGAACGGGTAGACATCTAAATATTAAGAGAAGGAAGACCTTATTGTTTCATTACAAAAAATGTACGAATATACGACGCTATACTTTGGATACTAATAGGCAAGGATAGGTCCTAAATCTCATCCGAGGATGTGCGGCCTGCGTAGTTGGGCCCCGTGGTCCCGTACGGTTCTAGAGAGAATTTTGGCAGTATCTCCCCTTTGTTCTCCAAATACACGTCTCGACTTGGGGTCGAGAGGGTTGTGTATCCGGAGAACAACAGGGAGACACCACCGAAACTCTCTCTAGAACTGTACGGAATCACGTGGTCCAGCTACGCGGGCTGCACATCTCCGAACTGTCCAAAGTACGTGGACAATTTGGGAGAGTCTTCCTATAAATATGACCAGTTACCTGGTCATATTTATAATCCAACACTCCCGAACGGGAGACGACGTAATCGGTTGCGCGACTCTAACTCGTTTTTTAAAATTTATTTAGAATAAGGTAAGAAACAAGAGACTCTTGAAAAACCTACTGAAATAATAAGAATACTCTGATTAGGATAAAATAGAAATTTAACAAAGAACATTAATTTAAAAAGTGAAATAAAAATAATGTAATGAGTACAATGTTATAACGAACGGATGTACATACAACATGAAATTTAATAACAATCAGAATGTAACATGTCAATGTAACTGAAACAATTTCTCTTAGATGATTTTATAAACTGAAATTTAATAACCATATAAATGTAATCTAATATACGTTGAACATGATTGCTCTCAAATGTCGGGCTGTCAACTTAATGGCTTCCTCGCTACTCGGCTACACTTTAATTCATAAGTGTGTATGACAACCAATTCATGAAAGAATATTTCCACATTGCATGTAATGAAACTATGAAAGATACATAATGAAAGAACATTGCATGAATAAAATATAGAAACAATAATATTAGCACATAATGAGAGATTATTGCAAGAACAAATTTGTGAAAACAAAAAAATGAACCTTAATTGTCACACACATCCTCATATTTCACAAATAGCATCATCTTCATTGAGCAAATTTAGTATAAAATTATCCACAAAGCAACATTTCCACAAATTATCCACATTGCAATATTTTCACCAATTATCCACAAAGCAACATTTCCACAAAATATCCACACATTCACCAAGTCACAGACCATAGCCATGTCAGAGGAAGAGGACCTTAGGAGGAGGATGATGCAACCGAGTTGGCGGCGAGTAGGGTCGGCCACGCGCGACCAAACGGAGGCACGCGGGATGAAACAGACGGTGGAACGGAGGCCACGCGCGACGGAACGGACGGCAGAACGGAGGCCTCGTGGGACTGAACGGATGGCCGGGATGGAACGGAGCACGGTGGGGCCGGCGAGGAGCACGAAGGCGACGGCGGCGGTGAGAGGCTATGGTTAGGGTTGCGCGAATTGAAAGTATGCCGATTCACTTCGACCCGCCTATTAATAAGTGGGAGTCATCAGTGACGGGTGATAACTACCGCTCGTCACTAATGACTCCCCGCAGTGATGGGTGGTAGTTACCACCCATCACCGATGACTCCACGCAGTGACGGGTAATAACTATCACCCGTCACTGATGACTTATCATCAGTGACGGGCGGTAGTTACCACCCGTGACTGATGATCACCTATAAAAGTGACCACACAAGTGTTGTGCTATTGTTCAACGACGCCATGGATCAGTTTGTGTGGAATGAAGCCTGGTCCGACGCTTCCACACGTCGGTGAATGCGTCGAGCCAGGCAACATCCACCACAAGCTTCCATGGCCAAGAAAGAAGAGAAGTAGGAATAGAAAGAAGAGAAGATCGGGCATTTGGTGTTCTGAAGTCAAAATGCAGACAGTCAGGGTATTTAAAGGGGCTGCACTAATGACAATTAATGTACCATCTACTTATCTTCATTAACTGCCTACAGTTATGTGTATGGCCAAATTATCAGTGACAGGCGGAACGCAACGCCCGTCACTGTTGCTTAGTCATTAGTGACGGGCGAGCAGAACCACCTGTCACTAATGACAAGTCATGACGGGCGGTAATTAATGACGTAGCAACAATGACGGGCGTTGTGTGCTGCCCATCACTGATAATTTGGCAACATTATCCAGATTTCAAGTTATGTCACAGATATGACTTGCTAGAAAAATTCATTGCACATATATTACATACCCAAATCAGTAAGACTTGTACAAACCACCCACATCTCAGTATTTTAACTTTCATTCCACATAGATTACACAACTCAGTATAAGTACATCTTACACTTAAAAGACAAACGTGCATGAAATTATAATGAATAGTGATCATCGCAACACAATACTTCTTGTATATATACAATTTAACCTTTACACCTTCTGTTTTCTTACTCTCTTAACGTACAATCCTTCAGAATGGTCAGAGCGTAGGTACGGAGTCTTCTCGTCTGGTTTAACCTGTGGCATAATTGAGGTAACGAAAGGAGGTATCTCATCAAACTGATTGTACTCATACTCATCAACAACATTTTCAACACCCACAACCCATCTTTTTCCAGCAAGGACAACATGAAGTTTCTTATTTATCGTATCAGGCACATAGAATACTTGAGTAACTTGTTTAGCGAGCACGAAAGATTCTTCTTGATAGCCGACCTGAGTTAGATTTACACTTGTGAATCCATACTTGTCGACCATAATGCCTTTTGTTCCATTGACCTAGCGGCATCGAAACAGAGGTACCTTGAATCTTAGGTAGTTAAGTTCCCAAATCTCCTCTATCTGACCGTAATATATGATCTTTACATTGTTATTGTCGTAGACATTTATACGAACACCACTGTTCTGGTTTGTGCTCTTGCTATCTTGATCAACTGTGTAGAATGTATAATCATTTATATGATAACCTTGATATGTTGTAACAGTGCATATAGGGCCTGCTGCTAGCTACCTGATCGATTCACTCACTAGGGTTTTTGATCGTGCGATCCGATCTCAAAACCAGCTGTTGAACCTTTTCATGTGTTGTTTTACTATCTAAGCTTCGGTACGAGACGGGTTCTCTGTAGAAAGCATGTGATTGTGTTCAACGATGTATGGTGACACTTCGCTCGATTGTTGTAACACGAGGAAATGCGCTTGGTCATATGTCTTTGGATCCGGAGTGAGTGTTTGCTTGTCCAGGATTCCTTGACCTGCTAGTCTACCCTCATGACGAGAGTGAGGCACACCAATTGAGTTATTCGGGTCTGTGTACTCGACACACCACTCTACTACCCCTCGCTAGAGTAAACATGTGTGATGCAACCCTCGGGTGAAGAACATTTCCTAACATACTTCTTTAGAACACCATGTATCTCTCGTACGGGTACATCTGATGCAAGAAAACAGGTCCAAGAAAAAATTTTCTTTGACGAGATGTGAGGTGAGATGTACCATAATATCAAAGAATGATGGAGGAAAGTACATCTCAAGAAGAGAGAGAGTCAAGAATTGTTTTTTCTCTAGTTCTTCTAGCGTTGTTGGGTCGAGTACTTTCTGTCCAATTGCATTGAAGAAAAAACACAGACTCATTATAGCCTCTCTTACCCCCACCAGTAACACATTTCTTATTCCGACAGCAATCATCTGAGTCAGTATCACATGACAATCGTGAGTCTTCATTCTACCAACCATCTTAAGCTCCTTCAGGTTGACAAGTTTACTGATATTCGACGAGTAACCTGATGGAACTTTAATGCTATGCAAGAATTCACAAAACTCCTTCCTCTCCTTCCTAGAAAGGGTGATGCAAGATAGAGGCAAGAACTTTTCTCTATCTGTCTGCTGTGAATGTAGCTCTGGTCATAAACCCATTTCCTCAAGATCTGCTCTAGCATTCTCATGATATTTTGTTTTGCCTGGCATATTTAGCATTGTTTCGAGGAGACTGTCACACACGTTTTTCTCGACATGCATTATATCGATGGAATGGCGAACATCGAGGTATTTTCAATATTCAAGCTCCCACAAAATTGACTTCTTATTCCACATTCCATCACAACTGTTGGAAGGACGTTTTCGCTTGCCGAGTACAACATTTATGTCCTTTACCTGGTCATGTACCTCTGCGCCTCTGAAATGCCTGGGAGGTCCTTCTTTCTCTGCGGTGCCATCAAACTGCAGCTTCATTCTTCTGTATGGGTGTTTCATTGGAAGAAAACGTCGATGGTGCATGTATACCATTTTATTAGAATGGTTCAACCATATCCTCGATGTTTCCTCTAAGCACTGTGGGCAAGATTCACCTTTCCTTTTGCTTTGTCTAGACAAGTTACAATGAGCTGGCAAGTTATTTATTGTGACAAACAACATGGCGTGTAGCTGGAAGTACTCCCGGATGTATTCGTCCCAAACCTCAACACCTACGTGCCATAGAGTTTTCAGATCATCTACCAAGGGTCTGAGGTACACGTCAATATCGTTGCCAGGTTGTTTAGGACCAGAGATCAAGATCGACAACATGATATATTTATGCTTTTTACAAAGCCAAGGTGGAAGGTTGTATATAGACAGTAACACTGGCCACGTGCTATGCACACTGCTTATGTTACCAAATGGGTTCATACCATCCGTACTTATGGAAAATCTAATATTCCTACAATCGTTAGCAAATCATCGAAATGTGGCGTTAATTGTTCTCCATTGAGCAGAATCTGCTGGGTATCGTATCATCGAGTCGTTCTTACGGCCCTCTTTGTGCCACCTCAGTCGTTTAGACTCGTTGGTATTTGTAAACATCCGCTTCAGACGGGGGATTACAGGGAAATACCATATCACCTTCCTCGGAACTTTCCTTCTGTCGTACCCATCATTCAGTTCATCATCGTCTTTTCTATTCTTGAATCGATGTGTCCCATATGTTGGACATCTGTCAAGGTCTGCATACTCTCTACGAAATAGAACACAACCATTCCTACATGTATGTATTTTCTGTATGTCCAACTCTAGAGGACATACGATCTTCTTAGCACCGTACACGGTGGTAGGCACCTTATTCTCTTCTGGCACCAGGTCCCTCAGCAAATTCAGTAATGCTTTAAAACTCACATCGGACCATCCGTATGTCGCCTTCATTTGTAGCAATGTTAGGACAGTGTATAAGACCGTGTGCTTCTCTTTGCAGCCAGGATAGATCGGTGTTTTTAAGTCTCGAACAAGTTTTTAGAATTGGGCAAACTCTCCTTTAGAATATACAACTTGTTCCCCCGCATCACGCACCATCTGATCAACATTATCCACTATATCAGTATACTTATCTTTATTAATTCCTAAAATGTCATTGTCGCTCATGTAATCTGTATCACCGGCCCCACCTTCATCTTTACTAGCAATCTGATCTACTTCGCCATCGTTTTCTCCTTCTTCGCCATGCTTGTTCCGTATATGATATCCATTCTTAAATCCACGTCTTAGCAAATGGTCGTAGGCATATTCTGAATTTGAAAACTTCTTCTCGTTCTTACAGTCATAGCATGGACACCACATTGCAGTCTTTCTATTAGTTTCCATGTCTGCTCTAGCAGTACTCATAAAAGACTTCACCCCACTAAAGTATTCATTACAAGTACGATAATCAAGATACATCCAGCTTCTTATTGTTGACATCTATAAATTATTAAAAAATGAAACAACCATCATATATATCTAAGTATATGACTTGTCGCAATTAAAGCATGCTTAACTTTGGGCACTAATAGGCAAGGATAGGTCCTAAATCCCATCCGGGGATGTGCGGCCCGCGTAGCTGGGCCCCGTGATCCCATATGGTTCTAGAGAGAATTTCAGCAGCATCCCTCTGCTGTTTTCCAAATACATGTCTCAACTTGGGGTCGAGAGGGTTGTGTATCCGGCGAACAACAGGAAGACACCACCGAAACTCTCTCTAGAACCATACGGGACCATGTGGTTCAGTTATGCGGGCCGCACATCCTCGGACTGTCCAAAGTGCGTGGACAATTCAGGAGCGTCTTCCTATAAATATGACCAGTTGCTTCGTCATATTTATAATCCAACACTCCCGAATAGGAGACGACGTAATCGGTTGCGCGACTCTAATAATTATTTCACTTTGTTGAACAAAAATACGATAGGCGGATTAAAATTGGAGAAAAAATATACCTTCGGCCAGACGTTGGTGCTAGCTGCGTAGGGGGCGGTGCACCAGAGCACGTAACAGTGTGGGTCGCTATCACAGGCGCGCGCATGCAGCTCTAGTGTGGTCGCCGGCCGGTGGCTGGGGACTTAACTGCGGTCGGTCGGCATTTATGGGACAAGGGTGGAAGTCGGCGGTGGCTGGGAACAATAAGTGCGGAGCTCGATATCTGAGGTCCTTAAATACTTGTCATCAGTGATGGTTATCTCTAAAAAGACGTCACTAACGGTGACCATAGAGTTGCGGGCACTTTAGTGACGCGGATAAAACAACACGCGTCACTAAATGTCACATCCTCTAATGACGGGTGGTACCGTGACCCGTCACTAATGAAGGTGCCCATCTTTAGTGATGGGTGGCAACTTAACCCGTCACTATAGGGGGCCTCTTTAGTGATGGGTCATACTGTAAACCGTCACTAAGGGGAGTGCCCTATCTTTAGTGACGGGTCAGACTTAGTGAAAGGACACTGATGTCGCCTAGAGGGGGGGTGAATAGGCGTTCCTAAAAAATTCTTCAAATAGAAATATTAAACCTCTCGGAATATCCGGTTTATTCCGGAACATCCGGGGTCTGGATGTTCCGGGATGAGTCGGAAGTTCCGGGGTCCGGAACTTCCGGTTCAAACCGGATATTCCGGGAACAACAAGAAATTCACAAAGTGATCCTTCAAGAATTTTTATAGCAATTCTATGAGAATAGAAAGTAAGCACAAGTTGTTAGGAGTATGTCTATGTAAGGAAAAATAGATCCATGGGGTAGATTTAGAGATCGGGCTAAAACAAGCAATAAACGTAATTAACCGATAAACTTTAAATCTAGTAGCCTCTAATGAGTTCTAGTTCAAACCAATTGTTCTTGCAAGTTCTAATAAGTATTATGAAGCTATCACATTCATCAATTGCAATCAAACAAGCACGAGCACATAGATCGGGCTAAAACACGTATGAATATGATAAGCTAGCTCATGAACATGAAGAACAAGCAAATGAACAAACGAGACACTTGATTTATTTCCCGAAGTTCGGATCCACCGATCCTACGTCTCCGTTGAGGAGCCCCAAAAGGCCGGGTCTCTTTCAACCCTTTTCCTCACCAAGCAACCGCCGGGGTCTAGCTTGGGTTTCACTAGAGTTATCTCTTCCCTTACGGAGGTGAGGTAGAACCTTCACAAACTTTTTCGGGCACACCACAATCCTTGGTTGCTCACAGGCGACGCCTTGCCGTCTAGGAGACCTCAATCTCCAAGAGTAACAAACACAATATTGATTTGCTTGCTATGAACTCAAGTGCTCAAAGATTTTTAAGGGAAACCAACGAACTCAACCACACAAAATCTTCTCAAAAGATGGAGCAAGAAGTTTACTAGAAGATTTGTATTGCACTCTCAAATGAAATCACAAAGATTTGCTCAAGATCTAGCTTTGAAAAAGTGAGAGAGAGTGTTCTGAAATTTTGCTCAAGAGTCCTCTTCTTCAAAATGGGGTGAGGGGGTATTTATACCCCTCACTCAAAAAGTGGCCGTTTAAAGACGCTTTGCAACTGTTCATCCGGAAGTTCCAGGATTAACCGGAAGTTCCGGGCCAAAATAAATCGAAACAGAAGGTTCATTTCGGAAGTTCCGGGCTTAACTGGAAGTTCCGGACCTGGAGATTCCGGAAGTTCCGGGCTTAACCGGAAGTTCCGGACCTGGAGATCCCGGAAGTTCCGAAATTCCTGGCCGCACTCCAGAAAACAGGTCATAACTTTTGACTCCGAACTCCGATTTTGATGATCTTGGACATTTTGGAAAGCTTATTAAAAGGGCTATCCAACTCAACAAAGAACAAGACTTAAAACCCCAAGGATAAAAGATCATGTCTTTGGTTTTCTCTCAAGATAGCAATGGGATAAAACACTTTGAGCACCGAGACATATACAAACACATCAACTTTGTATCCCTCTTAATAGTATGGCATTCCTATACTCAAATGCAAGTATAAAAGATTTATAACAATAGGAACACTCTCACATCATCTTGTTTCTTCACTTTTGAGGGACGACAAAGTTAAAACCATTTCATCATTGGGACTATTCACCTACATAAGACTAGTTGAACACGTTAGTCCCAAAACATTTATACATTTGCCTTAAGCAATGTTCACTTTGAATTTTGGCTTGGTGTAGGTCAACATATGAAGTGTGGATGCTTCCATATATTCAAGCCACTCGACATCCTTCAATACATGAAGTCCGAACTTGCTCTTCTCTTTATCACTTCTTGCATTCTTTGAATAAGTATGCGGATCACCCGTAGTTTCTTATAGACTTACATGGTTCATCGGTACAAAGCTTATACTCACTCTTCACCATCGCATTGGTCCTTTGGCGCCAAGCCTATACTTGCCCTTCACCCTTGCATGGTCCCTCGTAGCCGAGTATCACTTACCCTTCACCGTCTTGCCATAGAAAACCACTTCGTATCCAATATTTTTGATATGTTCACTTGATTCTCATTAATCAATGGTATAGATTACTTTACGCTTCATGATACTCAAGTTCTTGTCAATCGCTAACTTTAGCTTGTATTTCTCATGTCCATCAATATAGAAGCTTGTATGAACCATCTTCATCATTAATATTCCACTTGATTCTCAACATATAATCAATTGTATAAATCACATTGTTCTTCATGATTAATATTCCACTTGATTCTTAACATATAATCAATGGTATAAATCACTTTGTTCTTCATGATTAATATTTCACTTGATTCTCAACATATAATCAATGGTATAAATCATTTTGTCCTTCATGATTCTTAGCTTCTTGTCAATCATCAACTTTAGCTTTCATTTACCATATCCATCAATATATACTTAACAAGCTTCTATAAATCATTTTCATTGTCATGTTGTTTGA
>KE373003.1:29299-56429 GCA_000418225.1 Zizania latifolia | reverse complement strand
GTCCGCGGAACTGAAAAAAGTCATTCGCTGTCACAAGGAGGGAAGGGGGAAACCGGGAGAAACCGTTGCGGGAGGCGGGGAAACGGAAGCGGCGGCGGCGGCGGCGATGGAGCGGTGCCATCCCTCCGAGGTCTACGAGCTCTTCGTGCGGCACATGAACACGCCGAGGTGAGTGAGGTTCTTCTTGTTGTTGGGGGTCGGTCTGTTCGGTTCGAGATCGATCGTTGGAGCGGGTGGTGACGGTGCTGCGGCGCGCGGTGCGGTGCAGGGTGGTGGTGGACAGCGGGGTGTGCGCGACGGCGACGCTGGTGCAGGTGCACAGCGCGCGGAAGCACGGCGTGCTGCTGGAGGCGGTGGCGGCGCTGTCGGAGCACGGCGTATGCGTCCGCAAGGGGTACATCTCGTCCGACGACGGGCGGTGGTTCATGGACGTGTTCCATGTTACGGACGCCACGGGGCGGAAGGTGGCCGACGCGGACGCGCTGCTCGCGCGCCTGGAGTCGTCGCTCTCCGCGACGGCCGCGGGGGACGCATTGCCGCGGGCGGCGGGGCCCTCCGTGGAGGGGCTTACCCTGCTCGAGCTCGTCGGCGCCGACCGCCCGGGGCTACTCTCAGAGGTGTTCGCCGTGCTGCACGACCTCCGGTGCAACACCGTCGAGGCCAGGGCGTGGACGCACGGCGGACGCGTCGCCGCTCTGGTGTTCGTCCGCGACGAGGAGACAGGCGCGCCGATCGACGACGCGGCCCGTGTCAGGCGCATCGAATCCCGTCTCAGGCACGTCCTCCGCGGCGGCGCGCGCGGCGTGAGGACGGTCCTGTCGGACGCGTCGGCTGTCGGCAACCTGGACCGGAGGCTCCACCAGCTACTCAACGAGGACGACGAGGCCGACAGCCGCGCAGCCGCGGCGACGACGGCGGTGGCGGTACAGGACTGGGGGGAGAGGGGGTACTCGGTGGTGACCGTGAGCTGCCGCGATCGGCCGAAGCTGCTCTTCGACGTGGTCTGCACCTTGACGGACTTGGATTACGTGGTGTACCACGGCACGTTCGACACCGACGGCGATCACGCGCAGCAGGTGAGGCTTCCAGCTGTTTCTTCCCCACCTAGCTCTCAAGATTTTTTTGGTTGTTCCGATTTTTCCATGTTTAATTGTTAATTTGGGGTCGGTGTTACCGATTCCCCTCTTCTCTGTTCTTGGTTTAGCCGCCTCCCTGTCACTAATCTAGATGTTTCTTTGGGTGGTTGTGTTAGGCGAATCGCCTTCTGCCATTTTCCCCCAACCTTTTTCTACCTCACTTTTGCCTTTCTGATGATGTTTCCACTTTCGTTTCGCTTGATTTCACCTCGAATCTTTTGTTGTCCCCATCATTAATGGAAACTACGGTTTCGAATTTGGTGGGAAGCCGATGGAATAGTAGTCATTTGCCTTGGTTTCTACCGCTCTGCTCTGCTTCGCCGTCTTATTATTACTGTGATTAAAAGTTGGGAGTACATGTGTACTGTAACTTGAACTGAGCTGCGTTTGCTACTTTGCTTGGCTTCTCCGCATGCAGGAGTTCTACATCCGGCGCTCGGACGGGAGGGCAATCAGCTCGGAGGCCGAGAGGCAGCGCGTGATCCGATGCTTGCAAGCGGCAATCGAGAGGCGCGCATCCGAGGTACGTGATCGAGTACAGTAGAAGCAGCAGTATCTCCTTTCCTTTCCCTCCATGCCACGCCACGCTACCGATCGCGGCTGGGCTGTGCTGCCCTGTGCTGTGCCCACCTCGCAACACCAAACCGCGAAGTCTCTTTCGTTCTTGCCCGACTTTCCACTTCACCTGCCATGTGTTCGGCGAAAATCCCAGCGCGCGCGGTGCCCGTCCGTCTAACGCCACGCGATCTTCTGTGCTGTACAGGGTGTGAGGCTCGAGCTGCGCATCTCCGACCGCCGCGGGCTGCTCGCCTACGTGACGCGCGTGTTCCGGGAGAACAGCCTCTCGGTGACGCACGCCGAGATCACCACCAGGGGCGACATGGCCATGAACGTCTTCCACGTCACCGACGTGGCCGGCCGCCCGGCCGACCCCAAGACGATCGACGAGGTGATCCAGCGGATCGGCACAGAGAGCCTCCGGGTGGATGAGGAACTGTGGCCTCGCCTGTGCTCGGCCGAAGGCGACGCCGGCCGCGGCGGCGGCGGCGGGCTGTTCTCGCTGGGGAGCCTCGTGAAGAAGAACCTCTTCAGCCTTGGCCTCATCAGATCCTGCTCGTGAGGACATGGAACGTATACGTGTCAGTCTGACGACATCCGTGTGTAAATATGGGACAGTGCAAGGTTTAGTTTGTAAATGCAGCAGATTTTTCAATTTTTTTCTTATTCCATTTTTAGGTTTTAGTTGTTACGTGTATATAGTAGAAATGAAAAGTAGTTGATCGGTAACAACTTGGGGCTTAAAGGTTCGCTTTGGGCGAGTCATGTATCTTACTTTACATGAAAACGGTCAACTAGAAGATGAATGTAAATAGGGTTGTACATATACCTTATGATGTTAACTGCACGTTTGACCTGCATTGCAGCTCTCATGTGGTCTCTTTCATTGGTACCTGTGGTATGCTGTGCAAATTGCAATGGAGGAATGCTTCTAATAGCAGGCGGCTAACTGGAGCTTATTCCACACCCTCAGTTCTAAACTTAACCAAGTGGAAACTGAATATGTAACTTCCATCTCTATTAATTGAGTATCCTTGTGGAAATTGTGCCACTTGGCTTCCAAATTCTCCAAAGTGCTGCCATATGGACAGACAAGTGAAATTAGAGAACACTAAAAAAACCCAACCAGCTGAATCAAAAGTTGGAGTGATGTCATAGGAAATATTAATCCACGAAATATGACAGCCGATTCAACATGGTTGGTTTGAACAACTGAACTTTACACCAATCCTCAGCCATGTCAAAAACCCTTCGTAAGAACGTCGCTTTACCACACAGATCAACGACACGAGTGCGTTGTTTTCATTGCAAATAGTCATTTTTTTCAATGTAATTGCCGACAAAGCTTCACTATCCATCCGTATAAAACTATTTGACCTTGCTACAGCCGCATCAAAAAGTTGGTTTGAGAGAGTCCAATCCACGCGTGACATATGTGCTCACGGCTTTTGAGTTTTGTCCCGTGAAAAGAAACAACCGAGAGGAAAAAATCTCTCTATTGATAGCATTACCGTGGCTAAGTGTTTGGCTCACGTGGTAGTTCATGGGGCGAGCAGAGGGGTTCTATTTTTGTGGAATTAGATGGAGTAGAATAGTTGTATAAAATTGTTTGGTTATGAGAGAATAAGATGAACCTATCTACCGTTTGTTAAATAGATGAAATGAAACAGTGTGGCTCTAAAATATTACTAACTAACTAAATTAGTATAGATAAAAAATTCAAAATATATAAATTATAAAATGCTACATGTTTCTATTAAATTAACTAAATTATGCACAGTTATTTTTTCCTTAATATTATCTAGTTACATGCTAATCATATTTATTAAATATTAACTAGAAATAATTACCACTTATCAATGTGAACCCAACACTAATATCTACTAACTAATCATAAATTATACTAATCGGTACTAATACGTTCTTAATCCATATAGGAATAGGAATTGTCTCGTCCGAGAAATCTCTAGAACGATATCTTCCCAAATCTGAGCAAATATCCCGTCACGTGCGATGAACCCTCCTTACTTCGTTTTACTGGGCGGCGCCTCGCTATCATCGTTGGAATTTTTCGCATTCTACTCGGCACCAGGAGATGCACACATTGTGCCGTGGGTTGTTCCTTGCGCGACGATGCCGACGCTGGCTTTAGAATTAGCCGGGTCATGATGTCACGCCATGCAGAACGAAGTGGTTTTTTGAACGTTCTTTGCCTGCTGGAAACGATCAAACGAAACGATCGAGAAGAGAAGCCCAACCACTGCCGTCCTACCGTCAACTGCCGTCGATCGAACCGAACCAGAGCAAAGCCTTGGTACCAACGATACGATCTCGATTGCTTTCGGGGCAGCTGTGTGTGTGGTAGATCAGCGGAAGAAAATGACCGGTTAACCTTTTCAGTTTTCTTCTCTTTATTTCTCTCTCGGATGGGGATGCAGAGAATAGTATGAGCTCGTACGAAAATTAATTTGGAGATTGATTTTGGGGTTGGGACGTTGGGTTCCCTGTGACTTGAATCCTCCGAGGACGACGGGCGGATGTAGCGTCCACGGGGAGTAAAACGTGCGGGAAACCGTCTCGTCGGGTTCGTTCGGTGCTCGGGCTCCGACTCCGACTCTGCCATTGTTTAGCCGATTAATCAACGCCAAGTTGACAATTGGACGAAAGGACGATTTACGAACTATCAGAAATTCAGAATCAGCCGTCGGAAAAACTGGAAGAAAAAAAAAGATGTCCGGACTCCAAGCTTGAATTCCACCGTGTTTATCCGGACTTCAAGAATTGGGGGGAAGAGACCTGTCTGGACAATGAACAGTACCAGATCAGTAGATGGCAATGGGCAGTACTGCTCAGGGGTCCCCTCCCTTCGGCTTGCGTTGTGTCGGCCCGGATCTCAGCTGGTCCAGCCAGGCGTTCTGCTTCTCCTCCAGATGCTGCAGTTGTTTGGTCTCGACCCTGTCGGTATTGTTGCGTGCGAGACCTACCTATCTGATGCCTACCGAAACGGCGTCGTTTTCAGAGGACGACCCTCCTCTTGGCTAGCGTCCTGTCTGGCCCCAAGAGAGTACATGCTCTCAAATATTTTTGCGTTGCGTTTTGGTGTCCCAAAAACGACAGCTCCAGAATGCCAGAACTCAAGTGCCTGCCAAGCAAGGCGAGGCGAGGCGCGGCTCATGGGTTCACAGCAGCGGCGCAGAGCAGCAACTGCGTCGCACCTTGCCTGTCCTGCCGCCCATGGTAATGTCATCCAGCATCGGATTCCTACCGTCTGGTTGCCGATCAATTGCTAATTAGCTCATGTGTCCTGATAGCTCTGGGTTGTAGTCCTGTAGAGCCATCAGGTAGAACTGTAGAATTTACTCCAGCAAACAGCGCCAGTACCTGAAGAGTTTCAAGGTTGCAAAGGACTGGATACGGATGATACTACGTATCGTTTCCTTTATCCTAACCCAGCAATGGGCCAATGGGTAATCACTACATGTATTGATTTGCATAGTACAGACAGATTTGTCAACTGAGGCGAACAACTGGATCCATGTACTTCGTTCTGGAAAAGAATGGTTCTCTCCCTGTTCCACAACCACTAGGCAGGCCGCAGGCAGGAAAAGTCTATACAGCGAGGTAACTGACATGTAGGAGTGTACTTCTGTACAAAGAATTTGTGGCCATTTGCCAGTTTTGGTTAAGTGTGCCCTTTGTTTGTGACGTGGTTCACACAGATTTACAACCGTGCACAAACATAAGCTGATTTGAGAGTTTCGGTCTAAACAGGGTCACTGCTTCTAGGAATTATTCTTACATGAAGGCCGGCTGGCGTGGGGTCGTTAGTATCAGATGCGCCGTGTCGAGCATCTTCATCCTTCTGTGGGAGATCAGCGAAATGAAGAGTCAACCCTTCCTCGATGTCAGAGTCGTCCATATACCTTGTGTCGGACAAATCTGGGGGGGTTCTCCAGCTTCTGCTGCTTCTGCTATAGCTCCGCTCTAGCTCTTCTACGCTTCCATCTGATAGATCACCAGTATGATGACTGGAATGGGTACCAACAACATAATGATTTTCAAATCCCGGAGGCTCAATAAAACTGTCTAGTGGACCAGTAGATTGTGTTGCAGGTGCTTGGGCCCACCAATGGACATTTCGTTGAGTATCAAGGGCCTTTACGGGAGCGTGATGAAACAAATTGCTTGATGTTGATGCACCCATAGGACTTTGAACTCTTTCATACAGGCCTGAGTCCCAGCCCCTTGCTTCTTCAACTTCAGATGTTTTCCTTGCCTGTGGACCTGTGTTCTCACCAGCAGGGAATGCTTCGTCCAAATGTGGAGACTCAGTTCTATCCAAGTGAGGTGGGTGGCACATGTAGTACCAGTCAAGAATATATGGATGACTTCTTTGATCTGTCTCTAGCAATCCTAAGGGGCCCAAGTTATAAACAGCAGGCGAGATGGCCTCAGCACGGTTATGGATATCACTTGGGAGCAGTTGGGGGAAGATATCATCCCTTTGAGTTTGACCTCTGGTGCTTGCCACAAAGCCTGATGCTTCCATTGCTTGATACTGTGCAAGAGCTTGCTGCCGTATTTGCTTTTCCTTGAACTTTTGGAGGTTAGTTATGAATTGCTTGCCTTCAGCATTTGGCTCCCATGATGGATAGACACTCTGAAAACTGTTAAACAATCATATAAGAAAATTAAGGACTGCAACTAGGTGTAGAGCAAGAATTAGTCTAAGCCTCTGGTCGAGCCAGCTTGTATAAGGCTGAGCCATTTGTATCTTCAAATTTCGCAATCATTATCTAGAAACTACAAGTGCTCGACCCCTAGCTGCAAGATTGCAACATCTATGATTCCAGAATCAGCAAGTATTAGACTGACTTTGTAGATAAAAAACAAAGCGCCCAATATTCTCTTGTCCTGTAGGACAACAGCCAAACACACGGCATATGATTGAAAGTGCAGAGAGCATGGCGAACTAAAGCAAAACTGGATGTCGCTTTCTTGGAATATCATTTGACTAGGACATCCTCCTAGTGCCTATATTCTACAAAATATATAGTGTCGACGAGAAGACACAAAAATGGTAATGTTGTTGAAGGATATACAGGCATATAGCTGTAGAAATGGTAGTGTTCAGCTTTGGCCATACTCCCACCAATTCAATTAATAAATGTTGGAAACACCTATTGCTCTGATTTTCTGAGAAATATTTTCTCCATATCTCCCTATCAAATGTTGAATTGTACAATCTAGATGGCTATGCAGTTGACAGGGGCAAACTATATAAACAAACTAAGGCATTTCCTTTTTCAATGTCATAGAACTAAGACACCCTCTAATTTGAACTAGAATACCAAAAGATAATACTTTATAGGCATGACAAGCAAGTCATACCATAGTAGAGGAACTTTAGAGCCAAGAACTACTGATGTACTCTAAGCCATTTCAACCAAAAATTGATAGCACTTCAGATAGATTTTTAATAATAATACTATAATACTATATAGCCAGTAAGTAAGAAACACATGATGTACTTTGAACTTGAAAGTACATGTACCTTAAAAATGATTTCTCCATTTTCCCTTGGGAGCTCCTAAGGGTTTTAAGTGCATCAAATGCTGAGCCATAGTTTCTATTTCCATGTCTTCTGAAGTCAAACAAGCTTAGGCTATTGAAACAGAGAGAAGAAATGGCGTTAACTATTGCAAAGGCCCATGTACAATATATGATAAGAAAGTAATTTCTAAAGAAACATCAGCAGAGAACCTGCATACATCCCCCACCCCATCTACATAAATCGTGAAGTCTGAGATGAAACGCAGAATATCATCAACACGCTGTAAAATAATAGTTAACATCTGTCAAATAACTGTAGAAACACACTGTGGTTGAGCTAGTTTAGAACATTACCTTTGGCAACTCAAAAATGAGCAAGTAAGGAGTGATGAAAATGGAGGCCATCTCTTCAAGTAGCATTATTATGGTATACTGCTTTCACAAATTATCGAGTCAGTTTTCAGATCTATATATTCTGGACCTTACACTGTTACACATAAGTCATATAAGAAAATCAACCAAGATCCAAATGCAAGGTATATTTAGGCCATGAAGCACTCAACTAAGCCCCATGAATACAGACAAACAGAAACTATTTTTGCATCTACTTTCCCATGTGAGCGTTGCATTTGTACAATTTTGTTTGAATAAAATTCTGTAAAGATCAACATAGGGCCTTCAGTAGTACTCTAACTAAAAACAAGAAAAGTTACAAGAAAAATTAAGACAGTGTTGATAAAATGGATGATGATGATGATGATTAGTGACATTCCAAAGCTAAATGGTATAACATACAGAACAATGAAATATCTTTGCTAGTTGATTCAATATGGTATATGTACAATTCTCTCAGCCAACTCCTTATCTCAAACAAAATAACACTACAGCTGCCTAAAATTACCTGAAATAGCGTTTCAAATTCTCTCCGCACCAGTTCACTGTCCTCTTTACCACGCCACCTCTTAGGCATGTAATGTGTTTGCTGGACCACATTGCACATAGCCCCTTCTGGGTCAATTACTTGAAGTTCATCAGCCACTACTTGTCGACTTATGGCAGCTATTGTTCCAAAAACAATGGTATACCAGAATAGATTTCTTCCAAAGATCTTCAAAAGATATTGATGGATGTGAGATTGTAGTACGTCAATTCGAGGTGTAAAACAAATAAAATAAAGCAGAACAAAGAACTTACATGTCCTTCAAGAATGGATTCACCGAGAAATCCAATGATTATCAGAGCACCAGCCAAACCACCAGAAACAAAAGATATGAATTTTGCCATTATTGAAATAAGTGGAGTTGGAAATTGCTTCAGATAATTTAAAGAATGCACAGCGCTGTTATTCATTCTATGTCTGAAGAAATGATCTACCTGAAATTTTTGTAAGCACATGTTCTTTAGACAAAGAAAACAAGGTTCATCATATGGTATGATAGTACATACAGATATAGGCCTCAATAGGCAACAGAGCTTTCAGCTAATATGAGACTTGTAGGTTGTAAGCACACCACAGGCATTTAGAAGAAAGTAAGACTGGAGAGATCATTCTCACAATATTAGTAATGACTGCATCGATAATAATAATATTTCTGCAAAAGAAGCTACCTCATTATACTCTCTAAAAATCCACCTTGATAAGTTTGACCATCTTCTAGATGAAGCTGTACTGGGGTGATTATAAATTTCTTCAGCATGTCTCAGAATGAGGTACACCAATGGGAAGATTACAAGGCAGGGTGAAAGTATAAGCATTGAAATGCCCACAAATACAAGTCGCTTCTTCAGCACAGCTGGGCTTGTTAGAAAATCTTTTCGAACACAGAATTTACTGTAAAAAAAGGATATGCATTTTCAGTATCGTTTTAGAAGTTATGAACTAATGTCTACAAATATTAGTAGCCAAAAAATCATGGAGCATTCCAAAGGGATGTCTGAGTTGTTGCTAGAAGGTTTTAGTGGATGCGTACAAACTGGGACCTGGGGAGGTATCTTAGCACAAACACGTCTTTAGCTGCTACTGTGCAAACCCACAGAACTGACACAAGAGCTGTTGGATGAGATTCAGATAGATGGTGAAGAAAGGAAATCCAGACTTTACATGGATCATCTATCTAAATTATATGATGCCTCCGATGCCGTCATTTAGAAAATAAGTAGTAAAGCAGGAAAGCTTGTGTTAGATACTTAGAATCTAATAGCCAGATAACTTGTGAGCTGTGACAAGTAACACATAATATCAACAATTCTGTACTATACCACACAGGTTCAATACTATGTTATAACAAAACAAAGAGGAGTAATAAAGACTGGTAAGGATATTTAACTCTCTTGTGCAACTAAGTGCATAAACGGTAATTTAATAGTATAGATAGCTACTTAAGGGCCTCTTTGCCTCAGCTTTCTCCCAAAAGCAGGAGTAGCATGAATAACGAGATACATAATCATCTGGACAGTGGAGTATTTAAGCCAAATAAATGTTATCAAAATACGTTTGCCAAATAAATCAAGTACTATCTAGTTAAAAGTACGGAGCTACATACTTCCTTACCTATCGAACATACTTTGTAAGATGCACCAATTTAAGGTCCATTCTAGGGCTTTCGGGAGTATCAGATGGTTTCTCCTGTTATGCAAATGGGATTTGACTGTTGGACCAGCCCCAAGTACCCAAGGACGAACTGGAAAGGAAATAATGCCTTTATTGATCATCCCAATCAAGTAATTTTCTTTCCTCATTATTCTCATGATAATGTCATGCTCCGAGAGATCCCTAACAACACAAAGTTTCTGAGACTTCTGTAGCAGGACAACCTTCTCAATTATTCTGGACCATGAGATCGTTTGGATCTCGAGATCTGTGACTTTAAGGCTACATAAAGAGAAACAGAATGTGGATTTAGTCATCAATTGCTCTGAGCCAAAAAAAACACACATTAATCTGAAAAGGTACCTGTTACAGTAGAAGTCACGAATATTCAACGTACTTCTGAGTTGCACAAAAAACTTGAGGAAGTTAATGAGCCCATATGTCGTCAATATAACCATTGATCCAATAGTGATCGTTTTAGGAAATGTGAATGGAACTAATGGATTATGCTTAATGACTTGCATCAGATCACATGGTTTTTCCCCAGACTCGAGTGCCTCCACACCACATTTCAAATGGCCCAGGGCATTCCAATCAACAACTAAGAAGAAAAACCCAATACAGCATACCATAAAAAGTACATTAAGCATCTCGATTATCCATTTTGTAACAATACACCGTAGCCCTTTTGCACAGAAATATTCGTAAAGCCTTTCAAAGAAAATATCCAAGTCAGCAATCGGTTCTTCTTTGAAGCCTTCACCATGGAGAAGTCCAGGTGGGCTCTCATTTCCAGAACTTGGTAACCTTCGATAGTCCGATAACTCTATTTCAGGTGGAATATCAACGAGCAGTTGTGCTGACAATGGTGATCTGCTTCTCCATGGCCAATTAAATTGTGTTTGTGTATTTGTGTCCTTCGAACGGAAGGACATCATTCATGGAAGGAAAAGCCAAGAATAATAGTTATCCTTGCCATTCCACAGGAAATAGCCTATAATCAAAACCAAAGGAATAGAGTGAGCCACATTTTGCATACCTTCAATAACAGTTAAGTATGGTGAAATATGTGTGTGCAAAAACTTTCAAGTATGGAAGGACGAAGAAACTGAGCAAACACTTTGTCTACTATATACAGCCACATTTTTTTTCAAACAGTTTGAGCTCACCCAGACTAATTTCTAAACAGGAAAAGCATCATAGATAAGGCTAAAAACGAACTTTCCTATGCTGAGGGCTAGATGCCAACAAGGTTACTGCCTCCAAATCCACACGGCAACAATGTGACGCCAAATAAATTCCTTCCTAACGAGGAATCGACTTTGCCTCAGAAATATAGGCGAATTGATCGATCAACTGCCAACGGAAGGGTCAAACGTAATTGCACAGTACACATCTCCATTTCTGCGTCGCCTCCACGAAAAGCAATTCGGTGTCCCGCACCACACCTCAAGGTGAGCAGCTAAAGTGCTAAACAACCCGTTGAGCTATCTTCTAGCGAAATCTCCTGATAACACCAGATTTCCGAACAAAATAAAACAAAACTAGCCCCCGGCCCTCCAAAGCTTGCTTCTACCGAAAGTATCGCCGCGAAAGCCGCGCGGAAAAGGCGGAGGGGGAAAGGCGGTAGGCTCCACTGACCTGGCGGGCACCGGCGATCGCCGGCCCACGGGAGGCGCGCCGGGCGAGGGTATCGTCGCGGGAGGAGGTAACTTCGGTGGACTGCGGCTTCGGGGGCTGGGGAATCGCGCGAGGACGGCGAAGACGAGCGACGAGGCGAGGCGAGGTGAAGCGGTGGTGTGTTTTCAGGAGACGTGACGGGATCGGGAACAGAAGGAATCGTAGTGTGGAGGGGATAATTTTGTTCGTTTCGTTTATCCATGGGCTTCGCTTTGCTTTGGTTTCCATCGGTGTGGGGTGTGGCCTCGCGTTGTGCCGGTCGCCGAGTAACTGGGGGACTTGGGAGTCGTAATGGGCCGTGGCTTGCCGGCTAGGCAGCTAGCGCGCGGCGGATTACCTGATGAGGCTAACTAATTAAATTGACTAACGCTAAAATTGCCATTTATGAGAAAGTGTTTCTCTTTCTGTTAGTAGAAATTTTCTGTTCTTAGATAGATTAGGTACTAAAGTACATACAGTAAAACAATAAAATCTTAAATTATGTGAAAATAATGTCAGTAAATTTATTATAAAAATACTTATATTTTTAGCAATTTTTATAAACATATGGCTAGAAAACATATTATGTAAATATATGTATTAAAAACCATGATGATGTTTAAAACATCGTCATCGTCTATTTAAAAACAAAAGTAGTGTATTTTAGTTGGGTAGGTGCAAACGGCACGTAATTCAACTCTGATTTCTCAAGCCACTTCGCAGATGATTCACAAACCAGCCTCTCTTGTCCCTATACAGAAGACTTCGCCCGTAGAGAAGCAATCAAGGCTTATGATAGTATGACGCTGCATCTCATGGCTCGTGAACAGTCAAGGTGCAACCCCGTGTGATCTGCCCGGCACAGTTGGCGATTAGAATTCGGTCCGAATTGATGCGTTTGTTGGGCTTCATGGCATCAGGCCGGTTGCTAGGCCAGCCTGATCGTCTGAGAGAACGGAGTGGCCCGTTCTGCTTCTGGGTTCTTCAAACCAAACAGGGGATCTTCGGAGATGACAGAAGTGTAGTACAGTAGTAGTCTTGGATCTTGGAAAATTAAATTGGAGAATCCACACGAGTAGTCCATCCGGCCATTCGGACAGTTCGTGACACTAGTACAGGTTGCGCCTAAGAATATCGTACATGCTTGCTCTGTGTATGTATGGATTGACAGATCACAATCAAAAACAACACATTTAAGACATTGATTGCTGTATGTACGGATTGACAGATCACAATCAAAAACAACACATTTAAGACATTGATTGCTGTATGTACGGATTGACAGATCACAATAAAAAACAACACATTTAAGACATTGATTGCTGTATGCGATGGGTTAATTTTTATGAACAGGATGCATGCATGCACACGGAGGTAAAGAGACAAGTAATTTGCATCAGAATTAACTATATGCCTCACATTTTAGATGTGTGTTTCTACTTAGGTTGGCAGAAGAGAAACGGTGAAGGATCGAGGCTTAAATCACTCTTCAAGAGTCATTTTCGCGATGGCATGAGGTATTTGAGTTGGGTCGGACCATTCTCTTCGATTTCAACTTTAGTGCACCGATTTTATCCGCTGACCTTTTATTGCTCCGTACATGCATGTAGTAAACAGATTCAGTACAAAAACTACTATAATACATAGTACGATTCTGAGTCTCATACGGTGACAAGAGATAGGGGTAGACACGATCATAAAAACGGCTTAAACAGGTGTAGCAATAGCTTGGAGTGGCGTAGCCAATGCTATTACTACCCTAAAGTTCTCCGTCATGTCCAGCCCATTCTTCTCGACGTCCGGCGGAAGCGTCCACTCAAACCGGTGCAGCAAGGACGCGAGCATGAGATGCATCATGCGAACAGCGAGCGGCATCCCCGGGCAGATCCTTCGACCGGAGCCAAACGGAAGCAGTTCGAAATCGCGGCCACGGAAATCCACCTCTCTCTGCAGGAACCTCTCCGGCATGAATTTATCAGGCTCGAACCACACCTTGCTGTCTCGGCCAATCGCCCAAACATTGACCAGAACGCGTGCGCCCTTGGGCACCGTGTAGCCTCCGATCTCTGTGGCCGTCTCGGCTTGATGAGGAAGCAGCAATGGTGCTGGAGGATGGAGCCGGAAAGTCTCTTTCATAACAGCCTGAAGGTAGTCGAGCCGGTTAATGTCGGATTCCTCGATTTCTGCTTTAGATCCAATCACTCGACTAAGCTCCTCACGAGCTTTCGCCATTGACGATGGATTCTGCAGCAGCTCAGCCATTGCCCATTCTACGGTTACTGAAGTTGTATCACTTCCCGCGCTAAATAAATCCTGCAAAAAAAGCCCAGAGAATCATGTCAGATATTCTGATATATGCATGCGAGCATATGTATGAGTTGATATCGACGTGTAGACTGTTACAACTCTCTCCGGTTAGCTAACTTCCACAGATTATGTCGAGATCTTTTTTCGGGGATAAAGCTGTGGATTTGTAGAACAGGAGAGCAGCAAGCACAGCTCATGATCAAAACACTGCAGCAAATTCATAGGTCACAATCAGATGAGCATGCATACGGAAAGCAGTGACCACAGCGTTTGCCGATCGAACCCCCGGCCGTCCTCCGTGCTGCGGTAGTCGAGCAGAACGTCCAGGAAGTCGTTCTTGGGCGGCTCCCCCGCGGCGCGATCCCGCATGCTCCGCTCGATCTGCTCATCGAATGTGGCATACAGCCTCGCGAACACCCTCGCCAGCCGCCTCCGCACCCTCTGCGGGTCGAGCGGCGCGACGGCCGGGAAGAAGTCTGACACGTTGGGCAGCCCGACGCAGCACGCGAACTCCTCCATGACGTCCATGAACTCCCCGGCCGTCCCAACCCGGCCGTCGTCGAGGTCGGCGAAGTCGACGGAGAACACGGTGCAGGAGATCAGGTTCAGCGCGGTCGTGAACACGACGCGGCCGACGTCGACGGCGGCGCCCTCGCGCGCCAGCCGCGCGACGTGCGACACGAGATGGTGCGCCTTCTGACGGCGGAGAGACTGCTGCGCGTCAAGGCGTCGCGGCGAGAAGAGCTCCGCGTAGCACACCCTGCGGAGGGCACGCCACTGGGGGCTGCAGGGCCGGAGCCAGACCATGGAGAAACTGTCATGCGCGCACGCGCGGGCGACGTCTGGCACATGGCGAGTGGAGAATGCGGCGTCATGGCGTTGGAGGACATCTCGGGCAGCGTCCGGGGAGGAGGCGACGACGGTGGTGACGGCTCCGAAGTGGAGCGTCATAAGCGGGCCGTAGCGCTGAGCGAGACGCGCGAGGGAGCGGTGCGGCTGGGCTCCGAGGTCGAGGAGATTGCCGATGAGCGGCAGCGGGCGGGGACCTGGCGGCATGCCGCGTCGGGAGTTGGCGAAGAGACGGTGTAAGTAGAGGGAAAAGACGAAAAGAACAACGCATGGCAGGTAGAGGAGGAGCTCCATTGTTGCGAGCTGAGACCCAGAGCACGATGCTAGGGAGTACGTGCAGATATATATATCAGTAATCACTCTACAAAATTCTAAATCCAACTCAATCGATGTATTGATCGTTCTGGCAACCAAATTAATTTTCCCATGAGTATATTTGTGTTTGGATTTGAATTTTTGTGTTTTCAGTTTTTTTTTTTAGAATTTTCTATAGTTATTCGCATGATATTAACGGGTGAGCAATGTCTGGTGATAACGTGTACGGTGTACCTGGCTGAAGGTCTAGAAATCGCCTGAAGACAAGTTAGCGACGTTTATAGGCTCCTGATATTAGTTGCTTTTTTGGTTGTTTTTGGTGGAAATTAGA
This sequence comes from Zizania latifolia, assembly GCA_000418225.1. Taxonomy (NCBI): domain Eukaryota; kingdom Viridiplantae; phylum Streptophyta; class Magnoliopsida; order Poales; family Poaceae; genus Zizania; species Zizania latifolia. The sequence goes on along the minus strand of KE373003.1, from coordinate 41,131 downwards.
ACGACTATTTCTTAAATATAAATCATTTTAAACTTCTATATATTTTTAGTCCTTTTATATATATTTATCCTTATTAAATAAATGATGTCCCTCATATAAACAAACAACTTATATTTTTATATTCTTTAATACGGAATAAATAAGAAGTAATAAAAATATTTGACAATGTTCCTTGACAAGGTACTTGAGGACATGTTAATTTATGATAATTCTTTCTGTACCTTCACATTGTAGACAATGTCACAATGTGTTGCCTTGTTAAGTGCTTAAACCCATAAGAATTCTCAGGCTCCTAAAGAAGGTTGTTGGGGTTAAGATCAGGTGGTTGGTAAAATAGATTCTCTGGTCTCAATTTAATTCATCCAGAGGGTGTTCCCCTCCCATTTCCATTAGAAAGTCTTTACAAAATAACAAAATATCTGGTAACCAAATGAAGAGCATAAACATCAACCAAAAGCTGCTGGTTATGGTTCAACAAATGCCGTGGCATCGCGCCACACCGGTCTCCATGTCAGTCTAAACTACACATGACATTTGCACAAAAACTCGATCATTCGCTCGCCAGGTTAGTGTTCTGAATTCAAATTTTCATTTCAAACAAAATTTCCTCCTCCCTGAATTCAAATTCCCTTCCACCGAACATGCCAGCACCCCAAGGTAGCAAAGCATCAACAACTCACAAGCAAACGCGCAAATTTTCTGCCATCCAGATTCTGTTCATCCTCTGAATGAACTCCTCGGCACGCGTCATGAGGTCGTCTTCCCCGTCGTCACTGTGCTTCTCATGCGATGCATCAGCAGCAATGGACTCTTCCAGACGCGCACTGCATTTTTCGCTCGCCGGTATCTCAACAGCATCCGCATCGCCTACCCGCGGCAAGAATTCTTCGGCGTGGCCATTGACGCCTGGAGCGTAGCTGCCAAGGCCGCCGGCGGCGGGATCCTCCTCTCCTCCCCGGTTCGTTTTCCACCCATTGGCTTCCAATGTGCGCTCTCCGGCGTCAATGGCTGCGGCGGGATCCTCCTCCTCCTCCTCCTCCTCTCTTCCACAGTTCAGTTTGCTCTCATTCGCTTCCATAGTGCGCTCCCCGTCTCCGGCAGCACTGCCGCTGATGTGAGAGGCAGAGCAGCGGCCGGCGACGAGGAGGAGCGCGATTGTGAGGTGGATCAAGCAGAAGGTCAGCAGCGACGGGCTGGACGAAGACGCCCAGAGCGCGGTCATCTCGACAGTGGAGTTGAGCATCCTTGGAAGAACCGCGTGTGCCGTGTATGCAGTTGGTTGGCGCCACGGCTCTTATATATCCTGGCGTTCGAAGACCCTGTCCGATTCGAATTGTGCCGGGCAAGATTCTGAATTGTGCCGGGCAAGATTCTGTTCTGTGGACCTTGTGGGGCCGTGGCTCATGATCCTTTCCTCTCTCGATTCCTTGACAAAATGACAAGCAATGAAGCAAGCAGCAGAAAAAGTCAGCTACTCAGCTCACACCTTTTAGCTACACAAAACTAATGAAAAAGGTTAGCAGATGAGGATCGTGCAAACCGACGAAGCGTCTTCCAGCGGAAGAAGCCTAGAAGGAAGATTCGGCCACCCTTAACGCAGTTGTAAGTTTGTAACTAGCTCACCGGTAGGCGGTAGCTGTGTCCGTGAAATGCAACCATCCGTACGTGCGCCATACTCCGTAGCTGAGTATCAGACTAGCGCCGCAGACTCAGAGGGCATGCCGTGCGTCCGCTACATCAGGCTAGTCGCTAGCGCCTACAAGTCGGGAAAGAAGCCGGTGTCGCCAAACTACTCATTTTTACTAAGCATGTTTATCATTGCATATTAATTTTCACTGATAATTAGAATGCTAGGATATACATGGGACACGGTAATTTTTATTCAAGCTTCACCACTGGGTGCCGCAACCATACCAAAAGTTCAAAACACGCTTGCTCCACGTAACATCAAAGCTAAGTATTTTGTGGGAGCACGTCCACCACACGTGTTACCGTGGAGAATTATTGCTCAAATCCTACGAGCACAGCTAAAGCACCTGAGGAGTTCAGGATAGTACGCGGCCATTTTTCACAAAATTTACGCAAACTGAACCATGAGTGGTTCGTTGTACACATTCCCATCTAGTAGGGCTCAACTGGCGCACGGAATTTGGCTCCGGCGTAAACGGCAGCAGCACCAAGCTCTTCCTCGATCCTAAGAAGCTGCTCCAATTTAAATAGAGGGAATGGTCAGCCAAATGCACCAGTTTTACCTCAAATGTTTTAATGCATCAGATGATCCAACGACAGGCAGCACACAAAAAAGAAGCCAGTGAAATAAATATATACTATAAAACAGAACAAATTAAGTATAGATTCAAAACAAAAGGAGTTGAATGTATTCTTGCCTGGTTGTACTTGGCAAGACGTTCTGATCTGCAAGGAGCTCCAGTCTTGATCTGGCCCTGTTTTACACCAAAGATTGATCCGTTTGCAAGTTATCACTTCATCACTGATAGAATGGATCTGACTAGGCAAAATGTATTAGCACACTAAGATGGGCATGTAGAGGACTCGTAACATACCGTAGATAAACCAACCGCCAGATCAGCAATGAATGTATCCTCAGTTTCACCACTGCAACCAAAACATGGAAATTAAATATTGAAATCAGAAAAGAAAGGCAAGCAATACCAGACACAGAATAGTGAATAGAATTAAATTAAATATTAAAATCAAAAAAGAAAGGCAAGCAAGACTAGACACATAACAGTGACTAGAATTAATCGTGTATCCATACCTCCTGTGACTGGTCATCACACCCCAGCCAGCACGTTTTGACATTTTGACAGCCTCAATGCTCTCGGTCACAGATCCAATTTGATTAACCTAAACCGTAGACAAGGTACACGGTTATTAAGTTCACAAACCTATAGGCGAATTTGAAAACAATCTCAAACAGGATGTACCTTAAGGAGAAGAGCATTGCAAGCCTTGTCATTAATTGCCTTTGCAACCCTCTGAAAGTCAAGTTGGTTCAAATTAATAAAGCCACAGAAGGTGGAAAAATGTACATACGTCATAAATAGCGAGAAACATACAGTTGGGTTGGTGACAAGGAGATCATCTCCAACGATCTGCACTTGCTGTCCGATTTCTTCAGTCATCTTAGCATAGTGAACCCAGTCATCCTGATCAAATGGGTCTTCAATCGAGACAATTGGGTATTCACTAACAAATGACTTGTACACATTCTTCAGGCTATCTCCAGATATCTTCTGGGAGCCATCATTGTTCTGCATGCAAGGAAACAAGCCTCATAAATGGATGCATCAAGTTTTAAACAACTTCAAGAAAAAAACTGAGATTACCTCTTCCTTGAAGTTAAGATCATAGGTTTGGTCCTTCTCACTGTAGAACTCTGAAGCAGCAACATCCATTCCAATGACAACCTGGCATTTCAGATGGAATAATGTATCATCCACACGAAATATCTGAAATTAAAGTGACCGACCATAATCATCAAATATAATTTAACACGTTGTAAGTTCAACAAACCTTGCCAGTGTATCCAGCCTTTTCAATTGCTGTCTTCAAAAGCTCAAGGCCCTCCTTGTTCTCCTACAATCCCACAGATGGCAAAGATACGAACCAAGAATTGATCAAATAATATTGAATGTTGTATAGCGATAGAACTCAGTCACTGCAAATTTATATCTTACCCCACAATTCAACATTCAATATGGTATAGAGATATTCTTACATATTCAAATAAATATTATTGAACAAATAGGACATCTTTAACATCAACTTTATGGTACTGAAATGTCTAATTCTGAGATCTCATTTTGAAGACACATAGAACTACATTGCAAACATATCGTATATGTAAAGAAATTTGAAATTATATATGACATCATAAGACATGCAAATCATCAAATGACAAACCTGAATGTTTGGAGCAAAGCCACCTTCGTCACCCACATTAGTAGCATCTTGCCCATACTTCTTCTTGATAACAGACTGTACAGAACCACCGGATATGTTCAATGTTTAACTTTGCAAAACAATCCAATATGTCAGAAGAAAAATGACCTTCAAGTTATGGTACACTTCAACACCCATCTTCATAGCCTCCTTGAAGGATGAAGCACCAGTAGGAAGGATCATGAATTCCTATAAAACATTTCAAGCATAAACTACAATTTCTGGAGAATCACTGGGAGAAAACATATTATATGTGAATTTTTATTCGGGGCATTACCTGCATAGCAAGCTTGTTTCCAGCATGTGATCCACCATTGATGACATTGAAGGCAGGCACAGGCAAAACTAGTTGTTTGTTACCAGCAAGGTTTGCAATATGCTGCAACATAAAGGGCACATAATACTAAGCAAACTAGCTAGTAAAAAGAACAAATTGAGACTTGAGACTTGAGACTTGAGACTTGAGAGCATTCAAAAATCAAATTGGGCTGTCCAATACTTGATACAACGGAATCTTCTTGATGATAGCTCCTGCTTTGCATACAGCAAGTGAAACAGCCAGGATAGCATTAGCACCAAGCTGAATTTCAAATAATTACATTGTCAGATGGCAGTTAGCAAAATAAAATATTTGCAGTTACATGCAGCAGTACAACATAATGCAACATTCACACCAATTCTTCTATACCTTTTGCTTGCACCAGCCCCACTCGTTTTTTGTTCCATCCAGTTGCTGAACCATGAAGTTGTCAATGTCAGTCTGTTCTCTGGGGTCCTGCAAAGGCAAATAGAGTATGCAAAGTTGTAAACAACAATATAATTAATATTGTAATCTGTACAGTAAAGTAGAGGGTAGGAAGCAGACCTTGCCAATCAATGCTTGTCCGATAATAGAGTTCACATTGTCAACAGCCTGTTGCAATAATATAAAGTATGTAAAGATGCTGAGGCAGACAGACATACAAATGCTCAGATTTTTAAACAATCACACAAGACATAAGTGGGGGACTTGGACACAAAGTTGAGTAGGTCACACAATTGCACTTGCGCACACCGACTTTATCTTAGTATGGTTGGCATGCCATACAAAATATTAACCACACTTTCTCTTCTTCATACCATACACTCAGAAAGAGACAACTCTAAGAATAATGAATATTTGAATATATCAGTTGGTGGAATGAAAATGAAACTTGTTTGTGCCATAATTTATGTAAAAAGCACCTAAAGTGATCATTCCACATTCTTTGTTATGCAGCATGGTATAGTGCATATCTGCACAGGCAATTAAATAATCCTTCACACTAGTTGTAAAGAACAGCAGAATGTAGCACAAACAATAACAATAACAAAATGTTATGTCACAGATGACAACAACAGAGTAGTGGATGTTACAAAAAGTCATAAAGTTGCTGAAACATATAATTAATTACAAAACAACAAACCAAAAGCTTCTTACAAGTAATGTATTATACACAAACCTTGAGAACACCCTTTCCCAAGTACTCAGAGCCACCATCCCTCAATTCCAAAGCTTCATACACACCTAAAATGCAGCGGAAAAAACATAAGTTTCTAGAAGAAGAAATTGCCACTTATGGTTGATGTAAGTCAATAACAAGGCTAATAATTATCTCACGGAAAAGGCATATATAAGAATGCTGTCTACTATCCTATCCAAAAACATTACCATTATTCTCGCACATGAAAAGGGTTAAGAAAAAAATTGTTGGTGCAATTGAATATATGCAAGTCTGAATCTGGGTTCATTTGAAATTTGATCAGAAAGCATATGTATTATTACAAGATGCCATATAACAAAATAAACAACAATATTCGACCAAATGAATCAAGGCTAAAAGCACGGTAAGAAAAATGTATTGTGGGCAAAGAAACAACTGACCAGTCGATGCACCGCTAGGCACAGCAGCCCTTGCAAATGTTCCATCAGAACAGCAAACATCAACCTGGCAGCACAAACGTCAGGTTCTTTAGTGAGCTATAAGACCATTCTGTTGCTGGAATCATTTAAGGATTCTCAATCTAGTCCAGTAAAAACAAATGAATTTTGCAATGACTCTGTATGATCAGATCTTAAAATCATGCAACATAGCATTTTGAAAACAACTCTCGAGGCAACATGCAATCTGACAGTAGCAGTTTGCCAGTTTGTTCAGATCAACCATCTGTTGTTGATATCGTCACAAATTCCAAAACAAAAGCATGGTCAGCTGAACCAGTAACATGCATAACATCTAGGTGTAGAGCAGTAGATTGGAGCGAAAACACGCGACAACAGTATCTTAAAAAAAGTTAGCACACTACTATACTAGGATCGAATATAACTATGATAAGTGGCCATAAATGATCAGATCTATCGAAACAATTAAAAAAGCTTAAAACCTATAATTCATAACCAAGCTTAAAGCCAGAGGTGACCGACCCGACAACAATCGATCGTTCAGAGCCCAATTCACACATGCATGGCCAGGTCGTGGCAACGACGTTACAAATCACACCGACCAGGACTCTAGAATCCGTAGGCCACATCGTACACAGTGATAAACCCTACAGAGACTCCACTCAAACCCGAATCTCACTAACCACCAGACCTCCAGATCACCGTCGATCCAATCGCCGCGACGCCCCTAGACTGGGCGAATTGGAAAACGGTGCCTAAGCCGCGCGTACCTCAACGGTGGGGTTGCCACGGCTGTCGAAGATCTGGCGGGCCTTCACGCTCTGGATGGTCGCCGCCATGGCCAGATACGGAGTAGATCGGGGCAGGAGTGGAGAGTGGAGGGCGCTGCGGACGTGCGGCGTGCAGCAGGGAGCCAGGGAAGAGAGGGTTTGGAATTTCCGGAGGTTTTGAGGGCCGTTTTATGCTTAGTTTGGCTAAGCGGTAGTCGGTGAGCGTGGCCGCGTGGCGTTCGGCGGAAGAGAGTGAGGGCCCGCCTGAGGACCTGAGGTGGCATCGCCGCTCGGCGGAGAAGCATATTCGCTAGCGGGGCTGCGCCTGCGCGCCTCGTGGTCGTGGGATCCAAGTTCCGATACGATTTTTTTAAAAAAATATTCTATTCGAAATTATTTTTTTTGTTTTTAAAAATTATGAACTGGACTACCGTCAATCATTTGTTTTTATTTAAATGGTAAACGCTCTTTTATCAAATCGAGTCGCAGAATATCTTAACTTGAGGTTTATTGATAGAGCAGCGGAAGGACTCGTGTCACCAAACCAAAGATAGACATGAGAATGGTTAAAATTTGGCGTCTGTCTAGTTGGTTTTATAACATGGGTCGGTTTTGTAATTCCAGCCAGAAATACAATTTTAAATAAAAATGGATTATTTTTATAAAAAAAATCGATCCGACATTGCAGGCATTGGCCTACGAAGAGTAGGCCTGCCACGGCGGCCCGTTAGAGCCTGGGAGGTGGCGCGATAGCCCGATAGATCGAATGGCACACAGGCCTGCAAGCAGCACCACGTTTCGGGCTGGGTTTCACAGGTTGACGAACGTCGATCTGGGGCCTTGTACCATGCATGGGCCTGGCGGCTGCAAGGACGCAAAATAAGTTAAACTGCCTGAACCCCTCAAAATAAGTTAAATTACGTCGAATTATCTCATATTCAGAATCAAGTACATGGAGGACTGGAAGGTACAACAAACGTGAGGAGAACCCAGTAATGAGTTGCTGTTTCGTGACATTTACTTGGTTGTTTACAACCTGGATACGCCCAGTCGCCCAGACCTTTGAGACTGTTCCAATATCAAAAATCTTGCATTGGTTGTGTACTTACGTGCAACCCTCGACACTAACAGCGTAAATTTGTCGGCTCAGTCGTGCGTATGGAAGCTTTCATCTCTTAGGTTAACCGCAGACGAGGATTCAAGAAATCGGAACGATCTGTGCCGTTTTTCTCGTGTTCCTCTGCTTTTACAGAGTTCAGTTGTTAAAATATGGATCCAAGTATCCAACTTGCATGAATCATACTGCATTGCGTACTTGCGTAGGGCACTTTTGGTCTTGGATGATGCATCTTCGTATACTTTTTTAATACATATTGTTTCGTTAGTATATACTAACTTTATAAATATTAAATTATAAAAGTACATTTTTGCTTCTTTCACACGCAGGATCACGCAATCCAATCGGCATCAAGAACCGTGCGTAATGAACTCCAAAAACAAGGCGACTCCCGTAAGGAAAACCATCCGGAACAGGAGGGTGATGGTACATATCAGCATCGTGCGAACACTGTATCGGTATATATGATCCTGTAGGAGGATATCGCTAGTGTGATAGAGCACAGATGATCTGAACTTGATATCGTAGCATGTACTCCTCCGGCCTCTGGGTGTCAGCGTCACGCACCCACATGACGTGACAAAATGAACTGTGATACACAGCTTTCCTTTCTGAAGTTGACCCACGTTTTTTATATTAACCCCATTCCATCAGCCTGCATTGACCTAGGCAGCTAATAATTTCTCCAGCTTGGGACATGTAGGCCTGGCCTAAGTAACGTCGTCAAAAGAGCAATCCTTGCTCCTGTACTTAGAGATAAAGACGACTGCATGCACACCTGGATTGACGTGAATGATCATGTGATCTCCTTCTGAGAGTCGCACCGTGCTTGTCGTTTGTCTGATTGTCTCCATGCGACCATGCCCAGGCTGTGACTTGTGAGAGTTGGGGTCCGAGATCGGAGATCCACTTTTACCAAAGCTCACTCGCTTTTGGACTTCACCGATGTATGCGTCAATGCGTGCACAGTGCAAGCTAGCTTGGACCGGTGCGAGCGAGGGGCCAGCAAGCGCAGCTGTGCAGAAGGGGGGACACGCGCACTGGCGAGTCCACTACTCACAGTGCCACCACTCGCAGGCATGCATGCAAGCACGCAGGGCGTTCGCGAAACTGCGCGAGAGTTGTTAGCGCACAGGGCGCCCTTGCCTTCGCGTTCGTACGTGCGCGCTGCGCGCGGCTGTGCGTTGTTCGCCTCGCTCGCCTGGCAAGTGGCAAGCAGTGGCCGCCTGGCCGGGCTGTTCCATCTGCTGGCCTGCTCTGTGCGCGGCGTGTGTCCGTTGTGCGTTCAGTTCTCGAACGGCTAGCCCAGGCAGAGGAGGAAGAAACGGCAGACGGCGCGCGTACGGTGAAATCGTCGTGCTTGTCTGCGCGCGTCGCGGCCTCCGCTGGCGCGCGCCCGGCCGGAGACCACTACCTGCTTTGGCGGTGTGCCCAGTGGTCCTCCGTGGAAGAGCCAGCGAAGGTGGGAACGTGCCATTCTTGTAAGTAAAATCATGTGGGGGATATGCGCCACATGCATGGGATACGTCGCCCCCGGTATATGGACTGATCTGTATCGGTGGTGGAGACGTCCTACTGTGGACTAGAACGACTTGGAATGGGTAATAACTAATAACCGGTGTGTTTGATTCAGCTTTTAAAATAGTTTTTAAAAGGTTAAAACTGAATCAAACAAATATTATACAGTCATATTCGAATCCTTCCAAAGGTTGGTGCTAGCAATTCCGAGCGGCTGCTAGCAGAGTCACGGCGGATCGGTGGCTATCTCAGATTGAGATGAGGATCTGCTATAGTTGTCATAACTAGGATGGCCCGTTTTGTCAGTTTCAACCATTTTTTTTATGATCAACGACTTCCGAGTTGTAAGGTGTAACTACAGTGTTTTATCTGTAGTGTCGTGAACAGTACTTTATGATTGTTTGAATCCGTCTATGTCTTTCTTTTTAAATATGTGAAGGAATGTGTGACAAGGAATATTTAGGAAAACATACATCTCCATATACTACTCATGATATCTCTATCTCCCCACCTTTTTAGATCTTACACTCTATCTCTACTCTGTCAAGCCTATAAGTATATCGAAGTACTGAAGTCATTGCAACGTTCCCCGTATATATTTATAGATATCCGGAAGTGGCAGTATGCAACCGGGGAAGGTGCTTTCTGCCGACGTATGGATTTGTTTCATGAAGAGGTGTCTATTCATCAAGAGATGTCTATCTAATTAACTGCTAATTGAATCACTAATTTTTGCTCTTCAACACTCCCCCTTGATCAATTAGCCTTTGAAGACTTCATCTTAAAAACTTCTTTGAAGAGCTTGATGGAGAAATAGAAGATATATCCAATTTCTTGTATCAATATTGCTTCATTAAAACCTATAATAGGAAACTTGATAGAAAAGCTCGTAAGAGTAAAAATATAATATGATGCTTTGTTTAGGTTATACATCAGGAGGAATCCCTCTGATTCTTGCAAATCCTTTAATCGTCGCATGCCAATTCCATGAACATAATTCTGGAATGTTGAATTCGATAAGGACTTTGTGAATAAGTCTGCGAGATTATCACATGACTTGGTTTGCAAGATTTTTATCTCTCCACTTTGTTGAAGTTCATCAGGATAAAATAATTTTGGTGCAACGTGCTTTGTAATATTGCTTTTGATATAACCAGTTTGCATCTGTGTAACACATGCAGCATTATCTTCGTAGACAATAGTTGGGGATTCGATAGAACCCTTACCACACGATTATTGTATGTGATTTATCATTCTTCTTAGCCATACGCATTCTCTTGATGCTTCGTATAGGGCTATGATTTCAGAATGATTGGTGAAAGTTGCTACTAAAGTTTGTTTAGAAGATTTTCATGAAATGGTCGTTCCACCATATAGGAATACAAAGTCTGTTTGTGATCTGGCGTTGTGAGGATCAGACATGTAACCAGTATCAGTGTATCCAATCATATTATGGTCTTGATTTCCTTTGAAACTAAAGTGTAGACCCAAGTCTTTTGTACCTTGGAGATATCGAAGAACTTGCTTAACTCCCGTCCAATGACGTTTAGTTGGAGAAGCGCTATGTCTTGCTAATAAATTTACAGCAAATGCGATATCAGGCCTGGTGCAATTTGCTAAATACATTAATACTCCAACGGCACTGAGATATGGGTATTCTGAACCCAATACCTCTTCTCCATCTTCCTTTGGTTTGAATGGATCTTTCTCTACGTCTAGAGATCGAACCACCATAGGAGTTTTAGATGGGTAAGAGTTATTCATATTGAATTTTTCTAAGACTTTTTAGATATAAGCAGCTTGGTGAACAAGTATTCCTGAATGAAGATGCTCAAGTTGTAATCCTAAGCAGAATTTGGTTTTACCCAAGTACTTCATTTCAAATTCCGTCTTGAGATGATTTCGTGCTTCATCAATATCTTGTTCGTTGCCGATGATATTTAAATCATCAACATACACGGATATGATGCAAAATCCCGTTTGTGATTTCTTAATGAATACACAGGGGCAGTCATCGTTGTTTGAGTAACCCTTTTGAATAAGGAACTCGCTTAGTCGATTATACCACATTCGTCCCGACTGTTTCAAGCCGTATAGAGACTTGTTGAGTTTTACACAGTACATATTGCGTTTTGCTTTATTCGGAGTTGAGATTCCTTCAGGAACCTTCATGTAGATATCCGAATCTAATGACCCATATAAATATGCGGTCACGACATCCATCAACTGCATAGGTAGACGATTTTGAACAGCCATAGAGATTAAGTATCGGAATGTTATGGCATTCATAACCGGAGAGTATGTTTCATTAAAATCAATACCAGGTCTCTGCGTGAAACCCTAGGCTACTAGCCTTGCTTTGTGTCTCACCACTACATTGTTTTCATCATGTTTACGGACGAAAACCCATTTAGATCCTACAGGAAATACCTTTGGAGGTGTGGGTATTACTTCTGTAAATACCTTCCTTTTGTAAAGCGAGGCGATTTCTGCAAGAATTGCATCCTTCCATTTGGGCCAATCGAAGCTTGTCTTACACT
>KE373003.1:0-17240 GCA_000418225.1 Zizania latifolia | reverse complement strand
GGAGATGGTCCGCGTGGAGCGCGGCGCCTCCGTCGCCCTCGGCCGCCGCGCGCCGGAGCCCCCGGGAACTCTGTTCGTCACCACCAGGTATCGTGATGATGATGCCGCCTGCCGCGCCGTTGCCGTCTCTTCTTATGCGTATTGTGTCGTTCACGTTCTGCTGTTTTTTTTCCTGTTTTAGGAGGGTCATTTGGCTCAGCGCGACGGAGAAGGGCCAAGGCTACGCGGTGGACTTCCTCGCCATCACGCTCCACGCCGTGTCGCGCGACCCGGAGGCGTACCCTTCGCCATGCATCTACACGCAGGTGATTGGAGACACGAACTATCTTTTTATTGTTTCTGTGGCGTCATGTGGTCTAATTGGGCGAACGTTTGTCAGTTGAAGCTCTTATATTTTGCCACTTGTGTTTTGTTTTGAGTTGGGGGAGGGTCTACCAAAGCTTGGAGCCCTGGACTGATCTGGAAATGGTTGGTTCCGACCCTCTCGGCGTTTTTCGTTAGAGCTTGTAGTGCTGATGGTGGTGGGGTTTGGCAACTAACTTCTGTTTATGAAAAATTCGTGATTAGGATCGCTGTTGATCCATTTTACGTCCTGATTCGAGGGCTATCATGATTTTGTTCTTTGTGTTCAGTGGCGTACATAGTATCTGCCTAGTGCTTTTATTTTCCGTTTGAACTCTCTGATGCTAATGTTTGATATGCTGTTTGTTTAATTTGAAGATTGAGGTGGAAACTGGATCTGATGAGGATGCTGCTGAATCATATGCCCAAACAAATGGTCAACTACAGCTAGCAAAAGTCTCTGAAATGCGCATTATACTCTCGGACCCTGGTCAACGTATCCTTATAAACTATTCTGCATCGTCCAAATAAATTTCTTGCATATTTTTAGCTGTGATGTCTTCATTCCTGATTTTATATGCTGGATGTTTTAATTATCAAGTAACAGGGAACTACCACAATCAAAGTTATCTTCCCGTGAGCCAACCAACTTCAGTTTATTTAATGTGAGAGGATTTATTATACCTTATTTAAAATCACTGCTTTGCATTACCACTGCAATAATTTCATTATTTTGTCCTTGTATGTGTGGTTTTTAAGTAGTAATCCGATTAAGAAATTAATTGGACCATTTTGTTCTCCTGCTCCATCATGCTCAACTCATGAATTTGAGACATGGAGAACTATAAATCTAGAAAGTAATGAACATTACTAACAACACAATTTTAGTTTCTAGGGCGTTGATCCTATTTTATGAAACTAATTGAATGTTTCAATAAGTGGTAGGCGGTGAGCGGGCTGAGAGGGTGTGCCTAGGCACACGTAGGCGGTGGCTAGGTGGTCTTGTTTAGACATCCAGATTCAAGGAATCAAGGTGGCATAAGATTTCTTCAGATTTGGAAGCTAGAGCGCACGCATCACATGTCAGCAGCTGACCAAACCAACCATTTGTCCATGCGATTACAATGCACACAAAGTGAACAGCAGATACTCAATTGCTATTCCTAAGTCACAAAAAAATTGAAGGGCAAGGTTTTTTTTTCAGAGATAGTATGTGGCCCTACATGCTGGCCAACAATATAATAACAGGTAAAAATATGTAACAGGAGAGTAGGAGACTACCAGCGAAAGAACAAAGGTCAACTACTGTTCCGACTGTAAGCGGTGCGGTGCACTGGCGTGCAGCGCCTAGGTGGCCATGATTTGAAACACTTAACTAATTATGCATACCAACCTCATTAATAAATGCCAGATTTTTGTTTGTAACTGAATTTAGTTTCAGTTATGTTAGCAGTAGACTGAGAATTGTTCCTGACACACCTGTACTATTTTATTCCCACAAGTTTTGGATCCTTGACAGAGCTTCTCAGTTGATGCACTTTTTGATGTCTTTTGCCATTGTGCTGAACTGAACCCTGATCCTAATGCTGGTAAGTATGTATGTTACAGTTTATACTTGAAAAAGAGCTCTTCCGCAAACTTGTATTATCTTGATTCCCAGAGCGAAATGGAGAGAATAGCTGGTTCCATGGTGCAAATATGGCTGAGAGAGGCTGGATTCATGGTGATGAAGACATGATTGATGGTATGTATCCATGATAGATTGGAGCTACATTTCTTGCTAATGTTGAGTATAGCATTGATACAATGATACCTTATCCTGCACGCAGGAAATGATCTTGAGGCCCATTTTTTTGACACCAACCCAATAGGTCAAAATGGTGTACATGACCTCAATCGTTCAGTATGTGAGGTATGCGCTGAACTGATTATGATGTTACAGTCTTCAATTTTAGTTCATGACTTGGTAATGTAAGCTATGTTGCATTGATACGTGATACGGGTAGGGCGATACGAAAATTTCCAAAAACATGAATATACAGCAAGTATATACACAGTACACACAAATTCCCAAATACATGGTGGGTAACACATTGGCTAAATTTTCATTTTCAATTGCTGAAACCTATCTAGAAGCAACTGGGACATCTTTGGACTATAGACCAAGCTAGCCCATAGTAGGCAACAATAGACATGAGCAGTCAGCACCTTTCTAGATGAATCACTCGATGACCATGAAGCATCTCCTGAATCCCCGTCCTCCTTTTTCTTGCACGACCAGCTTCATTGTCGAGAGATTTAGCTTCAGCATCCAACAAGCCCTGAGCCCCTGACGAAGACGACCAAGATACGCCTCCTCTGAGTGCTGGCGAGCTTCTTCTTCCACTTTACCTACCCCCACCGCAGGGGCCCTCCTATGTGTCTGCTGGCGCCACTGAGGACACCCCCGAGCCGCCGATGCCCATCTCCATCACCAGTGGCTGGCTGCTTCCGCTCCTGACAGCTCCAGCCAGCAGTGGATCCAAAGGCAGGAGGTGAGCCGGCTCCAGGTGGCGAGGTGGCATGACGCAGGCAGTGCACTAGTGGAACGAGGGGTTACTTGGTCAGGGGAGTATCAAATCCATCTCCTGTCCATATTGATGACTATTTTTATTTTTTTCACTCCCAAATAATCGATACTTCATTGATACCTTATCGCAACTGTATCGAACGTATTGTCGTATCGAATACATATTCGATATTGGAACAGTGGTGGAATGGCGTCTGAGAACCGTATCGGTGCAACGTAGCTTATAAGAGAATTGAATGTTAACATGAAAGATAATTCTTGTTTTTGTTCGGCTGTAGTTAATCATTTCTTGATATTGTGCCAAACACATATTTAAGATGACTGTTTTTTGAGAATCCTCAAAAGCTTTGTTGTCATCACATCAAATGATTTGCACCATTAGTGTGTATCATATTGGTCCATAACGGATCATATGATTGAAAATACCTCATAACAGGGTTATTAAGTTCACATTCGGTGGTACTAACTACTAAGCATTTGTTCTTATAATTTGGCAGCAACAAGATTCTCAAATGAAGCAGAATTCCTTTGTTATGAAACTATAGCAAGCCTTCCATTGATAATATTGGCATGTGTTATCTGTTTCCAATTCAATTTATGAAATCATGAATCTAGAAATCTTTGTGCCATTGGTCAGCTCTCCTAACGTTGGTGTTTTGTGCTCCTGCAGCTTCAAATCGATGACCAGCGTTTTGAGGATGCAGACGAAGAGCACGAGATCCAAGATGGACATTAGAAGCAGAATGTTCATTTTACTTACAGCGTTCCTCGAGAGGACTGTCATTGGTTCGTTTGTAGATCACTATTGATGCTACTTGGTTCTCCTCATAGGTTTCTTCCCCTTCTTTCGCCCTTTCTTATGCTATAGGATCAACATCTCTAGGGAACCTTGTAGAGTTGCATCGATGGTAACTCTTGTGAGAAAAAGGTCTTGCTGCTGGTCAAGAATGTAACTTGTGGAGCATGATGGAGAATCGAGTGAATTTAGTGTGATACTTTTGATCTGACAAACAGGAGAGGAAACGGAGAAAAGAAATACGTACTCTTTTCCCTTGTATATCATGGCACTATTGTGTGATCATTTAGCCGGTCCTCAAGATCTAATGTCAAACTGGGGCGGAATGGGACATGCTATATTGCTGGACATCTTTCCTATTCTCACACTCTGGTTCACTGGATGAACAACGCCTCTGTGTCATTGTTTCGTGGAGGGTTTGCTTGTTAGTGATCCCGAATTATTACTTATTAGCGGTTCGCATGTACCTGAGCTTGAAACTGAGTTAACAAGTGGTGTAGTCGATGAGAAAAACCCACAAAATCGTTCACAAAGCTTGAAAACAAAACGTATAAACCATAATATCTCATTGATATCGAAGGACTTGTGGTTTTGTTCTTCTGACCGACTCCCACAGTTCGATTCCTATGCCATCTGAATCACATTTACATATCTGAAAATCAGGAAAAAAAGATAAAACACAAAGGTAAGTTTTTGTATGCAACAATAGCATATCCTTTGGAAACTTGTGATGGACAACAAAAGCGGCTAGGGCAATATCAAACCTCATCTCAAAATAAGGTGGAAATATCAAACCATCTTCAAATCATTGAAGGAACAATTAAGAAAGGGAAAAAGGAAACGAGATTTTTCCAAGAGCATCTCTAAGAGAAGCTCTAAATACTCTAAAATTTAGAGATTAGATATAAAAAAGCAGCTTGAAGAAATACTTAAAAGACTCTTAAAAGTAAATTACTTTCTAAATTAGCTCTTCCGCTCCTCGTTTGTAGAGAACGTACATGACTCCCCATAAGTCTTCATGTGTATAAAATTATAGGGATTTGATTTAGGGATTGTTGGAGAGAAATTTATTTAAATAGATTTGTATAAAAAATGCATCAAAAAACAGAGGGAGTCTATTTTTAAAGTCTCTTTGATGCTCTGAGGTAAACTGAAGTAGGCTGGGCTGGTCCGAAACTGCAAAATCTTGTTGTAGCTGGGCCGAGCCGAGCCACACTAGTCGCGTGTAAATACTCTCGAATCAGCCCGAGGCCGAAACCCTAATCGAAGCCGCCGTCGCCCCGAGCAAACGAGTGAGATCCTTCCGGAGAGCGCAGGAGCAACATGGCATCGGCGGCGGTGTACGGCGGCATGAAGGGCGGGAAGCTGGGCGTCGAGGAGGCCCACGAGCGCCAGCTCAACCGCATCCGCATCACCCTCTCGTCGAAGAACGTCAAAAACCTCGAGAAAGGTAAACCAGCCGGCGACTCTCACCAGCTTCGACTCTATCCCGTGAACTGCTCTTGATTTGTTGGTTGCGCTGCTTCACTTGCGTATAGCATGATTGTTTACTAGCTGTTGTGCGCATGTAGAGTCGTGTCCAACTGTATGGCTAACTGGCTATGCTTTGGATCTGCTTGTCAAGTTGTGGCGTACAGGGTTCTAGCTGCAGAACAGTAGAGTATGTAAATCCGGTGTAGCGACGACCATTTATGCAATTTGGCCTGGCTGACGACTGCCGATTGCCTTTCCATTTACTCTCGTTAATCTCGTTTTGCAAATTGGACTAATGTCCCGTAATCCCATGCTCAGTTTTCATGTATTGTGTAATTATTAAGTGCAAGTGTTGCTACCGTGCTACCGAGCATTTTGTTTATTGAGGTGCACGTGCATCGAATTAAGGACTGGGCTAGTCATATTAGGAGTGATCTTTGGGTTTTCCTCAGTCATTGTGAACTGTGATTAAATATGCTATTACCCGCTTCACTATTTGTTCTGTGCCAAAATTATTCTCAAAATTATTAATGTAATTTTGGTATGATATACCATCAAGGAGGTACTACGGAGGTTGCTTCATATTATAGGAGCTTCGAATCTCTCCTTTTGACTTGAATTTGTCATTTCATATATCGATGTATCTGCAGTTTGTGCGGACTTGGTGAAGGGAGCCAAGGACAAGCAGCTGAAGGTCAAGGGGCCTGTCAGGATCCCTACTAAGGTGCTCCACATCACCACCCGCAAGTCCCCCTGTGGCGAAGGTATGTTATTGTACTGTATAATTTAAGTGCTGCTAAATTGTTACTTGTTGGTCTGGGATATTGGTTGAGAAGAGAGTTTGTTACTGTGTCAACTGTCAAATGACTAGTCTGAATGATGAAGGGGTGTAACATGTTGATTATTTGTCTTGATTCTGATGCTCACCGATGTTCAGATATATCTGAATGTCATTATTTTGTGGACTTGTGGTTTTGATTGGTAAAGTTTATAAAAGTTTGTACATGTTTGTGTAACATGAGTATATTACAGATTCAGTTTTTTTTTCTTGGAGACAGGTACCTCTTTGGTATATTTTGTTTCATAACCATGCAAAAATGATCACCATGAGATAGGTTGAATTTTGATTGATGATGTGCATCTGTACCATTTTTTCTATGGGAATCCGTATCAAAAAGTTTTGGTCAGTAGTTTGCATGGTTATACCGTATCATGTTAATTTTTCGTTTTTATTGCCATCTTCTGTGCTATGTGCATTCTAGTTGTCCATGTCAAACTGAAGCCTCCTTTCTACATTAAGAAGAGTTTGAGCTAGCCTTGCCATGTTCCAACTTTTGGACTTACCCTTTCGTGAGCGCTGATATTATACACTTGCCCTTTTTTATCTATTCTGGTGTCATGATGCTAAATTCAACAAATCACATTTCTGTTGATCAGGGACGAACACATGGGATCGGTTTGAGTTCCGCATCCACAAGAGGGTGATCGACCTTATCAGCTCCCCGGATGTGGTGAAGCAGATCACCTCCATCACAATTGAACCTGGTGTTGAGGTTGAGGTGACAATAGCAGATGTGTGATGATGCACAATACTGCGATGCCTTAGACCATGTATACCCTGCCGCTAGTTTTGTGCACCCTTTGCATGATTGCAATGGACATCCAAGTGATCGGCATTCTAGACTGTTTGCTGTGTTTCTCATGTTAAATTAAATCTACCTTTTGTGCAACAGCACCTTTTTTGTTCAGTAATCTACCTTTGTGCAACGTAACCTTTTTTGTTGTTTCAAAACACAACCGGACTCCCCTTCGATGGCGCGTGTGTGACACTCTGGCTCTGCTGTTTGGTTGCCTATCTAAATTTTTCAAGCATATTTTATGGCTACAAATTTGCTTGTCATGGCATCAAAGTTTCCGGGTTAGAAATGATCGTGCCAGAGGTTAAGAAAGTGTGGCACGATATATCTGTTTCTGTGAACTTTAGCTACAGATAAATGCGAGTGCCACAGCGGCCACACAACACAACTATCTGGATTAGTATTTCGCTTCATTTTACACTGGTAAAATACTACGCGCGCGCTGCCACCGGCCACGGCGGCGCACAGCTAAGCGCAGCGTCTCTGCCAATTGCCACTGACGTTGTCCCTTGCTGCCATTGACAGTTTGACACTGCCCGTTATTGGCACTGATTTTGTCCATTGCCGCAATTGACGTCTCCATGGTTAACAATCTTCTACTAAATTCACAGCCACTGTGGTCTTCGGTTAATTGTCAACCTCTGTTGTTGGAAGCACGCTGTTGGTTGCCACGGGGAAAAGAAAGGAGCCACACTGGCTTGACCGGCAAGATCTTGGGAGGAGTTATTAAAATGCGGCGTGATCTGATGATCCGCCGATCTGTTGTGGAACTTGGTGTTCAACTCTGCACGGCCCCCTGCTTTTGCTCTCCATTGGATCGACGACGACGACGACTCTTGATGCTCAAGACAAAACAAAAGGCTTACTTAGCCTTGTACCATACTCCAAACGTGACGCACATTCCATTCCCCCCACTTGCATGGACATTTTTTTAACACCCGTTTACTTCTTCCTGCCTCATGAGTCATGAACACGCTTTAGCAGCTGTTGTTTTTACTGTGACGGAAGCCACTGCCGTTGATCGACGCAGATGCCATGAGATGATTCTCTTATGGCGTGTGAGATGACAGTAGCGAGCTGGGCACGGTGATAGGTACATGCACGAGCGAGAACCTGGTCGCCGGTCGCCGGTCGCCAGTCGCCAGTCGCCGACGGTTTTGGGGCTGAAATTAAAGTCCGATCCTTATCTCGTCAGCCGTCAGGGGAGAGGACCAGGTGCCCGGCCTCGCGGTTTCTGAAATCTCACCAAACGATAACGATTAGCCAAGATTTGAGCGATTGTGCCATTGGCCACAGCTGAGCAGAGCAGAGGCAGAGGCAGAGGCAGAGCTCCCCAACAACCAAACTGCGGCAAAATCTCGCGACCCGGTAGGACCTCCGGATGGGCCACCGGCCGTGCACGGCAACCGCAATGGCAAGTCCGCAACCGCACCTACACCGCGCTACACGTTTTGATTTCGCAACTACTTCTCTGTTCCCTGCTTGATCGGATGTATCTGCGGTTGTTTCGCGTGATGTGACGTTCGTCAGGTTACATTTCCGGGTGATCCTAAAATCGTGTTCAGTTTACAGTCTATCTTGAACTTCGATTGTGTTCGCTCTTTCTGAATACCATTGCAGGTTTGTTTTGCAAATGATCTGCTGGTAATTGAAAAAACTAGGAAAAAGAGAGGAATTAGAATTATTCGTGGGAGACCCAACTCCCCAAGCACGGCAGTGCGGCACGCACAGCACCGGGATCCTCACAGTCTCAGAGATCTAATCTAAAAGGGAAAGGAAAAGGAAAGGCGCACTGTTTTTCCCCAAATGTAGCGCCCCGAAAACCAAATCCCAGCAAACGAAGACGCCGGAACGAATCAAAACCATCTCGTGGAAACGGAAGCGAAAAGCCCTTCAAACGCAGGCGCTCCCCACCCCCATCCCACTCGCGAGATCCGACGAGTAGAGTAGCTCCACATTGCCGCAGATCGAGATGGCGCCGCAGCTGACCGGCGCGCCCGGCTTGGCGGCGGCGGCGGGCGGCGCGGCGGCCGTCAAGCCGCAGTTCCACCACTTCCACCACCACCGCCTCGCCGCGCGGCACCACCACAACCCCTCGCCGACGTCGCTCCTCTCCAAGCTCGCCTTCTGGTCCGTCTGTTCTCTCTCGCTGCTCGTCGCATTTCTCCTCCTTTCCCCCTCTGCCGCCCCCACCCCGCGGGCCGCCCCTGACTCCCCGCGCCGCTCCCTCCACACATCCCCCTCCACCGCCACGTGGGGCGGCACAGCCTGGGAGAAGAAGGTGCGGGCCTCCGCCCGCGTCAGGCGGGCCAACGGCCGGGGCCTCTCCGTCCTCGTCACTGGCGCCGCGGGCTTCGTCGGCTGCCACGCGGCCGCCGCGCTGCGCCGCCGCGGGGACGGCGTGCTTGGGCTGGACAACTTCAACGACTACTACGATCCCGCTCTCAAGCGGGGCCGCGCCGCGCTCCTCGCTCGCTCGGGGGTCTACGTCGTCGACGGCGACATCGCGGACGCGGAGCTCCTAGACAAGCTGTTCGATGTCGTGCCGTTCACCCACGTCCTCCACCTCGCCGCGCAGGCAGGCGTGCGGCACGCGCTCGTCGACCCGATATCGTACGTGCGCGCCAACGTCGCCGGGCTCGTCACGCTGCTCGAGGCGGCGCGCGTGGCTGATCCCCAGCCGGCGATCGTCTGGGCATCATCGTCTTCAGTGTACGGGCTGAACTCCCATGTGCCTTTCTCCGAGCATGACAGGACGGACCGACCGGCGTCTCTGTATGCAGCGACCAAAAAGGCTGGTGAGGAGATCGCTCATGTCTACAACCACATCTATGGGCTCTCGCTCACGGCGCTCCGTTTTTTCACTGTGTACGGACCGTGGGGGCGCCCCGACATGGCGTACTTCTTCTTCACCCGAGACATTCTTGCTGGTCGACCAATCACGGTGTATGAGAGTGCGGGTGGTGGCACACACCAGACCACCATTTCCCGGGATTTCACCTACATTGATGACATTGTGAAGGGGTGTGTTGGGGCACTGGATACAGCGGGGCGGAGCACAGGCAGTGGAGGCAAGAAGCGAGGGCCAGCACCATTCAGGACATACAATTTGGGGAACACATCTCCTCTGCCAGTGACACAGTTAGTGGATTTGCTGGAGAAGTTGCTCAAGGTGAAAGCTGTGAGGAGGGTTGTCAAGATGCCAAGGAATGGTGATGTGCCATACACACATGCTAACATCAGCCTTGCACAGCGGGAGCTTGGGTACCGACCATCAACTGATCTCCAAACAGGGCTTAAGAAGTTTGTGCGGTGGTACCTTGAGTACTACATGCCTGGGTTAGCTGATAAGCAGAAGCAGCATGGCAGCAGCAACAGCAAGGTTTCGCGTGATCGGAATGGCAGCTCAAACAGCGCAGGATGATTGGGTATTCGATTTCTTCATGTCCTTCTTCTGACGGTGTGTATCATTGTTCTAGTTCCAGTGCTTAACTCATCAGATTTGAGAGGCCCGTTTTGCTCGGCATGTTCTTCAAGCGAAACGAAACAATCATTAAGTATCCTGTATTGAAAAAAGCCATCGGCCCTGCTTCATCATAGCTGAGCATTCAATTCCTAGTTCCATTAGTTGGTTCTTAGGATGACATTGTTAGGAAGAGTTTCAATGGTTTTGGGGCATGCGGTGAGTTGCAAAGACTGTGATAGATTCTTTTAGTGACACTTTGTACCACGTGAGAAAGGAAGCGCATCTTGATTGTTTCTCTTGTTCAATTGAAGTAGCTCTGATGATCAACGTGCAATTTCTCTCTGTATGTTGCATTGTCATGCTACTTCTATAGATGGTCCTGTCTGTATTTGCTACAAATTCTGGGCTGTTCTGATATTATACGTGTTTTTGTCACCAGAATCTTTAGAATCTAGTGTTCCATTTGTGTTTATAACTGAGGTGATGAACTGAATTTTCATGTCATGCAGTAGCAGACATTATGCTATTGAATTTAACTATTTAAGAGATTTTTTTATCTGGCTGTATTAATCTAATCATAATGTAGTTCTCTTTGGCTGGTCATAGCTATCATTGCTACTTTGCTAGTGACAAGCTTTTGTGAAGTGGGTTTGAGACTATTCAATCATATTTTCTGATCTAGCTTTCTAACTAAGTGATTACAGACCAGATTTCCTGATCTAACAATTGAGTGCTCACGCTTTTGATATGTCGACTGGTTGAACACTTGGATGCACTAGTTTGAGAATTGTGTAAAATACAAACATTACAAATCAGGGTTTGATTGTTTCAAAAAGGAAAAAAGAACAAATCAGGGCTGGAAGGTGTGTGCCTGTGGCAACTGAGGTGATCCTGTAATTCGTTTACACCAATGCAGGTTTCCTGGCAAGCTTTGTTTGAACTATTGAAATGTTGAACATTTAAGATCTCATGCGATACAGATTTTTTGTTCTTATTGCTTTTGCTTCACACGGACTTTAGCATGATGATATCCTGTATTGGATTACCTGTACTATTGTGTCATGGTACAGTGTAACAGCAATTTTGCAAGAGACCATGTAGCAGATCATAATGCTCTGTGATGCAAAGCCTGAGCTTAATCAGAAAAAATGTTTATTCTTCTATTTCATGGTGTAGTTCTCCTGCAGTTGCTCGTATGGTGGGTGGTTCAAGCGACTGACTGACATGACACTGTGGCATTACTAATGTTGTGATATTCATACGATTTCGTGTGTGATTGCTCTGTAATTGTACTATTGTAGGCATCATGCATCAATCTGCAGATCATTTTAATGGTTACAACGTATGATGATCTTCGGTTAAACATCAGCCATCATCTTTCAGATGCATTCTCTCCAGCATCTTACGACATCGTATGCCAGTCTTGTAGCAGTTCCAACTTCCCAAGGGTGCATCAGGCTGCATATCCATCATATGGCTTAATAAACCCCCACAAGAATGCATGCCCAGGAATGAGGTAATACGTGATAGCAGCTGAATCTAAGGCAGTAAGGCTCCTTTAAAACACAGGATTTTCACGAGAATTAAACTAAACCATCTAAAATTACTTTGAAAATAGGGTTTAGGGTTTAGAGTTAAACCTAAAATACTAAAGAAGCCCCTAGAGATTGTGTCTATTTGCGTACAGTTCCATCCTGAACAGTTGATCAGCTGGAAAGATTGCTTTACTGTAGTTCAGAATTGCCTGTTTGCCCTGCCAATGTGCATCGTTCTTTGTATGATTTGTGACTTACATGTGCCTGTGATAGCCGATGGATTGTACACCTCGGCCATGACGTCCCAATCCAAACGGTTAGATTGATCGGCTGTGGGAGGGGGATTATGCTGCTACTAAGAACCAATCTAATAGAAGCATGCAAATTAGCAGTAACTAACAAAGGATCCCAGGGAACAAGACAATTGTCAAGTCCATAGAAGATGACCCAGGTCCCAGCCTGGGACTCCCAGGGTGCAATACTGCAATGTTTAGGAAAGGAACAACAGTTTGCTCGCGGAGCGATTTGGGGAAATAAAGGAGATATTCCATATTTCTGACTTGACATTAGTTTGAAATTTGAGTTGGATGTGCTGAAATTTAGGTGATATGTCGCTTCAACTCTCGATTGAAATTGATGTTCTCCGTTCAACTTTTCAGCTGAAGCTGCCAGAATTTTAGTCGAAATTTGGTTCAACTTGGATGCTGGCAGTGGAATGTCCTGAAAAATACTTCAAAGGTGATTTAAAAGTTAATTTAGGGTGCATTTGGTTGTAGGGTAAAACTAGATAAAAGATGGTCATCCAGTTTTTTTATGAGGCCGCCATGCTTTTTGTTGTTTGGTAGGGTAGCATGTAAGATGACATTAAAGCTATTCAAACTACATGCTCGCTGGCCTCAACTTGTTCAGCTTGCTGTCCACTTGTATCCATCTCTATTTCCTACAATAATTTTGGTACAAAATATATATTGCTTGCAAAACTTAGTAAGTACTATGAGCATAAACAACTCAAGCAACATACATGTTCATAAATGCATATTACAATTCCATACAAATAGAGTTTATAAGTCCAAATAAAAAGCATGCAAATTACATGTCCAAATATAAATCCAGAAAATTACAATTTAATCTTCATAGTGGTTTTGACGATCTGCCCACATTTGATCTGTAATATCTTGTCTTAAATTAACCATGAAAGCATGCTCACTTGCTTGACCACTTGAGAATGAAGCATGGTTATGATTAGGCAGCCAATTGGTATCTGATATGATTAGTTCATCAAGCCCATCCTCTATGACCCAATTATGAATAATACAACATGTAATCACAATGTCCACTTGTGTTTGAAATGGAAAGCATGGCTTGGCATCATTTAGCACTTTAAACCTCCTCTTGAGTGACCCAAAAGCACGTTCTACAGTCACACGAAGAGAGGAATGCCTAAAGTTGAACAACTCCTTCTCATTTTGAACCGGATTGTGCCCCCACTCATTCAAGTGGTACCTCACACCACGAAAAGGGGGTAAAAATCCAGGCTTGGCTCCATATCCAGCATCAACTACGTAGAATTTTCCTAGCATGAGTGAAAAGTGGTTATCATCAACTAAGTGTAAAATTAATGTCATTGTCAAACTGAACTACATAAATGTTTTTATTACCTTGTGGAATACGAAGGCCATTTTCACGCTCTAAAGCATCTCGCAAAACAAGAGCATCATGAGCTGTATGTGAACCGAAGATCAAAGTCTACAGATGCCATTACTTTTTGAGTAGCATAGGACTTTCTACCACAAAAAGATGGTTCAATGTCCTTAGAAACAGATGCCCGTATGTGTGTGATATCAATAGCGCCAATGCAATCCTATGTTTTGGTTATCAATATAAGGCATGTGATAGATTAGTATAAGCCTAAAATCTGTAATAAGAAGAAAAGACAGAGCTAAGTCTCACACCTTAAAGTAAGGATCCCATCTTGAGTTGCCAGCGATTTTTGTTGGGGTCTCCAATGAAGGTGGCCTTATATATTCATATCTCAGCTCACCAATGGCATGAAGGACTCGATTAAAATACCGACTAACTATCTCACCCGATCTATGAAAATTAGTTCCAACTAACCTATTATCAAGGTTGTGTCCCACTGTGTTTAAAAACATAGCTACTTGCTGCTCCACACACATATGAATGGTGTCTTGAAGCAATCCACGATCCATAAAAAGTTGACAAAACCGAAAAAATGCAGCTCGTGTAAGTCTAAGCATGTTCACACAGGTTGTATCATTCTTCCATATATTGTTGTTCAAATACTCAATTCTATTTCTATCCCTTTCATCAATTGGTGCATAGCTAATCCGTTCCCTACTGGCTCTTTTCCTCTTCCTAGAACTAATAATCGTAGACATCATTTGAAGCAACAAATGTGCAGCGCTCACATATATCAAAAGCTTAGTCTTGTTGTCCATCTGCATATAATAATCAATCACTATATATAATTACCCAGCTGTGATTCGAAGTGATGCAACAAAAACAGCAAAAAAAATCAGAATTTTTACCTTCAGATCTCTGCCGCGCACTGTCCGTCTAGCTCTGCCCAGGTCGAGGTGGGGGACAGCGCGCTCCCTGCTCCCTGGCCTCCGGCGGCGGAAGCCTGGGATGGCTGCGCGTTCGGGCAGCACGGCGGCTCGGGGGGGTGGGGGGTGCGGCGCGCTCGCGGGGAGGGGGCTGTCAGCACCATCTAGGCGGCGGCGCGCTCCACGGTCGTCGTCGGCGGCGGGGAAGGCTGGGTGCGCGGGACGCGAGCGCACAGAGCCAGAGTGGGGTGTCATGTACCGGAGGCTTGCTAACGAGTGGTACCCTACCCTATCAGCGACGCGGGCCGTCCGGTGGAATGAGTTTATATTTAGCAAATAAAAAATATTTTTTCTGATGACGATCTCGCCTATATCTCACTCAAACAAACACACCTAAAACCTAGCTAACTAATCTAGTTAAAATTGTTCAACCAAACACACTTTGTTATACCGTGTTTATAAATACTCCTGAATTTACATGTGGACTATATTTTACATCGTGAATTTTAGCTCTAGTAGTTTGATTTCAGAAGAAAGAGGGCTACGATCACCATTGAGAGGCAGGTGTCTGGGTTTGACTTTGCTTGAAAGAATACTAGTTCGCCACTAGCACGGGCTGATGTATCTCAAGCAAGGTGATACTAACTCGATGTCAGAACACCAGGTCGAGATGCATATTCTTTAGGGCCTAGCGTTGTGGTGTGGTTGGTGTTGAAGGAAAGAAACGCCTGGATCTTTGATGACATCTGCCGAACTGAAGCATGCCTTAGGAGGAGCCATCTGTGAAGAATGGTGGTGGCCATGGTGTGGTAGTTGTTCATGGACCTTGGTGCAGTCATGCTGTTGTATCTTGGTGTCCGAACTCAACTAGTACCCTGATTGTTGATTCTTGTATTGCTTCCCTCCTCAATCTTAATAAAATTTTGACCAGCATCTTCGCCGGTCCGACCAAAAAAAAGATATCTGTTCACAGCAGGAAATCACATGCCAAAGATAGCACATGGTGGATGTTGACGTAATAAGAAAATACGCAATAGGGTTTTAGTGTTAGAACCTCGAAAGATTCGAAGTGTAGTCAAGAGTTCGAACTCTGTCCGAGACCTCCAAAATAGATAATAGCCTTCGTGCAGAAGTAGTATTGATTAGCACTACCAGTGTTCGATGTCCTCCCCCTGTAAGGAGGAGGGTATTTATAGGCACGGTAACAACAGGGTAATACTAGTTTACTCCCTACGTACAACCGACTATAACAATATTATACAGTAGATTATATAGAGGCAATTTAGTAACACTCCGTATAAACATGACAAAACATACGTTTTGTCGGAGAGGATGGGGGAACCCATGGTTTTGATGTCACCTTCGGACGGTTTTGAACCACGTGAGCCCTTTTGGCAGAGTAGTCTTCGTATTAGCAGAGTGGTTCCATGCCTTTGGGCCTTCGGAGGGTCTCTGATAATTCCAGACGAAGCTACGGCTTGAGCATTCGGAGGAGCTTCGAAGCCCTTGTTATCATTGTCTTGTTAAGGCAAAAGTATTTTTTTCTAACAGGAGATAAACTGGAAATGATTGATTATTTTTGATAAAAAAGATATTTGTTCAAATCACATGCCAAAGATATCACAATGTGTATAAACTGGAAATGATCAATTGTTTTTGATATATAGTAGTGGACCTTCACATGTTAAATTTTGGCATCCATGATCCATCCAGTATTAGCAATTCTAATCGCATGGCAAATCACACCCCCTTTGGATAATCTGGATGGATTATGGAATGTGTCAATTAATTTTATGTGGACAATTACT
The DNA here is from genome assembly GCA_000418225.1 of Zizania latifolia. NCBI lineage: Eukaryota > Viridiplantae > Streptophyta > Magnoliopsida > Poales > Poaceae > Zizania > Zizania latifolia. The sequence continues at coordinate 1,047 of KE373003.1, read as the reverse complement.
GCCATTTAATTTATTTAATTTTGAGACCTGCCATTTTAAATTTTGATTTTTATATCCATTCATTAGCAAGTTTAATCTCATGCACAGGATTGCTCAGCTAGAAAGTATATATAGGTCGGTCAGAAGCAAGAGTTTCTCCCAAGAACCACTCTACAGTCTACAGTAAGCAGTGCAACAAAGAACAAGGAATGGCTCGTTTTCTCTCCACCATTTTTCTCGTTCTCGCATTAGCATTTGTGGTAACCCACAGCTTCTTTTCGCTTCTTTGGAAAAGAAAACCATCTACTTCTCTTATCAAGATATATATATTGACTATTATCTATGTGCCCGTATCTTTCAGGTTGAGGTTTCTGGGAACAACACTGGATGGTTTTACAGACCTGTAAGTTATTAAGCATCGGTACTGCTAATTTATTTTGTAGCTTTGTGCTCATTTGGTTGATGGTTTTGAAATGTAGGCTGGTGGGGAAGGCTCTGTCTCTGTACAAGGTAATGAAATTCCTGTTCTTTCAACTCACCAACTGTTCCGCAGGGTTTGTCTGAATGTTACCTCTTACTTCAAACTCTGAATTCTCTCTCTCTCTCTCTCTGTTGATGTATGAACAGAGTGTCCAGAGAAATGCAACTACCGTTGCTCGGCGACAAAACATACAGAACCATGCCTCAAGTACTGCAACATCTGCTGCCAGAAATGCTTGTGTGTTCCATCCGGCACTTCCGGCAACAAGGAGGAGTGCCCATGCTACAACAACATGAATAGGGATAGCAATATACCCGATGGGATTGGGGATCCGGCCGGTACCTACTCCGCCGGGGCTGGATTCAGATTCAATTTTAGACCCGCGGATCCAACGGGTTGGGATCCGCATTAAAACGGGGCTAGGACTGGGTTTGCTATTCTACCCACGGGTGACCCGCAGGTCCTCGATGTCAGTCCAAAATCCAAATCCTACACTGCTGCACACTTCAAACAGCACCCGGTAGGCCGGCACCCCTCACCCCGTACCTCTTCTTCTCTTCCTCAAGCACCGCCGCACCCTGTCAGCT
>KE373002.1:192497-234574 GCA_000418225.1 Zizania latifolia | reverse complement strand
GAGCTTTCTTGAGTCACTTGCAAGGCTGATATTCTCATTGTTTGAAGTTTTGGGGGTATTTGTATTTTCCACTGCGTTTTTAATTTGCGCCCATTCACCCCCCCTCTGGTCGCCTTTTCGGTCCTACACTCGACATACAAGATATTGCAGAGCCTGTTGTCGAGACACCAGCCCCACATCGGTCGGAGAGGTTGAGTCGTGCCCCCGAACGGTTTGCATTTTTAACCACTGGGCAGCGCAACGTATTATTGTTGGACAATGATGAACCTAAGACCTATTCGGAAGCGGTGATGGGACCAGACTCTGAGAAATTGATGAGGACATCACTGCTAAGGATACAACCACACTTGATTACCAAGGACCAATGACTCATGCTCGAGTTCGTCAATTAAATTGTCAGGTGAATTCGTTCCTCGTTACTTAAACAAGTCCTTCTATGAATGGAATACTACTAAGTTCAGGTTATGATTGTATTATACTTAGGAACATCAGAGAGGAGACAGTGGATTGGATAGCCGAGTGGACAAGAGGAGATCAAGACTACCAACCAGGCACTCGAGAAATGGCATGTTTAGGCCCCCGACCGTGACGATCGGGAAATCGCCGAGTCTGACTACCAGACCAGTTGGGAGTCAGACTACCAAACCAGTCGGAAGTCAAGACCAGTCAAGAGTTGGACTCTAGATCAATTCGAGTTAGAGTCTTAATAGGTTATTCGAGTCAGTCTTAGGTTTAGTGTTTGTTTTCGAGTCCAACTAGGATACAACCCACGTTATAGATGGTATCTCAGCGTTTGTAACCCTATAAATAGTTAGCCGCCGTCATTGTTAAGACTTGGGTTTTGCTTAGATTATTCTGTTATTGCAGTTTCGCCGTAGATCAGTTTGTAGAACCCTAACTTCGAGTACTTCGTATTATTATCAGCAATCCATATTGTGTTTTACCTTATTCTTGCAAAGTTCTTCGATTATTTGCAGGATCAAAACCTTCGTGGTGAGGTCGACTATGTGAAAGCGTGGTTGATAATGACTAGACGTGCGGGTGTAGCGATTGCAAGGTTACGATCGCTGATCGGAAGCCTTAAAACGTGAATGTCCACTCGTCGCCTCAATCAAACCTATCGAAAGATCGGGCCGCTAATCGCATCAAGTGCACATCAGAAATGGCTTGGAGCCATAAGATCCGAGTTAGAATCCATGCGAGAGAATCAAGTTTGAAACTTGGTCGATCCACCTGATGGTGTAAAAACTATCGAGTGTAAATGGATTTTTAAGAAAAAGATAGACGTCAATGGAAATATTCACATCTATAAGGAATGATTGGTGGCAAAAGGTTTCAGGCAGATTCAAGGTGTTGATTATGATGAAACGTTTTCGCTCGTCGTTATGCTAAAGTCTATTCGGATCATCCTAGTAATTATCGCATTTTATGACTATGAGATATGGTAAATGGATGTCAAGACGGCTTTCCTTAATGGAAACCTAAGTGAGGATGTGTACATGACACAGCCTGAAGGTCTTGATGACCCAATGAATGCTGGGAAAGTTTGCTAGCTGCAAAGGTCCATTTATGGGCTGAAGCAGGCTTCTCGGAGTTGGAACCTTCGTTTTGATGAGGTAGTCAAAGGGTTTGGCTTCATCAAGAACGAAGAAGAGCCTTGTGTTTACAAGAAGGCTAGTGGGAGCTCACTTGTGTTTCTGGTCTTATATGTAGATGATATATTGTTGATCAGAAATAATATTCCTATGCTAGATGCAGTCAAGTCTTCGTTGAGGAAAAGTTTTTCGATGAAAGATCTTAGAGAGGCAGCATATATTTTGGGCATAAAGATCTATAGAGATTGGTCGAGAAGGCTAATTGGATTAAGCCAAAGCTTGTACATTGATAAGGTATTGAAATGGTTCAATATGTAGAATTCCAAGAAAGGTTTTCTGCCAATGTCACATAGTATTTCTCTCAGCAAGAGTTAGTATCCTTCGACACCTGATGAGCTGGAGAAGATGAGTGTGATCCCGTATGCCTCCGCAATCGGATCTATCATGTATGCCATGCTTTGTACACGCCCAGATGTTTCTTATGCTCTAAGTGTTACTAGTAGATATCAGTCAAACCAGGGTAAAAGTCACTAGGCGGTAGTAAAGAGTATCCTTAAGTACTTAAGAAGAACTAAGGATATATTCCTGGTCAATGGAGGTGAGGAGGAGCTCGTTGTAAATGGTTACATCGATGCCATCTTCCAAACCGACAAGGATGATTCGCGATCACAATCTGGATTTGTGTTCTGCCTTAATGGAGGTGCAGTGAGTTGGAAGAGTTCCAAGCAAGAAACGGTTGCAGATTCAACAACTGAGGCTGAGTATATTGCAGCTTCAGAAGCTGTGAAGGAGGCAGTTTGGATCAGAAAGTTTTTTCTGAACTGGGTGTTGTCTCTAGTGCGTCCAGTCCAGTGGACCTCTATTATGATAATAGTGGTGCCATTGCGCAAGCCAAGGAGTCTAAGTCACACCAGAAGTCCAAACACATACTGTGGCGCTATCACCTAATCCGTGAAATTATAGATAGAGGTGATGTGAAGATATGCAAGGTGCACATGGATTTGAACATAGCCGATCTGTTGACGAAGCCTCTCTCACAGCCTAGGCATGAGGCGCACTTGAGCTCTATGGGTATTAGATACTTGCGTGAGTGAGTCCAGTGTATGTGAGAGAAAGTGTCTTGTCTATGCTGATGTACATTTGGATAATTGGTTATCTTGTTCCTTGAATAAATATCTTTTACATTGATTAGCAAGTTGATGACTTGTTTGTGAGACTCTTTGTGTTTTGATATTGTTCTAAACGATCCCTAATCTCATATCGTTATGTGGGATTGTGATGATTTATAGATTAGCACATCAGTCTGATTGATGATCATGTTTCACAGATCATAGACATAGAGATGTTAAATCAATGATGTGGACTCATGTTGGTGAACATGGAGTTAGATAGACCCACCTTGAGATACTGCTGAGATTGTTATTTTATATGTGCCATTAGTTGTCATCTCAAATGGTGTACCTACAGAATCCATAGACCTGAGATCGTCATTGATTCCAGAATGTGTAGTAGCACACTTAGGGGCTTCCAAACTTTATTCCGTAACATGGTAGTTATAAAGGTTGCTTTCGGATGTGTCACGAAACATGTCATGGGATGTGAGCGGTCAAGATAGAATTTACCCCTCCTACATAACGGGAGAGACGTCTCTGGGCCCCTCGAGGTAGTAGGATTGGAAAGTGCATGGCCATGCCACTATGATCAAAGATTTGATCATGATTGAATCCACTACTTGATCGAGTGAAGTGTCGAGCTATCAACAAGGGTGGCACGAATCTCACCATGAGCTTGACTGATGTCGTGTGGTAAAGGGATTGGTGCGTGAGTATATCAAGGTTCAGAAAGTATGATTTTGACTTTGTGTGCTTTCGGGGGTTAATATGTGCTACTGGGTACCGCTATTGATCGGCGATTCGAAAAGGGTTTCTAGGTAGCGGCCGTTTGCATATGAACCTATCGGGTCGCACGCTTAAGGGGATTGGATTTATAGCTTGCAAGAATTGGCTCTTGTGCAAGTGGGAGATTGATGAAATTGTGCCCAAGATAATTCTGGGGAACCGGAAGTTCTAGCTGAGGGCCGAAAGTTCTAGGTTCTGGAGCATTCGGAAGTTCTGGTTAGACCGGAAGTTCCGGGCCAGCCCTAGTTTCGGTTTCTGGAGGAGCCAGAACTTCCGGTTGGACCGGAAGTTCCGGGCCTGCCTTGACGAACCGAAAGTTCCGGTTAGACCGGAAGTTCCAAATCGAAATAAATTCGATACAGAAGGTTATTTTTGGAAGTCCCTGTCAGAACCGAAAGTTTCGGTCTAGGTGAACAGATTAGATCTGTTGGGCTTTAATATAGATTAAAGGCCCGTGACAGGGCACTATATAAAGAGAGGAGGGGCTAGCACAAAAAGGCTGCTGTTTGATGTTGGTTTGACCAAACCCTAGCTGCCACCTCTCTCCTAGCTACAACGATTGTAGTGATCTCTCCCCGGATTTCGCGAGTGGTGCTAGCACGCTGGCGTGAGGTGATCCTATCCCGGACGTGTGGATACCGTAGAGGCACTACTCCAATAGTGGTGCCCGTCTTCCTTCCATAGAGTTCGCCGGATCGGAGGATTGCGTCGTCTTCATCGCCGGTCCAAATGAACGAACGGAGCCGGGAGGAGCAGCTCAAGGAAGCGCTTCATCGACTCTACTTCCGCTACCTGAGCGTGCCTCGTGGCTTGAGGTAACGATCCATGATCCCATTACATGCATGGTTCCTAGGCTAACAGGGTAAATTTTTAAAATTAAGCGCTAGCGTAGCCTCCATATAACCCAACAGATAGACCTCAATTGTGATAATAGTGATGCTATCACACAAGCCAAGGAGCCTAGGTCACACCAGATGTCCAAGCACATATTTCAGCGATATCATCTGATCCACGAGATAGTGGATAGGGGAGATGTAAAGATATGCAAAGTGTAAACTAATCTGAATGTTACAGATCAGTTGACAAAGCCACTCCCACATCCCAAGCATGAGGCACACTCTAGATCTATGGGTGTTAGATATCTACATAGTTGAATCTAGTGCAAGTGGGAGATTGTTAGCATTATGCCCTAGAGTTAATATAGAGATGTTGTACGAGGCATACTATGTCTATGAAATACTGTAGTGTTCCTTGAAATAGACTCTGTCATTATGAATCAACAAGTATATGACTTGTTCATGAGACTTGTAATGTACCTATTTTTAAATGCTCCCCGTATGGTTTTAAGTCATATTGTGGAATAGATATGACTAAGATCAGCATGTGTGTTGATTGATGATCATGTCTCATGGATCATGGGTATGAAGATACCAAATCAATAACATAGATGTATGTTAGAGAACATATGTTGGATAGACCCTCCATGAGACACTGTTAAGATTCTAAATGTCATTCGTAGATCTCAGTAGTGTTTATGTAAATTCCTTAGACCTGAGATCACCATGGTTCTCAATATATGTAGTAGCTTTCTTTGAGTCTGCCAAATGCTACTCCATAACTTGTGATTCTAAGTAGTCTTCGAGTATGCTTTAAAACATATAGTGGGATATGAGTGATCAAGATGGAATTTGCCCCTCTTTATGGGAGAGATATCTCTGGACCCCTTGATGTAATGGATTATAGAAGTGCATGGCCATACTGATGTGATTAAAGAGTTAATCATAAGTTATAATCTAGTATAGAGATTGAGAGAGAGATTGATCTATTGATAGGATGACACAAGTCTCACCTTGTGCTCGATCAATATCGTCAGGCAAAGGGATTTGTACATGAGAAATATTACAAGGTTCAACCTATATGATCTTTACATATACTTGGGCTAATATGCCTTACTAGAGGCCACCATTAATGGAGTACTGGAAAGGAGTTTCCATACATTAACCAAGCTATACGTGAACCTACAGTGTCACACACTTAATGATTTGGAACACTGGATTCGAATAGGATTCAAATTGGGCTTAATTTGGATAGAGATTGAAATGGTTTGGATAGAGATCCAAACAGATCAGATAGGGATCCGAGTAGAGTCCTGATTGGGCCTATAAGGGCCCGAGCCAGGATGTCTATAAATATGAGGGCGAGGGGCTCGTGCAAGGTATGCTTTTTATATGCTAATCTATTAGCCACCATGAGAAAACCTAAGTCACCGTCATCACTCCTAAGCCTGACCACCTCGCCAACTGCTCAGGTTCTAGTACACATCCGGCTGGCATTCCTTCCCTAGATGTGTGGATACTAGTAGAGGCATTGCTATTTTGTTTCGCATCGGCATCGGCGTCACCGATTGGATCGGTGGCGTCATCAGCTTGAGTTTAGGCTAGAACTTCCCGATCGGATCGTCCATCTCCCGACAATATTAATCAACTGCTTCCTGAGATGTTGATCGGCTACCTCCCGATGACGTTGATTGGCTCCTGACCACATCGGCGCGTGCGTGTTGGATCAGCTCGCTACTCTAACTCTTCTTCCTCTACAGTGTGTGTCAAGTGGTAACGATTTATGATCCCTCTCTTAGCAAGATATTCTGGTGTGTGTGGTATGTTTTCTTGCAGAAAATGGCCAAAACCAGTTGTTAGGTTACAACGTGCATATGTTGATTTGTACACTGCAATTGAGACTGGTGTGCTCTTATAGCTATCACTTGGATCTCTATGGTCTATTGCTATATATAAGGTGAGATATACATATGAGAATACTGCCTTGAAAAGTATTGTTATAATGTAAATGTGTAGGTAGTTAGCCGAAGTAAGTGCATATATGTAGATGTTTGGCATGTGACATGTGTAAATTGCTTACCATCATGTTTTGCTTGATGATTGTATAATTGATTGTGTAGACATATAATTTGGTGCTGAAGGATGGACCCACCGAGATGTCTTGAAAGAGCGTCTTCCTTTCTGCTGTTAGATCTGTAGGATTGCCAAAAAATAAAAGGTTTCTAAATGTTTGGTGTTGCCTTCTCTCGATTTTTTCTTCATCTTCTTTTCAACATTCTTAGAAGCTGTTACAGAGCCAACAACCTCACCTACCATTATAAATAAGTAGGTAAGTACAGTGTCAAAATAGACATGTATGTATAATAAGTAATGTGAATTCATTATAGATACTGCTATTACTTGTCTATTTTTATGGCTTGTGATGTTATCTATTCACCATAATTATTGAAAATGGTAGCTATGGCAGACAATTAGGCTCACGTTGTTAGCACCACAAAGTCTCCTTCTACTAGGGCTACTCGGTTAGCAAATGCATACCATCCTTTTGCTAGGCATAACCTGTCTCTAGACTTTTCAACATGGACAATATTGATGCAGCCATCTCTTGTTGATATCTCAAAATTATCACCATCGCAAATGTTATGGGCCAAAGGGCGAGCCATGGTTGCAGCCGATGAGGCAACCTCGATGGGTACCTGCAATGACTTTTTACCTGACTCATCAGCTCGTGTGGACGTGGAAGGCCGTGTGCATGCTGACGTAGATGTAGGACGAACACTTGAAGATGATGGCTTGGCCCGATGTGGTGGATAGGAAACTCCAACCTTATGTTGTCATCTCTGCAATTCTTTCTCTGCAAACATAACAAGCTGTAACAAACGGTTGATAGTATTAAATTCTTTATAATAAACGATATCTTGAATCTCGTGCCTCAATCCACCATAGAAGCAATAAATCATGTCCTCTGTGTCCTCCATAACACCACAACAGATCTTGCCCTTCTAAAGCTCTACATAATACTCCTGCACAGACATATTACCTTGCTCCAAATGCTGCATCTTCTTACGCTACTCACGTTGATAAGATGGAGGGACAAATCTATTATGCATAGCTTGTTTTAACCTATCCCATGTATCAGGTTGTAATTGAGTGTCATCTAGTTCATTCCACCATATTATAGCAAAATCTTTAAACTCACTAGTAGCTTGTCTAACTCGATGTTGCTTAGGAACTAGATGTGAGTTGAATTTCTACTCTACGATCATCTCCCAATCTAAGTATTTATCAGCATCATATTCATCATGAAAAGATGGGATAATAAACTTAACTTTGGTATAACGATTATCATTGTCTCGATGATGAGTAGTATTACCTCCCATACCATCTCGGTTGCGGTGAAGGCATTGATGAAGGTGTTGCTCTTGTGTGGCTCGGCGATCCACATTTCTATTGATGTCATAGACCACATCATCATCGTGCTCTTGCTCGCCGTCATTGTTTCTTAGGTGCTGCCTATTAGTCTCTAAATCTTTCATCTTTCGAGAGGGATTTTAGATGCTTACTCTTATGGCGTCCATGTTGGCGTTGATTTGATTCTATAATCAGATCTGACGTGCAATGACATCAGCGAGTTCTCATTTGAAGTTTCCTATCATGGTTAGTAGAAAGAAAAAATACAAGAGAGTATTATCCCTATCAACTAGTAGGTAGTGGAAGGTGGAATCGCTCTCACTCAAGCATTTGACCACGCTCTTGCAAGGATCTTACATACGTAGGACAGTGGACGGTACAATCTTTTGCTGGTCAGTGACACCAGGAGGTAGTGGAATGGCGATTGCAAGGACCTAAGTTACACTGATCAGAAGTATATATGTGGAGTCTTGGAGGTTAAACACAAGTAATTTATATGGTGGAACATGATTCAGAAATAGATAGTAATATTGAATAAATGTCCAAAAAACATATACTAGTCGCTGGTATGTATGTGTTTGCTATGGCAACAAGGGTTATATGAGGGAGTGGGTAAGGTTAAAAGGATGAATGGCTAGAGAAGGTGACAAAATTTAGCACAAAAACAGCACAAGACAGCACTACTCAGCACGCATATACCTTCTTGGTCAACTCTATCTACTCCTTTTTTATAATTCATTTTTATTCTTTTTCTTGAACTCTTTTTTGTATTATTTTTTTCAACACTTCTCTTTTTTAACTAAGAACACACATAAGACAAACTAAGAAGACGTGACACAATTGTTGCAAAGAAGTGCCATGTAGACAAACGCAGATGTGCTAAAAAATTAGCGCAGGAAATTTTGGGGCTAAAAAACTCGACTTTCAAGCCAAAATTGGCAAAAATAAAATCGGTGAACCTAGCATAGCTAGGGAAATTTGGATGTAACTTTTTCTGTAGATCTCTGAGATGTACTTATTTGCCTGATTCTGAGTTCGTATACAAAAGTTATGGCTATTTTATTGGAGGCACTTTGAATCAGTGTTTTGTGGTTCTTGTTTGCACGCGAATTGCAAAGCGAAGGGGATTTACGTGTGGCGGCTGTGAATAGGGTTTAGGCAGAGGATCACAATACTAACCAGTAACCAGACTTGACTTAGAACACAAACTCAATACTATGGAGTGTAAAACTGAAATATGCAAAGGCTATGGATGGTTCTAACAGGCGAAAGACTATGACTACCAATTTTTCTTTGGCTTTTTTTATGGACTGTGGGATGAATATAAAATAAATCTAATTTAAGATATAAGAACCCAACGGTAAACCATGCTCTAATACCAGCTGATGGAAGGCAGGGTGCCTGATCTTCCGTCAGGTGGAGGATAAACAATGATTTGTGGAGATAAAACACACACGATCCGGCTTTCGATCCGTGAGGTCGAGACCCTGTAATCATAGCACTACTTCTACTCTGGTTATCAACTATGTGCAGCCTGATTGACCTCACCACAAAGGCTAATCCTTGCCTATAAATCGAAGAACACAAGCAAGAACGAAGAAATGCAACCGAACAGATAAACTGAATGGAATCTGTGAATTAGGGTTCACTTATAAAACCAGCGAAGCGGTGGCTATCATGGCAACATCTAAACAAACCCAAGAAACCTAGATGGCTATGCTATGGCTTGTATATATGTCCTGGATTCACCCTTAATAGGCTCTACTGGGTACACAGCCTAAGGGCCTAATAAGACAGCAAAACAGCATGCTAACAGATTCTGGACGTCTAATTTTTTTTATGATTCCTGTTGATCTAGAATGAATTTTGATACGGAACTAGTACCATTAGAAAGAATCTGAAGTTGTCTTTCTGTGCAGATATAGAACATAAAAAATAGAGTCCGTATGTGGCCTGGGCGATGATTTTCAAGATGGACTCGAGCTGCAAATAGATTAGACTTTCAACTTGACTTGGACGTCCTCGCTGGTTTTTCTCCACCTCTTTGCTTCTCTCCATGTACTTCTTGGTCATCTTCATGGTTCCTAATAATAATATCATAATTAGATAGCAATATGTTCTTAAGATTAAATAAAGAGGTACTTAAGAACGGGCTCACCTCGAAATTTAATCGTTGTACTCGAGTTCTAGTGATGGGACCTTGTATAGCTACCTGAGGGGCATTGTGTGTATCTATATGAGTGATATCCTCATCAATGCATGCCTAAGGTAATGATCTATGCTTTCTCTCTAGCAAGATATCCTAGTGTGCATGGTAGAAATTTTTTGTTTTCGGCTAGCAAGATATCCGATAGTGTCTTTTTTCGTATCCATATTCGGAATATCCGAATCCAAAAAAATATGAAAATAAATATCATATCACTAATATTCGTCCGTGTCTGATCTGTTTTCAATAAATATATGCTATTAGGTGTGTGGATTCAACCTTATAGTATTATATCACTGACACAAATTTGAGATCGCTTGTGAGGTGCGTGTCAGTGGATAGCCGATCAGTCCACCTACAGGGGTACCCAAGGAGGTGAATAGATTTATAGGGAAGCATAGTACTCTCGAGTCCTATGGTTGACTCTATGGAAACAGAGCCAAGATATATATAGGTTCAGACCTTCCGGAGTATTATAGCCCTACGTCCTGTGGTTTGGTGGATTTATCAAGTGTCTAAGTTTTACAATGCGATGAGCTCAAAAGCTATAAGCCTAAGCAATGAAAGCAAGGGATACAAGTGAGGAGAGCACATGGTAACGATGAGATTCAAATAACGCATAAACACGTTTTTTTCACTCTTCAAAATGTCTACTAAATTTTTAGTGCGTAAAACATTGGGAAACCGAATCTCAATATTTCAAGAAACCAAATGTTCGATCTTGTGGTTACATCTATCTCTTAATGATTTTGGCCAATAAATAGAGGATTCATTTTCTCTTTTGTATATAGATAAATCTAAGCAATAAATAAGTCTGGCTTTTTCCCTACCTATCATGTTCTTGTTCTTTGTCTTGAAGCTCTGGACTACACTCGGTAACAGAGTTCCTCAACATGTTATCAGCATGAAGCTCTATGTGGGGAAGCAATCTACAGCAACGATCTACCAATAACAATGTACGTATATGATTTATTTTGTCAGTGAATAGAAATATATGCAAGATTGTTTCTATAGATTACATCTATTCTACTGTCTGAGCACGGCACAATGATACACTGTCCAGCATAGTCCTGATAGGTCAGCCGTCCTGAATGGTCATGCAATAATGCGAGTCGTCAGCCATGCCACCAAACCGCCACAAGCAACACCCACCACCATCAGCACCATCTCGCATGGCCCGCCAGAACACCGCCCGTAAATGGACGCTGATCGCTGAATCGCCGCCCAAACATGGTTGCCACCGCTGGCAACACCACCCTACATAGTTGACCTCACTAGTGCTCCACTGCGGCCCTGCATGCCTAGAGCCATGGCCCCCGCGACCCCACACGGTGTGAGCCAACGGCCATCGCGCTGCACCATCGTGAGCCGATGGCCGCCATTCTGCCTTGCCATGATTTTTAAAGCCAAACAAAACAATAATAAAAAGCCAAAGATAAAATGTAAATGGAATTTTTTAAAAGGAGAAACAAAAGTTTTTCTATAAAGGAAAATCTGAGAAAAACTTTCTAAAATAAATTTTGCTTAGAAAATTTTGTTTAAAGCCTTTGAAAAAGTCTAGAATTTTCTGAAATTTTTTTGGAATTTCTGGAGTTAAAAATCTATTTTTATAATTTTAAAAGGAGTTTTTCTAAAAAGAAAAGGAGAAAAAATATAATTTTTTTAAAAAATAAAAATACCCCTCTTTCTGCTTGGGACAGCTCCCGCCGGCCCATTTCCCCTCTCCCCTCCCCGCGCACACGCCTACAGCCCATTTCCCCACGCTCCATCGACCCAGCTCGCTGCAGACCTGCTCTCACCTCACGCCACTGACTGATGGCCCCTACCTGTTAGGGCCGTCTTCCTCCTCATGTCAGCCCCCTCGTGCTCTAGCTCCGGCCTGCCACCGCACAATCCACCACCGCCATCCTCCTAGGCCTGATCCGAGACCACCACCATTGCCACCATGCCGCCTCGGCCCGTTTCCCCATGGATCCGAGCCCGACCCAGGTCTGAAACCACCGTACTGCACCCCGCGCTCGCAACGGCCGCCTTGCCATTGCCGCCGCCTTGTCTGCACCTAACTCCCCTAGCCGTCTCCATAAAATCAACCCCCGGGAGCCCCTCCGCCGCATCCTGGCATTCACTGGAGCTCCTGAGTCACCGTCCGTCCTAGCGCCATGCGCCTAGGCCTCCACCGAGCTGCGCCGCCTCCAGCCACTGTCTGTCATTGCTCCGCCACTCACCGGTCATCGCCGACCCTGTCATTTGCTTCGTCGTCACTCGCTGGTCACTCGCTAGAACTCCTTCGCCATGGTCAAGCTGAGCCACCCACTGCCTCGTGTCGCCGCCGGTCACCGCCATCTGCTCCAGTGAGCTCGCCGTCGCCCGCTGGTCACATTGCGCCCCTCACTGCCGGCCGTCATGCCGCTGTTCGCCGCCAACAATTGGTGCCTGTGTTGGCTATCGTCGGTGCTGACATGGCGTACTCGTGTGGCTGCTACGTCGGCGCCCCATCAGCCGGGTCTGCCCACATGGCTGCCACATGGTAGACCGGGTGCGCCGAGTCCACCTCAGAAATTCATTATTGCATCATAAATCCTTTTATTTTTTTAAATTCCATAATAATGTTGAAACCTTTAAAAATTCATTACTTATTTGTTTTAGCTCCAAATTTAACCATTCAAATTGTATAATTTTCTATAAAATGAGCTCTATATACTAAAAATACTTTCACACATGTCATGATTGATCTATTGTACTGTTATTCATTGTTTGTTTATTCCATGTAGTTTCTAACATCTCAGAAGAGCCCGTTTTCATCAAGGAGGCCCCTATTTTTCTACAAGAGTAGACAAGTTACCTGAGTCCTTCTATTGATCTTGATTGGACCCATATTTCAAAGCTATGTTTTCATTTAAAACGTGCATTTATTTTTGAATGACACCGGAAAGGGTTTTACCTACCGTTTATTAAGCCTTCAGTTGTTTTATCTTGCTCCTTGAATGCAATGGTTTAATATTGACGAGTTAGGCCCATACTATGGTCTGGCTAGATTAAATAGGCCTACTTAGCCATGCTTAGAAACTAGTGTCATATAATAACGCTCACTTTTGTCAACTATTTTGCTAATGCTGGTTTAATGAACTATTGATTAATGGTGAATTGCTGATGATTAATTCCACTAAAATTTAACTAAGGTGGGTTATGAGTACATGGTTTTGTTGTTCGTACTCATGGCACATAAGGACCGGTTCTTGAGCTACTGTTGCAAAGCCTTACAACACTTACCACCAGCTAGCATGGGTAATTGTGCGACCTATAGCTTAGCGATCTTAAGTGGAGCATTGAGACTGCCGATGGATATGTACTCTTTGTAGTATCTGCTATGTGGATTGGAGCACCTAGTACGTCTATCTGGGGTTGGGATAGAATGGTAGCCTTGGGTGCAAAAGTTAGGGGATCTAGGTGAAAGTGTCGTATAATAGTTCTTTTCCAAGGTACCGTGGTGGTATCGAGGCATATGATGATATGTTGTAGGGCTGTGTCTTGTGAGTAAAGTTGTGCACCTCTGATCAGAGTAGAACTATTCAAATAGCCATGCTCATGGTTAAGGGTGAGTTGCATAATGTTTTTTGGGATTAGTCTCATGGTTAATTAATTAATTTGCTATTTAATTCACTTTAACCTGGTCAACTCTAGTGTAGGAGTGGTTTGGTTTGGTTTTGGGCCTGATGACCCTTGGTAGGGTTATTCAATGAATGGTTAATACTGCTTTAAGGAATTCAACTAATTAGCATAACTTTTCGATTTCTAATTCTTCTTCAAATGTTGCTTTTTTGCAAAGGAACCATATCATGCCTTTCTTTGTTACCCCTATGCATATCTCTACTTTGTCCTTGGGTGTCTTATTGAGTATTTAAAATAATCACCCTTGCATTCCCACCAACAGAAGAGGAGTTTGTCAGTGAAGAAGAATTAGGAGCCTTTTGAGCTAGCCCAGTCAAGTTGCCTGTGAGTGGAGTCGTCGTTGCGTTTCGTTTCGGAGTCATTTATTTATTATCAATGTTTTGAGGTTCCAATCTGCCTCTATAATAAAGTACTCTATTATGTCGTCGTGAACAAATTATGCTTTTCATTCCAAATAAATTGTCTATTATGTACCTCGGCTGAATCCTGGACGAGAGTTCTTGCTACACAATAAATTATTAGGAAATGGTTGGATTTTCTGGGCATGACACCTGCTGCCTCACTGTGTCTCCCGCGTGTCACACGCCGCTGCTACCCCACATGGTGCTGCTATCCTGCTCACATGCGTGGGGCAGCTCCATCACCCACGCTTGCACCGCCATCCCGACCGCCGCTCATCCCACTTGCCTGATGCAGCTACCGCCCCTATATGAGGCAAGATGTTAGCATTATACCCTAGAGTTAACATAGAAATATTGTACGAGGCATACTATATTTATAAAATGCTGTTATGTTCCTAGAAATAGATTGTCATTATGGATCAACAAATGCGTGATTTGTTCATGAGACTCATAATGTGACTATCTTTAAATAATCCCTAATTGGTTCAAGTCATATGTGGAACAGATATGACTAAGATCAGCATGTGTATTGATTGATGATCATATCTCATGTATCATGGGTATGGAGATAACAACTCAATAATATAGACGTATGTTGGAGAACATATGTGGGATAGACCCGCTATGGGACACTGTTGAGATTTGATGTGTCATCAGTAGGTCTTGGTAGTATTTTTGTAAAGTCCTTAGACCTGAGATCTCCATGGTTCCCAACATGTATAGTGGCTTACTTTGGGACTACCAAACGCTACTCCATAACTAGGTAGTTATAAAAGTGGTCATTGGGTCTGTCATAAAACATGTAGTGGGATGTGAGTGATCAAGATGGGATTTGCCCCTCCTTAACGGGAGAGATATCTCTAGGCCCCTTGATATAATTGATTATGGAAGTGCATGGCCATGCCGATGTGATTAAGGCATTAATCACATGTTATAATCCAATACGGAGATCGAGAGAGGGATCAAGCTATTGATAGGATAGCACAAATCTCACCTTGTGCTCGATCAATATCGTGAGGCAAAGGGACAAGTACATATAGAACATTAAAAGGTTCAGCCGATATGATCTTTACATATACTTGGGTTAATATGCTTTTGCTATAGGCTGCTGTTAATGGAATATGGAAAGGAGTTTCCATATATTAACCAACCTATACGTGAACCTATAGGGTCACACCCTTAACGGGTTGGAACACTATATTTGAATAGGATTTAAAATTGAGCTCAATTTGGATAGAGAGCTAAACGGTTTGGATAGAGATCCGAACAGATCAGATGGGGATAAGAGTAGAGTCCTGATTGGGCCCTAGAGGGCCCAAGCTAGGACGTCTATATATATGAGGGTGTAGGGCACAGGGAAGCTATGCTTTTCACCTCGCATGGTGATGTTATCCTCGTGCTAAGTTGTTAGCCTCCGAGAGCAAACCCTAGCCACCACCTCTCCCGAGCCCTACCATCTCACTGACCACTCGGGTGCTCATACACCACCGGTCAATGTTCCCACTCTAGATGTGTGGATACCAGTAGAGGCATTGTTATTCTGCTTCGCGTCAGCACCGGCGTCACTGATTGGATGAAGGCCTCTTGAGGGAGTCCTCGGGAGTTCTTGAGGACGTCGATCGGCTTCCTGACCACATCGGCACACTCGAGTAGGATCAGCTCGCTACTTTAACTCTCCTTCTGCTCTACTGCGTGCCGAAGGTAATGATCTATAGACCCTCTCTTAGCAAGATATCCTGGTGTGCGAGGTAGAAAATTTTTGTTTTTGACTAGCGTAGCCTCCGTGCTCCCCAACAGTGGTATCAGAGCCTTCTTGCTTAGATTGTGATCTAGATCAGTGCATATGGTTGATATCCGGTTATAATAGATTGGATCTATTATGATCTAGTTTGATCAGTTCATATGATGAATCGATTGGTAGCATGGGTTGATGAGATCAATCGGTATATAGGGTAGTTGTAGATTGGATCTTAACACTCGAATCGTTATATGTTGTTGCATCGGATTTAAGCACGTATCATAATTCGAGTAGGTTATAGATCTAGCCGCCTCGAGCACCTATCAACTGGTCTTCTCGACTACTATCGCTGGTTCTTGAGCGCATCACCCAACCACCTGGCCAACCCCCTTGGCTAAGGAAAAACTGGTTTTCGAGAGGTTGTCTTAGATCAGAGTAAATTGTTTGTCTCGAGCAGTTTTTCCAAAGCAACATCATAGATCAGATCTATGATTTTCGCTGGTGGATAGGGTGCTGACTTTGGATACAAACTCAACACTATGGACTCTGAAACTAAACGTGCAAAGGCTAGGATGGTCTCGGACAGGGGAAACACTACGACTACCATTTTTTGTGGCTTTTTCATGGACTATAGGACAAATATAAAATCAATCTAATCTAAGATACATAAACCTGATATTAAATTGAGCTCTGATACCAACTGATGGAGGGTGGAGTGCTTGATCTTCCGTCAGGTGGAGGATAAACAACGATTGGTGGAGATGAGACACACACGATCTGGCTTCTGATCCATGGGATCGAACTCCTACAATCTTAGCACCACTTCTCCTCTAGTTATCAATCAAGCATAGCCTGATTGACCTCGCCACAAAGGCCAATTCTTGCCTGTGAATCAAAGAACACAAGCAAAAATGCAGAAAACGCAATCGAACTAAAATTCTATTAGAATCTGCGAGTTAGGGTTCA
Organism: Zizania latifolia; assembly: GCA_000418225.1. NCBI lineage: Eukaryota > Viridiplantae > Streptophyta > Magnoliopsida > Poales > Poaceae > Zizania > Zizania latifolia. The sequence goes on along the minus strand of KE373002.1, from coordinate 217,854 downwards.
CTTACAAGACCGGCGGTGCGGTGGCTATCAAAGCAACGTGTAAAATAAACCCAAAAAACCTAGATGGCTATACACGACACTTATATAGTAGTTCTAGATGCACCCCTAATGGACTCAACTGGCTACACGGCCGAAAGACCCAATAATGCAGAAAAGCAGCATGTTGACAGATTCTGGATGTCAATTTGTTTTGACGATTTCCATTGATCCAGAAGGAGTTTTGACGTGAAACCAATACGATTGGAAAGGTACCAAAGTTAGTTTTTCGTGCATGGGTGGAACGTTGAAAACGGAGTTCGTATGCAGCCTAGGCTATGATTTTAGTTGGACTCTAGCTGGAATTGGATTGGACTTTCAACTCGGCTTAGACGTCCTCATTGTTTCTTCTCCAATTCTTTGCTTGTCTCCCTGTGCTTCTTCGTCATCTCTATGGTTCCGAACAATAACATCATCCTTAGGTAGCAATTTATTCTTAAGATTATAAAAAGAGGTACTTAGGAATGAGTTTACCTACAGATTTAATCGTCGTACTCGAGCTCGGGTGATTGAATCTTAGATAGATACTTTAAGGGTGTCATGTGTATCTATAGGAATGATGTCCTCATCATCCTCTCCCTCTTGAAATACAGTCGTCCTCGACTCAAACTCATCTTCTGCTCCTATGGATGGTTTTAATTCTGCAATGTTAAATGTGAGACTAACCCAAAACTCAGGAGGCAAGTCAAGTTTATAGTCATGTAACTCAACGGAAGATAAAAACCAGGGGGGCAAGTCAAGTTTATAGTCCTGTAGCTCAACGTGAGATAAATACTTAGTGACAGAAGGAGACAAAGTATAAACTATATTAGTAAGAGAAAAAGAAGCAGTCTCACAAATCACATCATAGCACATATCTTGACTATTAATTTTAGCATGATTAGTTTTATGGGCAAGGATAGTAGAATCTTTTAATTTAATTTCTTGCTGATTTTCAGATCGAATATCAAGTTGTTTTCTCTTATTAGTAGCCGTCTCGATGTCATCTTTAACAATTTTATCGACAGTTAAAGGTAACAAAATAACTTTCACGTCCTCATACACAAGAGTATAGTTATTAGTCTTATCATGGTGAAGTGCATCATTATCAAACTCCAAAGGATGTTCCATGATTGCAGCTGATGAGGCAACCTCAACGAGTACCTGTAATGACTTTTTACCTAACTCCTCTGCTCGAGTGGACGTGGAAGGCCGTGTGCTCGCTCATGTTGATGCAGGTGCATGTTCAGGCGCATGACGAACGCTTGAAGAAGAGGAATGCTTGGTTAGTGTTGGTGCGCTCGTCACTCGTGGCGGATAGGAGTTTCCTGCCCTATGTAGATGTTCCTGTAATTCTTTCTCTGCACGCATAGCATGGATTAAACTTTGACGGAACTGCATGGGATGCCAAAAACTGCCGAGGAGAGCATTAATAAAAACATCAGTCATGTAATGATGCTGCAAAAGGGCAAACGTCAACCCTGAGTAAAGAAAAGTGTGGTAAAAAAAAGTTGACTTCCGATGAGATCGCAAATACTTCTAAGACCAAACATGAGAAGAAAGGGGTGGCTCAAGATACGGTTTGTTTTTACTGTAAGGAGTCGGATCACTGGAAAAGGAATTGCAAGAAATACTTGGAAGATATGAAGAAGAAGGGAAGTGTGACTTCCGCTTCAGGTATAAATGTTATAGAAATCAATCTTGCTACTTCATCTTCTGATTCTTGGGTATTTGATACTGGATCAGTTGCTCACATCTGCAAGTCATTGCAGGGTTTGAGAAGAAGTAGAAGTTTGATGAAGGACGAAGTGGATCTTCATGTAGGCAATGGGGCAAGAGTTGTTGTGGTTGCTTCGAGAACCATGTCATTGTCACTACCTTTAGGACTAGTTTTGGAACTATATAATTGTTATTGTGTTCCATCTCAATGCAAAAACATAATTTCTGCTTCTAGCTTGCAAGCAAAAGGTTATGACTTTAGATCAATGAACAATGGTTGTTCACTTTATCTTGGAGATATGTTCTATTGTCATATTCCATTAGAGAATAGATTATATGTTTTGAACCTTGAAGGATCACCTATCTATAACATTAATACAAAAAAGCAATGTTTTAATGATTTGAATCCCACGTTTATCCGGCATTATCGTTTGGGTTATCTAAAAGCGAGACGCATGGAGAAGCTCCATAGAGATGGTCTTCTCGACTCATTTGATTTTGAATCATTTGAGACATGTGAGTCTTGTTTACTTGGCAAGATGACAATGGCGCCATTCACGGGTCAAAGTAAAAGGGCAAGTGACTTGTTGGAACTCATACATACTGATTTGTGTGGACCAATGAGCTCAATAGCTAGAGGTGATTTTTAGTACTTCATAACTTTTACTGACGACTTTAGTAGATATGGATATATCTACCTAATGAGGCATAAGTCGGAGTCCTTTAAAAAGTTCAAAGAATTCTAGAATGAAGTACAGAATCATTTAGGAAAGACAATCAAGTTTCTGTGATCGGATTGTGGAGAAGAATACTTGAGCCTTGAATTTGGTAATCATCTAAAGGATTACGGAATTGTAACACAATTGACTCCACCCGAAACATCACAGTGGAATGGGGTGTCTGAGCGGAGGAATTGAACCTTATTGGATATGGTCTGATCGATGATGAGCCAAAGTGATCTTCCATTATCCTTTTGGGGATATGCTCTTGAGATAGCCGCTTTCACACTTAATAGGGTTCCATCAAAGTTAGTTGAAAAGACTCCATATGACATATGGACTGGATGTCATTCTAATTTGTCTTTTCTTAAAATTTGGGGTTGTGATACTTATGTAAAGCATTTACAGTCCGATAAGCTGACTCCTAAATCTGATAAGTGCTTCTTCATTGGGTATCCTCTAGATACCAAAGGATATTGTTTCTATAACAAGGAACTCGGCAAAGTGTTTGTCACCTGACATGGTATATTCTTAGAAAAAGAGTTTCTCTTGAGAAGGGTTAGTGGGAGCTCAGTGAATCTCGAAGAGATTCAAGAAACACCTAAAAATGTTTTAACTCCCATAGAACCACAACAGGATAATCAAGGTGTTGAAAAATCTGTTGCACCACGTAGGTCAGAGAGGTTGCGCCGAGAACCTGAATGGTTCATATTCTCAACAACTCGGGATTGGGATGCATTGTTGTTGAACAACGATGAGCCCAAGACCTATGAGGAAGCGGTGATGGGACTAGACTCTGAGAAATGGCTTGGAGCCATGAGATCCGAGCTTGAATCCATGTATACCAATCAAGTTTGGAACTTGGTTGATCCACCCGATGGTATAAAAACCATTGAGTGTAAATGGGTTTTCAAGAAAAAGATAGACATAGATGAAAATATTCACATCTATAAAGCACGATTGGTGACAAAAGGTTTCAAGCAAATTCAAGGTATTGATTATGATGAAACCTTCTCGCCTGTCACAATGCTAAAGTTTATTCGGATCAATCGAGTGATTGCTACATTTTTTGATTATGAAATATGACAGAAAGATGTCAAAATAGCTTTTATTAATGGAAATCTGAGTAAGGATGTGTGCATGACACAGCCGACTGGTTTTGTCAATCTACAATTAGCTGGAAAGGTATGCAAATTACAGAAATCCATTTATACATTAAAGCAGGCATCTTGGAGTTGAAACATTTATTTTGATGATGTGATCGAAGGGTTGGGTTTCATCAAAAATGAAGAAGAGTATTGTGTTTACAAGAAGGCTAGTGGGAGCGCGTTGATATTTCTGATCTTATATGTAGATGACAAATTATTGATCGAAAACGATGTACATATGCTAGAGTCTGTTAAGTCTTCATTTAAAAATGGTTTTTCTATGAAGCACTTAGAAGAAGCAGCATATATTCTAGGTACCAAGATCTATAGAGATAGATGAAGGAGGCTAATTTGATTATGCTAGGATACGCACATTGACAAGGTGTTGAAGATGTTCAACATGCGGGATTCTAAGAAAGGAGCCTAGGTCACACCAGAAGTCCAAACACATACTTCAGCGATATCATCTGATCTACAAAATAGTGAATAGAAGAGATGTAAAGATATACAAAGTGCAACAGATCTGAATATTACAGATCCCTTGACAAAGCCCCTCTCACAGCAAAAGCATGAGATGCACACTAGGACTATGGGTATTAGATACCTGCATGGTTGACTCTAGTGCAAGTGGGAGATTATTACCATTATGCCCTAGAGTCAACATGGAGATGTACGAGGCATACTATGTTTATAAAATGCTGATATGTTCCTAGAAATAGATTGTCATTATGGATCAACAAATGCATGATTTGTTCATGATACTCATAATGTGACTATCTCTAAATAATTCCTGATCGGTTCTAAGTCATATGTGGAACTGATATAACTGAGATCAGCATGTGTATTGATTGATGATCATGTATCAGAGATCATGGGTATAGAGATACTAACTCAATAACATGGACGTATGTTAAAGAACATATGTAGGATAGGCCCGCTATGAGACACTGTTGAGATTTGATGTGTCATCAGTAGGTCTCAGTAGTATTTATGTAAAGTCCTTAGACCTGAGATCTCCATGATTTGCAACATGTGTAGTGGCTTACTTTGGGACTATCAAACGCTACTCCGTAACTAGGTAGTTACAAAAGTAGTAATCAGGTCTGTCATGAAACATGTAGTGGAATGTGAGTGATCAAGATGGGATTTTTCCCTCCTTAACGAGAGAGATATGGATTATGGAAGTGCATGACCATGCTGACGTGATTAAGGTATTAATCACAAGTTATAATCCAATATAAAGTTGAGAGAGGGATCGGGCTATTGATAGGATCACACAAATCTCACCTTGTGCTCGATCAATATCATGAGGCAAAGGGACAAGTACAAATGGAACATTACAAGGTTCAGCCGATATGATATTTACGTATACTTGGGTTAATATGCTTTGCTAGTGGCCACTGTTAACGGAGTAAGGAAAGGAGTTTTCATATATTAACCAAGCTATATGTGAACATACAGGGTCACACAATTAATGGGTTGGAACACTAGATTCGAATAGGATTCGATATTGAGCTTAATTTGGATAGAGATCCAAACGGTTTGGATAGAGACCCGAACAGATCGGATGGGGATTCGAGTAGAGTCCTGGTTGGGCTCGAGAGGGCCCAAGCTAGGATTTCTATATATATGAGGATGTAGGGCACAGGGAAGCTATGCTTTTTGCTTCACATGGTGATGTGATCCTTGTGCTAAGTTGTTAGCCTCCAAAAGCAAACCCTAGCTGCCACCTCTCCCGAGCCCTACCATCTTGTCGACTGCCCAGGTGCTAGTACACTCTCGGTCAGCGCTCCCATCTCAGATGTGTGGATACCATTAGAGGCATTGCTATTCTGCTTCACATCGGCATCGGCGTCACTGATTAGATCAGTGGCGTCATTGGCTGCTTCTCGAGAACACTGCGTCATTAGGTGAAGACCTCTCAAGGGAGTCCTTGGGAGTTCTCGAGGACGTCGATCGCCTTCTTGACCACATCGACACGCTCGAGTTAGATTGGCTCGCTACTCTAACTCTCCTTCTGCTGCACTACGTGCGAGAGGTAATGATCTATGAATCCTCTCTTAGCAAGATATCCTAGTGCGTGCAGTAGAAAAATTTTGTTTTTAGCTAGCGTAGCCTCCACGATCCCCAACACAAGAGTGAGCCGACCGAAGAAGAGAAAAAAGAAAATTAAAAAACTAGCAGTTTTGCAAAAAGGCCTCTGGATTTCTAAAAAATCACGCTGAAAATATGAAATTTGCCTAAAGGCCCCCGAATTCGATGAAAAATCTAGAAAATACCTTTTCTTGCATGAAAGGCCCTCCAGAATCTGAATTTCGCATCTGTTTTTCCTTTTGAGCAATATTTCCTATGCTTATTTACTATTTTACTATTTTATTGTTTTTAATTGCCCATATGCATTTAATTATCAGTGCTTTTTATTTGTAAATATAGAATTGTATAGAAAAATACTGAAATATTGTAGTAAATTATTCATGTCTCTATTTAGCAATGTGATGCAACATTACAATCAAGAAGTAACATGTGTATCACAAATGATTTTTATCATCACCAAGAAGTTCATTAAGCGAAGTATAGATGGCTGGAACCATCTCGCCTAGGCATCAGATGTATGGATCGTACTTAGAGTCAAGAAGCTCTGTAACCATGTTTATTATGGGAGGCAATGAGTATATGGCCACGGCGAATAAGTGAGTGCTGTGAGATACCCTGAAGGGGCATTTCGAGCGTCTCAAATGTACTATCAAGCCTCTTAGAGCAAGAATGGATCCGACTCTGACTCTTTCTGAGTATATCTAAGAGTTTAACTTCACGTTGCATCGAACTTGCATGTTTTTGAATCTCTGTTGGAAAGAGATCTCAGATAAAGAATCTCCACTTTCCAGCCAAACATGGCAGAATCCACATGCAACCATCGTCAATCAAAATATGTAAAGTATTATAAATCAATTGATGTGTTGTAGCTCAACGAGGTTCAGGATAAAGTCCTAAAGAAAAACTTTATTTTGTAGCCACAATGAAAGAGCAATAGCCTAGAAGTTAATGCCGCTTATTTAAAGTTATGTAAAACATGTCATAAGAAGCATGGAAGGGATGAAAAAAGTGGTGGCATACATGGTGAAGCCTAGTGATGAGAATGGCAAGACAACCGAGAAGAATTTAAAGTCATATGGTTCTAGATTTACAAGGCATCAAAGCACATCATGGAGGAATACTAGAAATAATGACTTGAAATACACCTCACTATCGTAGTGAGTAAGGACACCCTTATGGTTTAGAATGCACTATCTCCCATGATAGGTGATAGTGTCCTTCAATTCTCAGTTGATGACTTCCTTGTGATGGAATTAGAAGCCTACCAATGCCATCACAAGTGAAAAAGCATCTACCAAACAAGAAGTAACTGATCTCCTTACAGACTCTATCTAGAATTAGAGTTTATATGTCATCTGAATATAGCTAAATGTTAGAGGATTGAATAATTGTAAATCTAGAAGAGCGAATTGAATGAAAAGCTCTTCAAGAGCAAACATTTTTCACTACAATAATGAATTATTTCAAGTATGTAATAGCATGTTTTAGGCATTTATTATTTTATTGCTAGTTCCTCGCGCATGAATAGATTGTCTTAGACTAGAATCTTGTGTAACGTCCAAATAAAAGGAATGAATGAATGAATTGTGGCCTTTAGATCCACAAATAAAACCTTGAGAGAAAGAAATATTTCTAGATGAAAAAGAACTATAAATGTTATGACCATTTCTAGAAGCAACAAACATATTTTGTAGGCCCTAGAAGAGTCATGGTCATATTATTTATGGAATAACTTCGTATAGTAATGAAGCATTGATTGTATCTTGAAGACACTAAAACTTTCTTAAGATTTGCAAAAATTGAAGAAATTATACTAAATTATATGCCCTTTGATATTTGGGCTATACTATAAGTAAACTTGAAGTGTATGCTACGTTAAGATTATTTTTCTCCCATTTTGATATTTTTCTACTCATATGGTTATAGCATAAAAGTCAAGTAATTTCATAATCATGAAGATTAGTGTGCCCGTATGCACCACTAGGAAATTAATCACTATACCAATGTGAAATCCTTGAATTCCTAGATTGTATATATGAGAATGTTTTGGTCTTATTAAACCCGTGTATGGGCTATCATACTACTGCTTGAAGCTCGTAAATCTTTGTAATAGATATATGCATGTCTATTGTTTGTTTGACCCTCATGTCTTTGTCATCATAAGAAGTTCATCTAAAAGGACAATGCTTGATGATTAATGCATTGACATGAGAGACAAAGTAGAACACTAGGTATCATTTGTCCACATGAATAATAGATTAAGCCTAAGCAATGAAGAATTAGAAGAATTGATATACCATTATTGCATGGTCGTAATTTATCCATCATGTATAGGATATGCAGTCCTAAATGTAGTGGATCTCAAATATAATTCAAACCATGGGCACACAACATCTACTGAACAATGCAACTAGTGTTAAAATTTTCCACATGAAGTATGTACATATCCATAGTAGATTGCAAAAGGTTCTCCCTGAAAAGTTTGCAAACTTCTGAACAGAGATATGTATGTAGTCTTCTACTCTTATAATTTTCCGTCATTTAGGGGAAGAGAATAAACCCTTGGATAAAAAATGTTAGAAAATTATGGTAAAAATGGAAGGGATCTTTCACATTACCTCACACTAGTGAATGCAACTTAAGAAGTACTAGAAGTACAGAAGTACCTGAAGTGTCTAATAACTAGAAGTTATATGGCCTAATCATTTTTATAATTTAAAAAGCACGACTAAATTGCATTACCTAAATATAATGCAATGGATATGGTGAAATACCTTAATGGAATTGATTGATGTTGTTAATTGCAAGGGAGCTTGGATCAGACATTCGTATGATGGTAGATGAAGTACCATATCCTGAACTAAGATAGAAAGAATAGAAATAGTCTAGTTGTATATAGCATATCTCTCTAAAAGAAATGTTACATGAGTAATAAAGATCCCTGAATGGATTATGAATGTGGTCTGAATAACATGGTAAAACTGAGGAAGCAAACTCAATTTTGAATTTGAGTTTGAAAAGAAACACTCTGATAGAACCAAGTCTACCTAGGCTTGTAGCTAGAGCATATGACTGATGGAATCATTGTACATCAGTCCACCCACACCTAGAAAGTGTTGGAAAGATTTGGCTTTAAAAAGTTGGGATGAAAGTATTTGAACCAGAATTCCCAAGGGGGTACCCAAGGTGGTGATTAGATGTATAACAAAAGCGCAGCGCCTTCAAACCCAATGGTCGACTCTAGTAAATAAGAGCCAAGATTTATACTGGTTTAGACCTCCTAGAGGATAATAGCCCTACGTCTAGTGTTTTGGAATGTATAATATGGTGTATAAGCTTACAATGCGACGCAATTAAGCTATGAAGGATTAAAGCGTCAAAAGCAAGAAGAATAAGACGTGATTTGATGCTTCTAGGTGGTGCCTCACCCCCTTTATATACTCAAGGGGTGTGCCCAATAATTCTAGGACTCTATCCCGAGTCAGCCTACTAGATATCTATGATTGCCTACCAAACTTGGGTGCTAATCTCCTAATTACAAGAATTATAATACAAACATATCTCTTCATACTATATCTAGGGTTCGATTCTCCAATAAGGACATATCCTTCCTTATTAGAACCAAAACCCCCCTTCATGGGCATATCGGATGACAGTGCTAGACTTGACCTGCTCTTGGTCTAGACTAATAAGCCCAACACGGGGTACCCGGGGGTCACATCCCCGACACTACCCTACGTTGAGTTTTCTTATAACAATAGTTACCAAGCTAGTCTTCAAATGTCCCCGTTTGAAGCCCTGTATAGAAGAAAGTGCAGAGCGCCAATGTTTTGGGATCAGATTGGTGAAGATCGAGTCTTCGATACTGATATCATAAGAGAAACTAAAAGAAAAGTAAGAATTATCCAAAATAGATTAAAGGTTGCTCAGTCTAGGCAAAAGTGTTATGCCGACAATCGACATTGAGATGTCAGTTTTGAGGAAGGAGACTTCGTATACCTCAGAGTTACCCCTTTCCATGGAGTTCGACGTTTTCAGACCAAAGGAAAGTTGGCACTATGTTTTGTGGGACCATATCGGATAACTAGTCGAAGAGGAGAAGTTGCCTATGAGTTGGAGTTACCCCCACCCATGGCGGATAGTCACAATGTGCTCTATGTGTGTCAATAGAAGAAATGTCTATGTGTCTCCTCTGAAGTTACAGATGTCAAGCAGATAGAACTTCAAGAAGATTTGACTTACGTGGAAAAGCCTGTTCGTACTCTAGAAGTCAGTGAAAGAAGAACCCGGAATAAGGTTGTGAAGTTTTGCAAGATTCAGTGGAGTAATCATTCTGAGAAGGAAGCTACTTGGGAACGTGAAGATGAATTAAGAGCCAACCATCCGCACCTTTTTCCAAGCGTCTCCGAATCTTGTGGTCGAGATTCTGTTTATGGGGTAGGTTTGACATAGCCTGAAATTTTCAAAATATAAAAGTAATAAAAGCTATCAAAAAAGTAAAAGAAAATTTGATTTTTAATAAAAGGAAAATATAATATAATTTTTCTTTAAGGAAAAGAATGGATTTTTGGAATAAAAATTTGAGGACGAAATTTTTGCAAGTAAAATGTTGCTAGAAGTTTTTGCAAAAGTCTCCAAAAATGTATTTTTCAAGAATTTTTCTGGAATTTTTCTGAGTCAAAAATACATTTTTGCTAATTTTTTGGAGCCAATTCTGAAAAGAAAAAGAATTAAAAATAAAATTTTAAAATTTATTTTCTTTTCCCTCCACCCTAGGCCGACTCCCACCAGCCCAGTTTCGCACCCATGCTCCACCTCAGCCTGCCTCGCGCGCCCACCAGCCCAGCATCTCCCGTAGGCCCATTGGTCGCCTCACGTCACTAACAGGTGGGCCCCACCTGTCAGCCTAGTCCCCAACCTCCGGCCGTGTTTCGCCCATGCCCTAGCCGCGCCACCGCCACACAATCTGGCACCGCCATTGTCCTGGGACCAATCCGAGCCTGCCGTTCGCACCACCGTACCTCGCCGGCCTTTTCCCCTAGCAAATTGGGCCCGGCCCATGCTCGCAACCGCCTCACCGCTCCCACCACTCTGCAACCACGTCCCTGCCATTGCCGGAGCCACAGGGCCCCTGGACCCCTCCGTCGCCCCTATAAAATCGACCCCAAGGGACTCTCCACCATTCCACACGCCATAGCCCGAGCCCTAGCGCCACCAGTTGCAGGTGCGATGTGCGCTTGTGCTCTACTGCCTCTAGCCACCGCTCGCCATCTCTCCAGTCACCATCAGTCGTCGTCGACCCCTCCGCCAGCTTCGCCACCATCTGCTAGTCCCTGGCCACCCCTCCACCGAGCCTGCCTCTCGTTGGAGCTACCCTCCCGTCATCGACACGAGGAGTCCCACTGCCTCATCTCATCGCAGGCCTGCTCCGATCGTCACTGCTCGTCGTCAACCCCTCCAGTGAGATCTCCATCCCTCGCTGGTTCGATTCCTGTGCTCACTGCCGGCCACCACACCACCAACCGCCACGTCACCAGTGGCGCGATGCCACCGGTGACACGACGCGGCCGGCCGCCACGCCACCGATCACTGGCGACCATCGGGTCCAGTCCCCCCACCACTCACCGCCCCGACGTGGTGCCGATGTGGCCACCACGTCTGTGCCATGTCTGCGCCGCGTCAACCGCCCCTGCTCACGTGACTGCCATGTGGCTGCCACGTGGCCCTACCCCCGCACACGTATCCATACCTCGCTGATGCAATAAATCCTATTTTTCTTTAGAAAAATAATTCAGTATTGCGTCATAATTCGTTTTTATTTCTAGAAAATCTTGAACAGTGTTCCAAACTTTAAAAATTCATAACTAATTTATCTGAACTCCAAATTTAACATTTCAAATTACACAATTTTTCAAAAATTGAGCTCTACGTAATAAAATATGTTCACACACAGAATGGTTGATCTATTATACTGTTTTTAATTATTTATATTATTTTGTAATGTCGTTTAGTCTCCGATGTCCCCAAAGAGCCTGTGTTCATCGAGGAAGCGCCTATTTTCATTCCATTTCAGCAAGGCAAGGTGTTCAAGTCCTCCTATTGATCGTTGAAACCATGTTTTAAAGCTATTATTATTTCAAAAGTGCATTTTTTAATGTCATCAGGAATGAAAAAATAGCCACCTTGTATTGCCTCCTGTTGTTAATTACCTATTCCTTGATTACCCTAGGAATAATAATTTGACCGGCATGAATCTTTATTATGATTTATGTAGATTGCTTAGCCCTGCTTAGAAACTAGAATCACATCATCATGCTCATTAATACCACTTACATGCTAATGTTGGCTTATATGATTACTTGTTGATTAGTAAACTGGTTCATGACTAAATTCTACTAAAACTTGACTAAGGTGGGTTGTGAGTACATGGTTTTTCTAGTCGTACTCATGACACTTAAGGACCAGTTCACAGTCCACTATTGCATTACGAAATAGCACTTGCCACATGCCAGTATGTGTAATAGTCTGACCTATAGCCTAGGGATCCCAAGTGGAGCATCGAGACCACCAGTAGCCCTGTACTCTTCGTAGTCTTTTCTATTGCTGGATTGGAGTGTCGGGGCATCTACGCCGGGATGTTAGGATAGATGGCCACCTAGGGTGCGAAGCTTGGAGGATCTTGTTTGAAAGGTCTTGTCACAACTCTTTTCTGAGGTACCGTGGTGGTAATGATGCGTATGGTGACATGTTGTAGGGCTTTGTCTTGTGGGAAAAGTTGTGTATCTCTGATCAGAGTAAAACTATTCGAATAGCCATGCCCACGGTTAAGGGCGGGCAATGCAATGTCTTTCGTGATTAGTCTCACTATTACTTAATTAATCTGATGTTACTTTCTTTTTAACCTGGTTAGCTCTAGTTTAGAGTGGTAAGGTTGGTTCTTCGGCCTGATGACTCTGGGTAAGAGTTATTCAGTGTTTGGACAATATTGTTTTTAAGGTTCCAACTTAATTAAGATTATTTTTTAAATTCTATCTCTCTTTAATGCTGTTTTTACGCAAAATAGCCCTATAATGCTATCCTTTGTTACCCCCGTGCATTATTATTGTTCTGCTTGGATGGCTTGCTGAGTATTCTAAATACCCACCCTTGCATTCCCCAACTATTAGAAGAGGAGTTTGTTAGTAAGAATGAAAGTGGTGCCTTTTAAGCTAGGCCTAGTCAAGTCTGCCTGTGGAGTGAAGTCACCGCTGCATCAATAAAGAGTCATTTAGGAGTTATTTATTATTGTCATTAGTGTTTTAAGGTTCCAATGTCACCTCTGTAATAAAGTACTTTATTTATGCCATCGTGAACAATTATGCTTTTGATTTCCAATAAATTATCTATTGTGTGCCTCGGTTGATTCCTGGACGAGGGTACTTTCCGCACAATAAATCGCAAGGAAATAGTTAGAATTTCCAAGCGTGACATTGACACAACAAAGCATATATCAGGTACAACCAAACAAGTTTGATCAAAGCACATCATAGATAAAACACATGATAAAGATTACAAAGTACGATAAGTTCGATGCATGCATCACATAATATCATCAATCATACAAAAGGTAATGTAGTCTAGACCAGCGCAACGAACACGTTGTTAGCCATCAAAGGACCTTAACACGTAATGCTCGACAAGACAGACCAAATGAGGTTGTATAGTACAACATGTGTCACATGTTACAAAGTCCCAAAGACCAGCGATGGAGCTAGACCCAAAACTAAGGGGGGTTGAGACCAGAGGGCAGAGGACTAGATGAGACTAGAGAGTACATCGGGGTTTGGGGCAGGACAGCGCTGGCCGTAGGGGGACATGACATGCTGGTGCGGGGCACCGCCTGGCCATGGGGGCGTGTAGCAGGCGATGACACCTAGCCGAGGGCACGCGGGGTAGCGCCTGTCGCAAGGGGTGTAGAGCGACACCTGGTCGAGCAGGGTGACATCTAGCCATAGGGAGCACGCCCGCACGGGTGGCACCTAGCATGAGGGCATGGAGCAGATGGTGGCACCTAGCTGAGGGGTCGGGGTGGCGCGCTTGTGGTGAGCAGGGCAGGGGTGGCCAAGCAGGGGGCGAGAGGCTAGAGCATTATGCTACCTGCTACGGGACTAGGGTTTGCTGTTGCTACTTTGTTTCTCTGGCTTGTGGCTATGAGATACTGATGATATTGGGCTGTAAACTTACTTGGCTTTGATTGGGTAGGATGGTAGGGGTATGTGCCCCCTTGCCCCTCGGTGCATCCACCGCTGCCAAAGATAGATATATGAAAGTTAATTTTTGTGTTTATACAAAGATGTATATTCTACTTGTTCTATAGCGAATAGGTTGTTTCTATGTTCTGTACCAGTTAACGCTAGAATTTGGTGACCGTTGGATTCAACTAAAGGATAGAGAGTCATCGGATTAAGGCTGGATTCAAAGGGATTCTTATGAAGAGTCGTTACGACGAGAAATTATTTTATGTTTGTAATTGTCTCCTGTAAATAGGCAGCAATAGGTATTTTACTTTTATCTTTATCCTGAAATTGCTCATAATTGAGCGAGATTTTTACGGACCGAAGGGTATAAATATGTACACCCGAGGGTCTCAAAAAATATTTAGAAATTAAATAACTTTGATGCATCGCCAACCTTAGGAGTAAAGGTAATGTAGTTCTACCATGTAACACGCTGTGTACGGGGCTACAAATGATCATCCATCATCTCGACAGTGCACTACAACTTACTTCTCCACGACCACCTCTAGTCGCTGTCCGTTCAGCCGCTCCAAGACCACCAGCAGTCGACAAGCCCTCCGGTGGTAGGGGACCTTAGCCATGGTATACCCCACCACTGATGGTTGCCCCGCCCGGATACTACTCCAACTATCCGCTAGTATCCTCCTCTCAAGGAGTGCCACATGTACCATGTAAGTATCAAACCAATGTATGTAGAAATCCAAAATTCATAGTTTTTATCATTCTAGCACTTTTATTTCTTTAACGGTAGCATAGTCACAGTACTACACGAAAGGGCTGGACCCTGCGTACTACAACCCGAGAGTCATGGTAGACCCGGTGGCATATGACTTCCATGATTCTAGAGCATCACACAAGTGTGAGTTGTGGTTGTAGTGAGATCCTATGGAGATAGGATCGTCGCAGGTACAGGGAGCTCCGCTGCCTACGTAGCCTGCCAACGATCAGTCACCTCCTAGACAGGTTAGGAGGCGACACTCACCAAATAGGCTCACTCTCTCTGTGCCTCATTCAAAGCATAGGGTGCGTCATGTAGAGCCTAAGAGTGGACATGGTAGACAATAGCTTACATGCAGGGTCGTATTATGTCCGACATTACCTTGGAACGTCTTCCTTTTTAAAATTCATCTATATCTTTTCTAATTCATCTTGTTTTTGTCTACCCACTTTAGAATTGATACAAAGCAAATCTGATATTTGTTGGGGAACGTGGATGCTACGTTAGCTGAAAACAAAAATTTTCTACAGCGCACACCAGGAAATCTTGCTAAGAGAGAGACCATAGATCGTTACTACTAGATGTGCTGAGCACTAGAAGAGGTGTTGCAGTAGCAGCCAATCCAACACGCGTGCGCTGGTGTGGTTGGAAAGCCGATCAACATCCTCAGGAAATCGACCAACGTTGTCTCGAGGTAGCCAATCAAGGTCCTCGAGAAGTAGCCGATGACGTCCTCGGGAGATGGATGATCTGATCGGGAAGTCCTCGCCTGAACTCGAGCCGATGACGCCACCAATCGAATCAGCGACGCTGATTCTGATCTGAAGCAGAATAGCAATGCCTCTACTTGTATCCACACATCCGGGGTGGGAACACCGGCCGGTGATATACTAGCACTCGCGCGGTTGATGAGATGATAGGGCTCGGGAGAGGCAATAGCTAGGGTTTTGGGGTGGCTAACAGATTAGCATGCGCAAAAGCATACCTTGTATGAGCCCCTCACCCTCTTATATAGACGTCCTAGCATGGACCATCTTGGGCCCAACCAAGACTCTATTCAGATCTCTATCTAATTTGTTTAGATCTCTATCCAAACCATTTAGATCAGTATCCAAATTGAGCCCAATTTGAATCCTATTCGAATCCAATGTTCCAACTCATTAAGTGTGTGACCCTGTAGATTCACGTATAGCTTGGTTAATGTATGGAAACTTCTTTCCAGTACTCTGTTAATAGTGGCCTCTAGTAAGACATATTAACCTAAGTATACCATACAATGTTCCACTTGGGGGCTAAGAGTAGTAGGACATAATGTCCAGCCAAGTGGTGTATGTCCAATAAGAAATCTTCTCTTGTGGTGCAATGGGAGAAGAACCTATTTAGGTAGTCGACGCATGAATCCTTATCATGCTAGATAGTTGCCGTTGCTAATAGCTGTGGGTCAAGAAATTTGAATGGTCCCTTCTTGCATTTTTGCAACATTAGCCTGCAGATATAAAAGAGTAATTAATACCATACAATTATGTGTTGACATTAATTGAAAGACTAGGTTAAGTGACTTACAATGTCTAGTACCATAGCAAGCTAACGTCAAGAGCGTCCATATTGAAAAGATCATATATATTCTCGAAGCAAATCAAAAAATAGCCGCTAGTGGTCTTGAAATACTGCTCCTTATACAGGCGGTGGCATAGCGGGGCCACTTTTAACTTTCTCAATAGGTGCAAGAGGTTGAGTAGCAGGTGTAGTAAGAGGTTGAGTAGCAGAAGGTTGAGCACGAGCCTGGCTTATAGAAGTCTTGGGATCGACAAAAATATGTAGCCGGTTCCATTGTACCCTTGATAGAAGTGTATCACATAGATTGTGGGTTTCATCATTAAGAGGAATAGGCAGTTCGATTTTTTCCATGTTGGGGTGCACATAATCGATAAACACCACTGCATATCCCTCTCTTATTGGCATAGTGTGTAGCTCATGCATATTTGGGTAGACCACACCCCTTGCCACCTCAATTTGATACCCCCTAGGCTTTAAGATAAGCGAGCATGGGGTGGGTTCAGTTAGCTGGTCAATCGTGTCTTGCATACCACTGTGAGATTGAGGGGTCACTTCTGGTTGCTCGACCTCTCTTAAAGCATAGCTACTCTTTCTGACACATGCAGGGCTATCCAATGTAGGTTGAGCTAGAAGAATGATACCCTGTAGAGCTAAGGTCCTCGTGAGATCTGAAGATAGATCCATCTTGATTCACTGCATCAGCACTTCCACATCGATTCCCCCAGACCTTCTTCGCTTCTTGTACATATCAGTGTTGTCCGGGAAACCTGGCTTCTAGCCTTGCAAGCTAGAGATGCCTTGTACACGACCTGGGTGCTCTGGGTTTCTGAGAGAATTTGTTAGCTCATCCTGGTCCCACACGGTAGTGAAGGATCCTTGTGACGCCTGCACGACTAGATCTCTGACCTTCTGAGCCACTCACGTCACTTCGTTCGAGGTCCACGTGACTTCACCACTCTCTATCAGTCTGCCCTAGGTCCTTAGAAACAATTGTGCTCTGCCGAGAAACTATTGCCATGGATTTTCTTTGCCCTCAGTGGCCATCTTGGCATCTTCGGCCTACCACTTATCTTTCATCCCCACATAACCAATTATGCCAAGGTTGTGGGATAGCTTACTCGTAGCCTAGAGTTCTTTCTTGGCAGAGCTTTCTGCCTTGAATGCAGCTGAGCTCTTCATCTTTATAAATTGGTCCTAGTCCTCCTTTTTCAGGTATGGGTACTTTATTAAGGGCTCTAAGTCTTTGGCGACAAAGTTTGAAACAAGGTTACTTTTCTAAGACCTCCATAGGTTGGATATCATCTTCATCACAGTCCTTAAAGCTGTCGCATTTGTATTCTTGGCAAACTCGAGGAAATTGTTGATTCCGTCGTTGAAGAGTGCAGTCTTCTGCTCTCGACTGAGATCGTCAAACTTCCTTAGGGTCAACGGGACCCTCTCCCGTGCAATTGGTCTTGCAAGCTTCCTCAGCCATTGTAAGGCTGCTTTATCTATTGGCAGGCCATCGCTGTCGACCACCTTGATGGTTAGCTTATCCGTCGGTCACTTTGCTCGCATCCTTAGCTTCTTGATTGGTAACTCGACCTCGTCGGTGGAGCTAGAAGACCCAGAAGAGAAATGTGTATACATCTAAACATTAAGAAAAGGGAGACCTTATTGTTTCATTATAAAAAATATATGATCGAACGACGCTAGACTTTGGGCACTAATAGGCTAGGATAAGTCCTAAATCCCATCCGGGGATGTGCGGTCCGTGTAGCTGGACCCCGTGGTCCCGTACGGTTCCAGAGAGAATTTCGGCAGCATCTCTCTGCTGTTCTCCAAATACACGTCTCGACTTGGGATCGAGAGGGTTGTGTATCCAGAGAACAACAGGGAAACACCACCAAAACTCTCTCTAGAACCATACGAGACCACGTGGTCCAGCTACACGGGCCACACATCCTCGAACTTTCCAAAGTACGTGGATAATTTAGGAGCATCTTCCTATAAATATGACTAGTTAACCGGTCATATTTATAATCCAACACTCCCGAACAGGAGACGACGTAATCGGTTACACGACTCTAACTCGTTTTTAAAAATTTGTTTAAGAGGTAAGAAGCAAGAGACTCTTGAAAAACCAAAATGAAATAATATGAATACTCTAAATACAATAAAATATAAATGTAACATAGAACATTAATTTAAAAAGTGAAATAAAAAAAATGTAATGAGTATAATGTTACAACAGAGGTACATACAACATGAAATTTAATAACATAGGAATGTAACATTGAACATAAATTTCTAAACTATAACAATTTCTTTGTGACAACATAAACATAACCTACATTACGTTGAACATGATTGCTCTCAGATATCGGGCTGCTAACTTAATGGCCTCCTCGCCACTAGGCTATAATTTAATTCATAGGTGTGTGTGACAACTAATTCATTAAGCAATAGTAGTAAGCAATAATAGTAAGCAATAGTAGTAACCACGTAATGAAAAGCACATAATAAAATAATATTGCATGAACAAAATATAGCAATAATAATATTAGCATAATGAAAGATCATTGCACGAACAAACTTGTGAAAACAAAAAAATAAGCCTAATTGTCACACACATCCTCATACTAATAGCATTATCTCCATTGAGCAAATATTCACAAATTATCCACAAACCAACATATTCACAAATTATCCACATATTCACAAACTCACAAAATATTAAGAAACAAACCCTAGCCATGTCGGAGGAGTAGGAGGAGGAGAAGGAGGACCTTAGGAGGAGGAGGAGGAGAGGCAACTCGAGGCGGTGGTGAGTAGGATCGGCCACACACAATGGAACGGACGGCAGAATAGAGGCCACGCGCGACGGAACGGATGGCTGGGATGGAACGGATGCCGAGATGGAACGGAGCACGGGACAGAACGGTGGGGCCGGCGAGGAGCACGATGAAGGCAACAACGATGAGAGCTAGGGTTAGGGTTGTGCGTGAAATAAAAGCATGCGGTTCACTTCGGGGCCCGCCTATTTATAAGTGGTAGTTATCAATGACGGGTGGTAGTTACCACACGTCACTGATGATAAGGGGGCACTTCGCACTTCACTTATGACGGGCAGTACTTATTGCCTGTCACTAATGATAGTAGTGACGGGCAATACTTATTGCCCGTCACTAATGACTTAGCAACAGTGACGGGCATTGCATGCCGCCTGTCAGTAATAATTTGGTAAAACACTTATCTAGATTATAACTTATTATCATAGATATGACTTGCCAAAAATTCCATTACATATATATTACCCAAATCAATATAACTTGTACAAATTACCCACATCTCAGTATTTGAACTTTCATTCCACATATATTACACAAATTAGTATAACTACATCTTACACTTAAAAGAAAAATGTTCACGAAATTATAATGAAGATTGATCATCGCAACATAACACTTGTACATATACAATTTAACTTTACACCTTCTATTTTTTTACTTTCTTAACGTATAATCCTTTAGAATTGTCGGAGCATAGGTACGGAGTCTTCTCATCTAGTTTAACCCGTGGCATAATTGTGGTGGCGAAAGGAGGTATCTCATCAAACTGACTATACTCGTCCTCATCAACAACATTTTTAATACTCACAATCTGTCTTTTTCTAGCTAGGACAACATGAAGCTTCTTATTTGTCATATCAGGCATATAAAATACTCGAGCAACTTGTTTAGCGAGCACGAAAGGTTCTTCTTTATAGCCGACCTAAGTTAGATTGACACTAGTGAATCCATATTTATCGACTGTAATGCCTTTTGTTCCATTGACCCAGCAGCAATGAAACAGAGGTACCTTAAACCCTAGGTAGTTAAGTTCCCAAATCTCCTCTATCTGACCGTAATATGTGCTCTTTACATTGTTATTGTCATAGGCATCTATACAAACACCACTGTTCTGGTTTGTGTTCTTCCTATCTTGATCAACCGTGTAGAATGTATAACCATTTATATGGTAACCTTGATATGTTGTAACTGTGTATATAGGGCCTGCTACTAGCTACCAGATCAATTCGCTCACTAGGGTTCTCGATCGTGCGATCCGATCTCAAAACCAACTATTAAACCTTTTCATGTGTTGTTTTGCGATCCAAGCTTCGATACGAGATGGGTTCTCTACAAAAAGCATGTGATTGTGCTCAATGATGTATGGTGACACTTCACTCGACTGTTGCAACATGAGAAAATGAGCTTGGTCATATGCCTTTGGAGGAGGAGTGATTGTTTGCTTGCCTAGGATTCCTTGACCTGCTAGTCTACCCTCATGGCGAGAGTGAGGTACACCAATTGGGTTATCCAGGTTTGTGTACTCAACACACCACTCTACTACCTCCTCGCTAGAGTAACCCTATGTGATGCAACCCTCAGGTGAAGAACAGTTCCTAATATACTTCTTTAGAACACCCATGTATCTCTCGTATGAGTACATCTGATGCAAAGAAATAGGCCCAAGATAGTAAATTTCTTTGACAAGATGTGAGGTGAGATGTACCACAATATCAAAGAATGATAGAGGATAGTACATCTCAAAAAGAGAGAGAGTCAAAAATTATTTTTTCTCTAATTCTTCTAGCGATGTTGGATCGAGTACTTTCTGTCTAATTGCATTGAAGAAAAAACACAGACTCATTATAGCCTCTCTTCCCCCAACTGGTAACATATTTCTTATTCTGACAGCAATCATCTAAGTCAGCATCACATGACAATCATGAGTCTTCATTCCACCAACCATCTTAAGCTCCTTCAGGTTGACAAGTTTGCTGATGTTCGACGAGTAACCTGATGAAACTTTAATGCTATGTAAGAATTCACAAAACTCCTTCCTCTCCTTCCTAGAAAGGGTGATGCAAGATGGAGGCAAGAACTTTCCTCTAGCCATCTGCTGTGAATGTAGCAATGATCGTAAATCCATTTCCTTGAGAACTGCTCTAGCATTCTCATGATCTTTTGTTTTTCCTGGCATACTTAGCATTGTTCCGAGGAGACTGTCACACACATTTTTTTTGACATGCATTGTATCGATGGAATGGCGAACATCTAGGTATTTCTAATATTCAAGCTTCCACAAAATTAACTTCTTGTTCCACATTCTATTACAACTGTTGGAAGGATGTTTTCGCTTGTCGAGTACAACATTTATGCCATTTACCTAGTCATATACCTTTGCACCGCTGAAATACCTGGGAGATCATCCTTTCTCTACGGTGCCATCACAGTGTAGCTTCATTCCCCTGTATGGGTGTTTCATTGAAAGAAAACATCGATGACACATGTATACCATTTTCTTATAATGGTTCAACCATGTGCTCGATGTTTCCTCCAAGCACTGTGGGTAAGATTCACCTTTCCTTTTGCTTTGTCCAAACAAGTTATGATGAGCCGACAGTTCATTTATTGTGACAAAACATGGCGTGTAGCTCGAAGTACTCCTGAATGTACCCGTCCCAAACCTCAACACCTAAGTGCCATAGAGTTTTTAGATCATTCACAAAGGATCTGAGGTATACATCAATATCATTGCTATGTTGTTTACGACCAGAGATCAAGATCAACAACATGATATATTTACGCTTCTTACAAAGCCAAGTTTGAAGGTTGTATATAGATAGTAACACTGGCCACGTGCCGTGCGCACTTCTCATATTACCAAAGGGGTTCATGTCATTCGTACTCGTGACAAAAATCTAATATTCCTGCAATCATTAGCAAACCATCGAAATGTAGTGTTAATTGTTCTCCACTTAGCAGAATATGTAGGATGTCATATCATTGAGTCCTTCTTACGACCCTCTTTATATCACCTGAGCCGTTTAGACTCATTTGCATTTGCAAACATTTGCTTCAGACGGGGGATTATAGGGAAATACCAAATCACCTTCCTCGGAACTTTCCTTCTCTTGCACCCATCGTCCAGTTCATCATTGTCTTTTCTATTCTTGAATCGATGTGTCCCACATGTTGGACATCTATTAAGGTCTATATACTCTCTACGAAACATAACACAATCATTCCTACATACATGCATTTTCTCTTTGTCCAACCCTAGAGGACATACGATCTTCTTAGCACCATACATGGTGATAGGCACCTTATTCTCTTCTGGCACCAGGTCTCTCATCAAATTCAATAATGCCTTAAAACTCACATCAGACCATCCGTATGTCGCCTTCATTTATAGCAATATTAGGACAATGTATAAGACCGTGTACTTCTATTTGCAGCCAGGATAGATCGGTGTTTTTAAGTCTCGAACAAGTTTTTAAAATTGGGCATACTCTCCTTTAGAATATGCATTCTGTTCCTCTGCATCACGCACCATCTGGTCAACATTGTCTACTATATCAGTATACTTATCGTTATTAATTCTTAATATATCATTGTCGCTCATGTAATCCGTATCACCGGCCCCACCTTCATCTTTACTACCATCAGAAGCAATCTGATCTGCTTCACTATCATTTTCTCCTTCTTCGCCATGCGTGTTCCATATATGATATCCCTTCTTGAATCTATGTCTTAGCAAATGGTCATAGATATATTCTGAATTTTGAAACTTATTTTTGTTCTTACAGTCATAGCATGGACACCACATTACAATATTTTCCTTTAGCTTTCATCTCTGCTCTAGCAGTACTCATGAAAGACTTTACCCCACTCAAGTATTCATTGCAAGTATGACAATCAAGATACATACAGCTCCTTATTGTTGGCATCTACAAAATTATCAAAAAACAACCATCATATCCAAGTTTACGACTTGCAGCTATTAAAGCATGCTTTGGACACTAATAGACAAGGATAGGTCCTAAATCCCATCCGGGGATATGCGGCCCACGTAGCTAGACCCCGTGGTCCCGTACGGTTCTAGAGAGAATTTTGGTAGCATCTTTCCACTGTTCTCTAAATACACGTCTCGACTTGGGTTCGAGAGGGTAGTTTATCTAGAGAACAATAGGAAGACACCACCGAAACTCTCTAGAACCGTATGGGACCACGTGGTCCATTTACGTGGGCCGCATATCTCTAGACTGTCCAAAATATGTGGACAATTTGGGAATGTATTCCTATAAATATGACTAGTTGCCCGGTCATATTAATAATCTAACACTCCCGAACAGGAGACAACGTAATTGGTTGCGTGACTCTAATAATAACTCACCATGCATTTATATTTTATTATAACATATTAAAATTTGTAACAAAATTAATTCATAGCAAAGATCTATTAGTTGTTAATTTACTAATTATTTCACTTTGTTCAACATATATATAGCCGCTATAGCGCGCCGTAGGTGTCATCATCACTGTCCCTACACCCACAAGTATAAAGCCAGGAGCTCCGATGTCCACCTCACTCAACACTCCTCAAACCTCCCGTTCCCCTTCCGTGCACTCCAGCCCCTAGATTTCCCTGGAGTTCATCGCCTACCCGCTGGAAGCCGAACCCTGCCACTCCGCTTCAACCTCACCCGAGGTAACACCACTTTGCAATTCATCGTTACAGTAGTAAATTCATACCTAGTGCATCATGTTCCAGTAGCTATCATGGCCGGTAGTGGCTTGTAGTTCGCCGGCGGCGTTTTCCCCCTTTTTGCATTTTGGTTCACCGTCGCTAGCTCAACGTAGACCTCTTTAGCTCAATCGGTCGGCAAGGTTAGCTTTGTAGAGTACCTAATTTGGGGAAAAGTGTCCTTTTTGGCCGCCGGAGTGCTGCTGCCGCCATCTCCGCCGGCATGCCGCGCCTCTATTTTGTGCATCCATATCGCATGTCCAAAGCTCCATTCGACGATCGGACCATTGAATAGATGTAGCCCAACTGGACGAACCATCTAGTAAAGTTTCATGGAAATCCGAGTTAAAGTGGAGGAGAACGGTGCTGGAGAAATGTTGGCCGTCCGTGACCGTCTTCAACCTCCAGCCCGATGCCTCTTCTCTGTTTTGTGCTTCTGACCTGTGGGTCCATCCTGCAGTACCTGCTGCCACGCGTAGATCCCGCCGGCCGACACGTGGCTGCGCTACGTGCTTGCCTACCATCTACGCCAGCTTGTCCCACTCGCTTGGCCGCTCGACTTGGTCCATGCCACATGGGCCCACAAACCAGACAACCGCCAGCTCGTGCCGCTCCTACCGCTAGGCCCCGCGCCAGCACCTGTTGCCGCCGCTTCTCGCGCGAGCAAGTGCAACAGTTTGCTGCGGCTGCGCCTGGCCGCTCGACCTGATTCGGGATGGTAGAACCGGCCCGACAAGCACAGTACATTTTTATTTTCTTAAAATATTAAACAGGCCAGCCGCTACAGTAATCAACAATGCCATTTTCCATTTTAAAATCAGAAAATATTCAATAATTTATAGAAAATCTGTTTTAGCTCTGATTAGCTCTGTTTTTGTTTCTAAATATT
Source organism: Zizania latifolia (assembly GCA_000418225.1). Lineage (NCBI taxonomy): Eukaryota > Viridiplantae > Streptophyta > Magnoliopsida > Poales > Poaceae > Zizania > Zizania latifolia. The sequence goes on along the minus strand of KE373002.1, from coordinate 193,165 downwards.
TCTAAAATTCTAAACTTTAACTTAGGACTAAATAAAATTGTTTTCATAAAATTTATTGTAAATTTTATTTATGTGATGTTGTTTGTACCGTAGTTGTCGATCTTGAAGAACCATAGAATCTCAACCCTAAAGATCCAAAATATCTTCCAGTCTAAGGCAAGTCTTTCTTTGATCATGCTTGCTCTTATCATTAATAAATTACTTTTGTACAAATGCATATTTAGGATACACTTGCACATACACAAAATTATTGACGATTGCCAAACACGATTACATCAACTAAATCCTAAAAGTTGTCACACTTGCCTTCCTTTGTATGATTGATGACCTTATTAACCTTGTAACCACAAAGATTGGTATAACCCCTTCCTAGTATTGCGATGTGGGTTATACGCAATCAACTTTTTATCTTTTATTTCATATCAAATGCAATCATTGAAATGAATGAATCGTGTGGGATAAAATGAGTTTCAAAAGAATGTTTTAAAAACGGTACCAAGTATCGGTTGTGTTAAAAGCAAATGAAAAAGAAGTGTTTTGGGTAAAAATTGCCATGAGTCATCGTCGCTTTTCGGGGCCCGGCTTTGTTGTAGGACCAAAACTAGCGACCAGAGGGGGGTGAATGGGCGCAAAAACAAAAACACAGCGGAAAAACAAAAATCTTTCGA
>KE373002.1:156497-169385 GCA_000418225.1 Zizania latifolia | reverse complement strand
CCGACACAAGAACGATAGATCCAATCTATCTCCACCACGTATCTCTATACGTGATCGATCCAGATCAAACGCTACGCACGTAGGCTCTGATACCACTGAAGGAACAAGGGGAGGCTACGCTAGCCAGCAAATTTTAATTTTTAACCTCGTTGGCCCAGGAACCCATGCGCGTGAGGGATCATGGATCGTTACCTTCTAACGCGAGACGTGCTAGTGCAGCGGAAGAAGATTTGGAGAAGCGCGTCCTCGCTCGTTTCCTTCTAGCCTCGCCTGTTTGCCAACGATCAAGTCGATGAAGTCCAGCGATCTTCACACGAAGAAGATGACGAGTGCTGCTATTTGAGCAGCACCTCCACGAAGTCCACACGTACAGGGATGGAAACACTCCATGCCGGCGTGCTAGCACCACTCGTGAAGTTTCTAGGGTTTGATCACAACCTTTGTGATTACTTGGGAGAGAGGAGAGGTGGCGGTTAGAGCTAGGGTAGAGCAAAAGCAGCAGCCCCTTGCGTGCCACCCTCTTCTCCTTTATATAGTGCCCAGCATGGGCCTTTTAATCCAGATTAAAAGCCCAACAGATCTAATCTGTGCACCCCGGAACTTCCGGTTATAACCGGAACTTCCGGTCATCGGAACTTCCGGATTCTATCCGGAACTTCCGAAATTACCCTTCTGTATCGAATTAATTTGGGTCCAGAACTTCCGGTTACAGCAGGAACTTCCGAAACAGACCTTCTGTATCGAATTAATTTCGACCCGGAACTTCTGACTCCAGTCGGAACTTCCGAAACAGACCTTCTGTATCGAATTAATTCTGACCCGGAACTTCCGGTCACAACCGGAACTTCCGGTTCGTCCAGAAAACCAAATTCAGGGGCTGGCCCGGAACTTCCGGTTCTAGCAGAATTTCCGGATGCTCCAGAACTCCGGAACTTCTGGCTATAGCTGGAACTTCCGATTCCCCTAGAATTTTCTTGGGCACAATTCCATCAATATAGTATTTCCGGACGCACCTCTAATGGGCTCAACTAGATACACGGCCCAAATACCCAATAACGCAGAAAACAGCATGCTGACAGATTCTGAACACCAACTTGTTTTGACGATTCCCGTTGATCCAAAAGGAATTTTGAGGCAAAACAAGTGCCATTGGAAAGGTGCCGAAGTTAGGAATGTCAAAAACGGAGTTCGTATGCGGCCTGGGCGATGATTTTAGTGCACGCTGCTCCTAGAATCTGAGTTGGACTCGAACTAGAGTTGGATTGGACTTCCAACTCGGCTTGGACGTCCCCGCTGGTGCTTCTCCAACTCTTTGCTTGTCTCCATGTTCTTCTTCATCATCTCCATGGTTCCTAACAATAATATCATCCTTAGGTAGTAATTTATTCTCAAGATAATATAAAGAGGTACTTAGAAACGAGTTCACCTAAAGATTTAATGTGAGTTCTAGGAAGAGAGTTTTGGTTATATCCATAGTAATCATGGTCACATCACAAGACGAAGCCAAAAGCACTTTCGTACCAAAGTACTAAACATCACCGAGCCAAGGGCTCCGAAGTTCCAGCAAGGCCAAGAAAGGGGCTAAGGGGGCAGGGCAAGGCCACCTACGGGGCCCTTCATCCTGGGTCATCCTACTTCTGCTACATCCATGGTGAGAACCAGAGCCACAATACCGACACCTACAAGGCTATACTGGCTTTGCGAGAGGAGTACCTCGAGCGAACTGGTGGCCGAGGGACGACTGATCGAGCGCCTGAAGCCGCCCGCCCAGAACATGTTCAGGCCATAGGCCGAGGCGAGGCCAATGAAGCCCCTCCTCGAGTCCCTATGGCAAACTTAATGCCACCCCGAAGGTTGAAGATGAGTCTGGACCTCAGAAGTGGGTGGTACTACCTATTTCCAATGGTAGAGCCCTAGGGAACTTGTCCAAATGTTAGAGGCGGGATTATGTCCATGAAGTAGGGCATATTGGGACCTTGGCATCAGCCTCTACGATGCTAGAGTGGGCCCATGTGCTAATCTCCTTTACAGTCGATGACGCCGTTGGAGTTAAATTCCCGCATGTAGACCCCCTCGTCATCTCCACTGACATCGCTGGCACCGAGGTGCATCGCATGCTCATCGACGGAGGGAGCTCGGCAGATATCATCTTCGCTCATGCCTTCGACTAGCTGTGCATCCCTCGCAAGCAACTCCTTCCAGCTGCTAGGCCTTTGCAAGGCTTCACTGGGCCGCCCCTCGAAGTAATAGGTCAAATCGCCATCGAAGTTACCTTTGGTGAAGGTACCCTTGCATGGTCAGAGGGGGTCATCTTTGACATCATCGATGCCCCGTACGCCTACAACGCCATCTTTGAGAGGGGTATGCTAAATCAGTTTAAAGCCATAGCGCACCGCAAGTACCTCTGCATGAAGTTACCCACGCAGGGGGGAGTGCTCACCATGCTGGGCTGTCAAAGTGTGGAGCGAAGGGTTGAATATGGCCACACCGCCCCCTTTGAATCTCACCAAGTGCATAATGTACAGCTCCAGCCCGAAGCAGTAGGTCGACCCCCTGACTGCGCGAAGGGGCCTGTGCTCAAACCTCATCCTAATGGAGAGGTGTTGACCAAGACTCTTGTCGAAGGGTGGCTCGAGTACCCCATCCAGTTCAGAGAAGGCCTGACTCTGGAAGATATGGCTTTGCTAGAGGGGACGATTCGAAGCAGTCTCGGCATCTTTGCTTGGTCAGACGAAGATATCACAAGGGTCGACAAGAGTATCATCAAGCACTCCCTGCTAGTGAACCCTAGGGCGAGGCCAGTATGCCAGGGGTTGTGGAAGTTATCGGCCGAGCATGCAAATCTGGCGAAGAACGAAGTAGAGAAGCTAATTTGAGCAGAGGTTGTACGGGAAGTCAGCCACACAGAGTGGCTGTCGAACCCCGTTTTTATAAGAAAAAAAACATAGGAAAATGACGCATGTGTATTGACTTCACTTCACTAAATAAAGCATGCCCCTGTGACCCGTACCCCATGCCTCGCATCGACAAGCTCATCGATTCCACCGCTGGGTCCGAACTGCTTAGCTTCCTCGACACATACTCCGTGTATCATCAAGTATGGTTAAAGCATGAAGATGAAGATAAAACTAGCTTCGTCACTCCTTTAGGAGTCTATTGCTATGTATGAATGCCCTTCGGTTGAAGGAATACCAGGGCAACTTTCTCTAGGCTAACTGCTAAGGCCCTAGGCCACCAGATGGGAAGGAATGTCAAAGCCTACATGGACGATATTGTAATAAAAAGTGCAAAAAAGCAAGAGCATAGCGGAGTCCAGGCATAGACCTTCGAAAGTCTTTGAATGGTAGGGGTCCGTTTGAACCCCAAAAAATGTATCTTCGGAGCCTGGTTTCGAGTCGAGGTATCGAAGCCAGCCCCACCCAGATTAGCGCATTACAACGCATGGCTCTGCCTGAAAATTTGAAATAGGTCCAAAAGCTTGTAGGCCGCCTCGTAGCTCTCAGCCATTTTCTCACACGCTCCCCTGAATGAAGCCTACCAATCTTTAAAGCACTGAAAGGATCAGATGACTTCACATGGATGCCCGAATGCCAGAAGAGCTTCGATGACATCAAGGAATACCTCACTGATCTAGCGACCCTCACAACCCCCCTTCCAGAAGATGCACTATTGTTATACCTCATGGCGATGGCCACTGCCGTCAGTGCGGTCCTCGTTAGTGAGGCAGAGTTTGAAGGGAAGTTGGTTCAGAGGCCAATATATTTTGTTTCCGAGGCCCTCTCCGAAGCAAAAATGAGATACACCGAGCTCGAAAAAATCGCATACTCCCTCGTCATGGCTTCGAGGAAGCTATGGCATTATTTTCTCACACACAATATTATTGTGCCGATGTCATACCCCCTCGGGGACATGCTCTGAAACAAGGATTCCACCGAAAGAATAGGGAAGTGAGCGGTCGAACTAGCCCCTTCGGTATAGATTTTACCGCATGTACAGCGATCAAGTCCCAAGTAATTGTAGACTTCATCGTGGAGTGGACCCCTCCAGCCATCTGGTCCCTAGAGGCACTGAGCGAAGGTATTTGGACTATCTATTTTAACAGAGCCTATTAGGCCTCTGGTGCAGGAGCAGGAGTTGTAATAATTTCACCCTCTGGCCAGAAGGCCTTGTACTCTGTCAGGTTAAATTTCAAAGGTACAAATAATGTGGCCGAGTACAAAGGCATTATGTTAGGCCTTCGAAAGGCACGAGCTGAAGGCGCTGCCAGAGTACTTGTAAAAACTAACTCCTAGATTGTTGCTGGGCATGTACATAAAAGCTTCTAGGCTCGACATCTGGACCTCGCTCAATATCTGTCTGAGGTGTGCAAGGTGGAGTTCGCGTTCAAAGGAATTTCTATCAGAAGCATCCCAAGGGGCGAAAATCAGCAAGCAGACGCCCTCGCCAAAGCAGCCACCAGAGGCCAAGAACTCTCCACCGAAGCGTTCTACAAAGAGATGTGTACTCCATCCATGCCAAAGTCAGCATCAGCCAAAGTACTCTGCGTATAAACTAAAGACTGGCGAAGTCCAATCTTGGCCATGCTCCAAGACGAAGGCGTCCTAGCCGAAGGCCCTAAACTCTCAAGGCTATAGCATAGAATCTACAACTACCACCTCATCAATGGCCTGTTGTACAAGTCCAGTGTTTGCTCGCTATTGCTATGCTGCATTTCAAGACACGAAGGGTAAGACATACTTTTAGGCATCCACGAAGGTTTGTGCGGAAGCTATCTAGCACCACGGGCGCTTGTAGGCAAGACCCTCCGGCAGGGCCTCTATTGGCCCACTATAATGGCCGATGCCGAAGCCCTGATTCGCACATGTCAAGGCTACCAGTGGATGGGAAGGCGGAGTCATCGCCCACCGATTCCGCTACAGGTCATCGCTCTGGTGTGGCCACTTGCCTGATGGGGCATGGATCTGATCGGACCATTTCCGTAGGCCAAATGGAACTTGAAGTTCGCAGTGGTAGCAGTCGAGTACTTCTTGAAGGGGGTTGAGGCCGAACACCTCATAGCAATAACTTCAAAGAACATCCAGAAGTTCTTCTGGCAGAATATAAATTGCAGATTCAGAGTACCCAAGTAGCTCACGATCGATAACGGCACTCAATTTGATGTGGAGCCCTTCAAAGAATTCTGCGAAGGCCTCGGCATCAAGTTGTGCTTCGCTATAGTTAGGCATCCATAGTCTAATAGAGCAGTTAAAAGTGCCAATGGTAACATTTTGTTAGGCCTCAACTGCCAGATCGTGGGCCTCACCAAGGGGCTATGGGTCGATGAGTTACCAAAAATTTTGTGGTCCATTCGAACCACCCAAGCTCGGTCCACAGGGTTCACTCCATTCAGGCTATTGTTCGGCAATGAAGCAATGATCCTGACAGAGTTAAAGGGGGGCTCGCTACGGACATTACTTCCCAAAGATAGCAGTGAATGAGAGACTTCACTTGATCTCTCCGAAGAAACAAGACTTTGAGCTGTAGCAAACTTGACGAAGTACCAAGACCAGACAAAGTTATGGTACGACCCTGGTCATCTAGTACTCCAAAGCATCCTAACACCCGACAAATTGAGCAATAAATAGGAAGGCCCCTACATTGTACTTCGCTCTAATCGGTTGGGTTCGTTCAGACTGAGTATCCTCGAAGGAGAAGAATTGAAACATAGTTGACACGCGAAGCACCTCCGGCGATACTATGCTTAGTTCTGTAACTCAAGTGTCAGTGCGGAGTACCCTTCGAATAAATCTCGCCAAGGGCAATTTTATCACCAAGGTAATTCAAACCCCCTAGGGACAAGGTTCGCATTTTACTTACCTTCGAGCATATTGTAGTAGCGATGACGCATTGCGACGATAGTAAGGCTTTGAGGGTTAGGTTCTGTGCGTACTTATTTCTACTACCCGAAGCCCTGACTCAGTGCGAGACAAATTAAGTCTAACACGTGAAAGAGTGCATCGTACTCTGGCGTGAAGCCCGAAGCTCAATGCCCGAGGGTTGCTCCCTGAGTATAGCTAACGGTACTGACTTTGGGCTCCGTTTCAGACCCTAAAAAATAAAACGGTGCGATCCGCTCCACCATTACAGATACAAAGTGCCTCTAGGCCTGGAGCAGTAAAAATTAAAGGATCCCGAGTCAAAACTCAAAGCATCCACAAAGGTCTGAAGCGACCAAAAACTCGAAGCCCATTCTTCAAGCACAACACTTCGCATACACGAAGCGCATCTACGTCGCATTAACATTGCACGCGATGGCTGTTCACCGAAGCTCATACCCACCACGAGCAACAGGGAACCAACAACTATGTATACATTCAAAGTGCGTTTCAGCATAAGTCAATGCATAAAAATGTAGGTTACGCTTCGAAGAAACCAACTTTTATTCACGCGAAGTCAAATTACAAATGCGAAGTCAAATTACAAATGCGAGGTATGTCGAAAATACTTTGATTACAAATATTACGAGAAAGCACTATCAAAACCTAAAAGCCAGCGAGCACGCGTCGCTGAAAAAGTGGACCCTCGTTTCTTCTTGCTATTTTTAGTGTGAGGGCCCCGTCGGCTCGATGAACTTTTGTCACCGCGTGAACGCCCCCACTTCATAGCTTGAAGGGTCCTTCTCTCCTCCTGGAGATTGGCCCAAGTCAGAGTCGTAGGTGGCTCCGAATCAAAGGCCAAAAAATCAAGCACTTCATCGTTACTTGCATCTATTGTACTCAGAGGTTGAGCTCCTCTGGCTTCAGGGATGACTTCATCGAAATCATCTAAGTCGAGGGAGGAGGACGAGCAAAGAAGGGGCTCCGTCTTCATGGAGGCCAATAACTCTCGAGCGACTTCGGGTAGGACTTCGCCCGTGGTGCCATGCGGTATTTTGAATAGAGGGCGGACCTAGCTACTTCATAAACTACCCATTGATGGCGAAGTGCCTCTGAGGCCTCGAGTACCTTGACATCAATGTCAACATTCATAGCTTGATCCTATACAAGTTCAAAACGCCCCCGCATTTCATTAATAATTTACTGAAAATAACGTTGAAGTGCTGCGGTTAAGTATTACAGAGAGGCCTAAAAGTCTACACCTTTGGAGGAGGGGGGCTTAGGCCCACAGGCGGAGTGTGTTGCCCCACATGCCGACGGTGAGTAGCGTACTGAGGCTTGACGGCTGCCTCCCGTGCTTGGGCCTTCTAACGCTCTTAAAGCAGGTGCTAGGCCTCGACTACCTCCAGAGCTGGTGAGGTCAGTCATGGGCCGCCGAAGGTCACCGTCTTGAGGTGCTGGAAGCCAGCTTCGTGGAGCAGCTAGAGTACCCCTTGGCTAGCCACCCTTCTCACCATTTAGGTGAAGCCCACCAGGGTGTTCTCCATGATGCGGGCAGCGGCTTGGAGGAAGCCAAGGTGGAGCCGAATGGGGTCGCTAGCATCAAAATCCGAGGTCTGGCACTCGGTGCCTAGGTGCCTCAAAACACCACTAAGTGTGGAAATGGTCTCGTCAGCCTCTCGGGTGGCTTTGGCCCTCTTGGTTTCTAAGGTCCTATTGGCGGCATGAAGCCTTTCGACTTCGGCCTCCAAGGATTTATTGGCCTGGAGCTCTTCGACCTCCGAGGCCGCCGCCGCTCTGGCCTCGCACTCCTGTTGGACTTTGGCCCTCAGCACTTTAGCAGCCACTTCGGCCTGTTGATGACGCTGGGAGGCCTCCAAAGCCTACTGATGAAGGTTCCTAATGTCCCTCACGACAAGGTCCTCTTGGCGGTCCATGGCAAGGACGGCTCCGTGAAGCAGCGCAAAGGCCTGTAATAGGAGGAGGTTGTTAAAAGCAAAAAATTATAAGGGGCTAGGTAACCATGCCTAGGCTTCGCTTACCTAAAGCAGGGCCTCTTCGGTAGCTGTAGCAAGGTCCCCGTGGCGGTAGCGGCCCATCTCTGCTACTAAGTCGCTGCTTGCAAGGCCCTCACCACCCCGAAGGAACTAGGACACCATGTCACCTACTAGTGCCTCCGGCGAGATGAAGGGCCTTAGTAGAGGCACCCTACTTGTTGCCCCCTCTAGGGCAGGGCTCCGATCGATGATTTCAACCCCTTCGCCCGACTGGGCTATGGAGGCCGCATTGTCTCTGGCCCCCTCCTCATCTTCGTCATCATCCGAGGAGTCCTCGTGGGACTCCCTGCTGCCCCCTTCATTGCTACTGGTCAACCTCTCCGCCTCATCGGCCACCTCGATGGCTTAATCCTGAATAGCGCCATGGTCCGCTTCATCATCAACAGCAGCATCTGCAAAAAAGTTAAGTCAGAGCAAGCTAAAGATGAAGGGTGCAATGTGGCTAGTGCCACCAAGTACCTGGGACCTCCCCTGTAACAGGAGAGAGGTCCGGGTAGTCTGAAGGGACAAAGAGGTCCCCCTAGTCTATCTTCGGGCAGACTAACGGAGCCACTGGCTCTGATCCCTGGTCCGTGCTCGGAGGGGCCTCTTCAGCCTCCACTTCAAGGGCTGGACTTGGGGGTGGCAGTGGCCTCGCGTCCAATGCTTCGGTGGTCAAGGCCACAGGCGGTGGTCTGGATGGCTCCCCAAAGCCTATTGGGCCCCGCTAGCGCTATGGCAATGAACCTTACTGCTCTTCGTCGTTGTTCATCCTCTTCCTCTTTAAACCCCCCTCAGAAGGAGTGGGGTTTGGGAGCTCCGGGAGCTCTGGGGCTTTGTCGACTCTGAGCTAGATCCATACTCAGTTATACCTCTCCCATGTTCCAACAAGGGCAAGGCACCAGCTTCTCTCATTCACGGTCGGAGGCCCCATGACGTGCTTCCGCCACCTTGACTGCCTCCTCCAACGTTAGTATGACCCGCTTGGCTATAGTTTGAAAAATGAATCGGTGAGGTCATGCATGAAGGGCTCAGTACAAAGAGGGGCAAAGTTTTGAAGCCTCACCGATGACCTCCGAAGGGATCTCCTTCAGTTCGCAAGGTGTGGAGTCTACAAATAGGTCCTTCGGCCATCTAATCCCTAGGGGAATGATCTAGAGGGTAATGAACTCCTCCGCGAGGTCTCTCATGCTCATCCTTTGAGCCACCATGTGCAGGAGCTGGAGCCTAGACTAGATGACAGCTGTGTCTATCGCCACTTAAGCTTGGTGACGATAGGAGATGAGGGCATTGGTATTGTGAAGGGGAGAGTCCGCTCTGATAGAGATGTAAAACCAATTATGGTACAACCTCGAGTACCATCTGTCGTTCGAAGCCCTCGCCAGAAAGGAGTCGTTGAACTCCTAGCGGAGCTAGCAGTTGATGCTCCCGAATGCCAGGGCCCTGATGACTCTGCTCGAATTTGTCCGTCGGAGGCCGGAGGTCCTGCCGCCTTCAAAGTCGCCGCTGCTGTGGCTGCCACTTGGGCCTACACGGAGGCAGACCCTCCGGCGGTGGGAAGGCTCTTGGATGTTGAAGACATCTTTGGCATTTTGGCAGAGCTAGTGCGCTACTTCGCAAAGGAGCGAAGGGGGACTTCGAAAGCTAACGGCAGAGAGCTCTACAAGAGAAGAGAACTAAAGCGAGAGTAGAAGTTTGCTTGGGAGCGTAATGAGCCTCGGGGGGTGAAGAGGTTTATATAGATGGTAAGAAGTGCACGGTGCATGCCCTAGAGCCATTTTTTACCACCCCGCAGGTGTCTCCCGGAGTCTATGATTTATGGGGCCAGAGTAAAATAGGGCCGAGCGCTTTAGCCAGGCGGCAGCTCGCTTCACCTTCCTTGTCCGCACTCGGCGTCATTTGAAGTTTTGAGGGCATCCCATCAAGTTCTGTGACTCATTTAATGCTCGTTGTATGGCCGATCAGTGATCAAGCTCCGAAGGCTAGAGCTCCGAAGGGGGCTGTTCTAAGTTCTTATTCGTCAAAGGCACATTTTACCCCTTCGGCCAAAGGGCTACATGCGAGGGGCTACTATTGGGGAAAAATACTTTTACCCTAACAAGGTCTAGTAACAACATTTACGAAGCCCCCTTTGAAGATATAAGCCCACGCCTCGCCGTTAGTCGATTTGGAGTCCCTTGCAACCGATGGCCTGGATCCCCCTGGCAAGCCAAAGGCCCCCTTCATTAAAGAAGGCTTCGGACCTTGGAACCGCTCGGAGGTGACGTCGAAACCACGGGCTCCCTGTCCCCTCTAACACGACGTGTGCCTTGGCCTGTTTACATGGAGGGTTACTAAACTACCCCTATGTAAATTCACTGTTCACACTATAATAGTCGATTGGGTGTAGAGGGTAACTTCGTATTACCCTGTTGTAACTGTGTCTATAAATACCCTCCCCTTTGTAGGGTAGGAGGGATCGAACACTAGAAGTATTAATCAGTACAACTCCTATCTGAAGGCTATTATCCCACTCGGAGGCCTCGGGCACTGTTCGAACCTTTGTGGTACACTCTGAACCCTTCGATGTTCTTAACACTCAAAACCTGTTGCGTATTTCTGTATTACGCCAACACTATCCTTTGTTACCCTTGTGCATTATTTCTATTCCGCTTTGATGGCTTGCAAAGTATTCAAAATACTCACCCTTGCATTCCCCCACCATCAGAAGAGAAGTTCATCAGTGAAGATGAAGGTGTCGGGGATGTGATCCCCAGGTACCCCGTAATTGGGCTTATCAGTCTGGACCAAGGGCTAGCTAAATCTAGTATTGACTATCCGGTATGGCCCATGAAGAGGGCTTAGGCGCTGATAAGAAAGGTTGAATCCTTATCTAGTAGTCAAACTCTAGATATATCATCAAGAGATTTATTTGTACCAGAATCCTTGTAATTAGGGATTTAGCACCTGAGTTTGGTAGGTAATCCAAGACCGACTCGGGATAGAGTCCTGTGTCATTGGGCTCACCTCTTGAGTATATAAAGGAGGCGAGGCACCCCTAGAAGCATCTAGCTTCATCATATTTTTCTTACTTTCAACGCCCTTAAGCCTCCATAGCTTAATCACGCCGTCTTGTAAGTTCCACCATCATATTATACACCAAAACTCTGGACGTAGAGTTATTATACTCCGAGAGACCCAAACCAGTATAAATCTTGGATCTTGTGTTCTAGAGTCGACCATCGGGTTCGAAGGCACTGTGCTTCCCTTACACACATCTAATCACCACCTCGGGTACTCCCTTAGGTTGACTACTCGGTGATTCACCGACAGAAGGTGGTGCCTTTTGAGCTAGACCCAGTCAAGTTTGCCTATGGAGTGGAGTCGCCGCTAACTCAATAATGAGTCATTTAGGAGTTATGTATTATTATCATTAGTGTTTTGAGGTTCCAATGCCATCTCTATAATAAAGTACTTTATTTATTTTGTCATAAATAATTATGCTGTTGATTTTGAATAAATTATCTATTGTGTGCCTTGGCTGATTTCTCGATGAGGGTACTTTCTGGACAATAAATCACAAGGAAATGGTTAGAATTTTCAGACGTGACAGTACTTCTCTTCTTCTTTAGATCCTCTAAGTACTTCTTATAGTTCCTCTTCCAATGACTCGGCTCCTTATAATAAAAGCATACTGTATCTTGAGCTACCCCTTTCTTGTCCTTTTTGGTCTTGGAATTGCTCGCGATCTTATTGGGAGTCAACTTCCTCTTGACCACACATTTCTTGACATGGGGTTGTTTCTTGCCTTTCTGTAACATCATCACATGATTGCTGTTTTTCTTAATGCTTTCCTCCACGGTTTTCAGCATCCCATATAGTTCTGTCAAGGTTTTGTCCATGCTATTCATATGATAATTCAGTATCAACGGTTCAAAACTTGATGGCAGGAATTGAAAAATCAGATCAATAGCCAACTCTTAGCTAAGAGGAAAACCAAGCTTTTCTAGACTCTCAATATAGACAATTATCTTGATAACATGGGGGCTTATGGAATGCCCTTTAGCAAGCCTGCACACAAATAAGGATTTTGAGGTATTGAACCTCTCGACCGTCGCTTGGTTCTCAAACATGCCACGTAGACCCATAATAATATTGTAAACATCTGTGTTCTCATATTACTTCTAAAGCTCAAAGGACATTGTGGCAAGCATGAGACAGCTCACATCAAGGCAATCATTAGTGTGCTTCTCATAAGCACGCCGTGTAGCAACAGTAGCATTATTAGGCAAGTCATTAGGGTAGGGACTTTTAAGAACATAGTCTTTTCTTTCTTGTTTGAGAACAATTCTCAAATTTCTATACTCATCCATAAAGTTTATTCCATTAAGCTTTTCTTTATCAAGGATAGATCAAAAATTAAAAGGACTGGACGTGGTAGAGGCTGACATAATCTACGACATAAGATATGTAAAGTTTAACACCTATATTTATGTTAATTTTTCATTAAACTATTTGACAAAAAGATTCTCCCACTATGATTTTTGGAAACCAAAAACCTTCCTCTAGGTTACATAGTGGGTCAAGATCCACATTTCACCAATTCCAAGTGAGCTTCGTCATCACAGCTAAAAAACTAGTGACATGGGTAAACAACACCTTGCTAATCACATTTCCATGTGACTCCTGTTTGTTGGGTTAGCATCACCATGCTTTGGCCCCAAACGGAACACGGAGGCTACGCTAGCCGAAAACAAAAAATTTCTACCACACACACCAGGATATCTTGCTAAGAGAGAGACCATAGATCATTACCTCAGGCAAGCAGTATAGCGGAAGACTAGTTGGAGTAGCGAGCCGATCTAACTCGAGCATGCCAATTGTAGGACCGAATCTAGCGACCAGAGGGGGGGTGAATGGGTGCAAAACAGAAAATCAGCGGAAAATAAAATTCTGGACAAAAGGTTCAAATCGGAAGTTCTGATCTGGAGCCGGAAGTTCTGATGTACCGGAAGTTC